>JAWPHD010000920.1:0-378125 GCA_037043455.1 Cyrtodaria siliqua
CAAAATTGCTGGGATTTATAGACAAAAAATGGGTGGGAAATACTCATATTGGAAAACAATCAATTGATTTAGCTCCTTATAAACAGCTATATGTTCATCTGGAACAAGTTAATACGAGTAGTAATATTTTCAATGGTGTTCCAAGCGCTATTATAGGAGTTATGCCTGTGGCAAATAAGCAGTTTGGGGATATTGTATATACGCGTTTTTATCCTGAATATCGCTGTCTTTCAAATGGTTAATTACTGAATTAAAAATAGAAGTCAGAGATGAGAATGGCAACAAGATAAATTATCACGACTTGCCTATGAGTTGCGTTTTAGAATTTATTTAAAACAAATATATAAAAAAAACAATGAGTATATTTGGATCAACAACACCTGAAAAAAAAAGAAGATTTAATCAATCATATTCGAGATTTATATAAGCGAGTTAGGTCTATTGCTAACCAAGTTTATAATCTTAATTATGGAATTATTACAATATTTGCAGAGGCTAAGGGTGAACTTACATTGGGTAAAGTATTCTCATTTGGTAATGGGGGAAGAGAAACAAATGTGGGGTATGTGATGACACGCCGTGGGCGGATTGTGGGAATAGGTTTATCAAGTGATCCTATAATTGGTGACGTGTCTGTAGTGGTCACTGTCAATGGTGTTGAAGAACCAAATTATGGAATAACGCTTACCACCCCACGCAAACACGATAACTTTGATATACCTTTAGATATTAGTGCTGGTTCTGTTATTAAAGAAGGATAGAAATATCGGACAGGGAACGCAGCTTTCAAGGACGACAGTCAACCACAAAACACAAAAACAAACACGCAAACAGTCAAACGAAAAGGCAAAATTCATAAAAAATGCAAACGACATCACAAACATAAAAGGGTTATTATTATTATTAACTTTGTATGCAAGGTTGTCAACGCTAACACTGTGAATACGGTGGCTTCATTATTAGTTAAATTAATTTAATTTATTCTTATTAAAAAATTAAGCAACCGACAGCAACAAGTTAATATCCTGAGTTGCCAGTGGAAGACGGACAAAATTATAGATTACATAAGATTTCAGAAATTGAACAGAAGTTAATTACAGAGCGAGACATACGCAAGTCTCTTTATAAAAAATATAAACGCGGTATTAATATCACAGATGGAATTGACACTACCTTAATATATGCAGGTGTTATTATGGCTGGGATTGGATTTATTGTTCCAGTTTTATTACCTTTGGAAATAGCAGCAATAGTATGTCGAGCTACAGGTATTTGTCTTAATTTTATCAGACGCAAACTTATTTCAAAAGCTCAAAAACATCATGAAATAAAAACTTTGGCGGAGTCTAAGTTTAATAGCACAAACAATTTAATATCAGAAGCAATGAGTGATGCACAGATATCGGAGCAAGAGTTTAAGTTGATTTTGGATGAGTTGGATAAATATTATAATTTAAAACAGGACACGAAAAAGAAAGCTGAAATTATCGATGTTCAAAAAAAAGAACTAGTGGAACAGGGAAGAAAGGAAGCAATGGCAACCTTACAAAAAGGTCTAAAAAGTGTGTGATTTATTGTTTTAGTAATGTGTTTGAGTATGATCCACCACCTTTGTATTCAAGCTCGGAAAATTGTTAATTTCGTGTTTATTCATTGATTTGGGTGTAATTTTGACAACTATTAAAATATCTCAGAATATAACTCTAACCCAGCTTATTTCAAAACCTTGTGGTAGGAGTTTTATAAAAAAAATCATATTTTGTTGATTTAGTGTTTATTCGTTGATTTGAGTAAAATTTTGATAACAAATTTGTTTTGTATTAAAGAAACATTTTATAATTATAAATATTACTATTTTTTTTGTTTAATTTTGGATGTAATTTTGATAACTATTAAAAAAATCTAGGTACTAAAATTTTTCCAATTTTAAATTTAAACTTGAAATCTTCCCTCCCCTCAGATTCTAAGAAGTTTTAATAGATCAAGTGAGTATCACCATGAAATGGTGATTTGGGTGTAAATTTAATAACAAATCAACTTTTATTAAAAAATCTCAGAATATAACTCTAACCCAGCTTATTTCAGTACCTTGTGGTAGGAGTTTTTCATATATTAAAAAATCCCAGAATATAACACTGGACCAGCTTATTTCAGTACCTTGTGGTTTGAGTTTTTCATATGTATTTTGGGGTTGTTGGATCAAATCTCGAGTAAAAAAAAGCAAAGCATATATATGTAAATTTGGGGTTTCTGGATCAAACTCGAGCAAAGCGAGTGATTTGGTCCAGAACCCCCAATTTACATATATATTCTTAATTCAAAGAAGGAACAGTCCATTATATATATGTAGGGGTTTAAGGGATAACATTTCTAGAACATAAAGATCCTTGAGAAATTCAACAAATAAGACCTATGTATATTAAAACCATCAACTATCAAGTTTAATATTAAACTTTAAAACAAGCTTCTAGTGACGAGTTTAAAGCTGAGCGAGTTTCATCAATTTTGGGTTAACTGTATTGAAATTACTGCAGTTTAAAGCTGGGCGAGTTTCATCAATTTTGGGTTAACTATATTAAAATTACTGCAGACCTTCTTCTGTCACACACTGACAAAAAATAACTAGCCTACATACATCATTAGTACCACTTTTTTCTTAGTATAAAAGGGGCAATAATTTTGTTAAAATAAAAGCCTGAGTTATAGAACATGGCTCTATAATGCTGTCTCATGAAGCCGAACACATGACGCAGACGATAAATTATCAATAAGAAGGGCAGCTGGTACATATAATTCCTGATTAAATGAGATGATCAATAATGAAAGACTGGTACCTATAATTCCCGAGCCAATGATTGAGTTCATGAAGGTGAAAATCGTCATCGGCAGACTGCTATTTCCCTTGTCCGCACCGCGATCATCCTCAAACAGGTGTCGCGACTCACTCACGCTGGATGTGTCGGAGAAATCAGACTGGGTCTGAAAACAGAAAAACACAATTTACGGTAAAACAAAATTGTATTTCCCATAATTCCATTTTTTATTGTAGACACAAATGTAAATATTTTTAAAAATTCACCTGGGTATATTGATTAATACTTACATTCACATTATACGTTCGTTGAAAAAAAGAGCATTTAATTAAGAATAAATTTCACTTTTCAAGTTATGGAAGGTATAATTAACTATGCTTGACTGTGCACACATCCAATGTGTCTCAATAGAAAATGGCTATTCCACCTCTTTTTTCAAGGCGACAAACACACTGCATGCATGCATTTCAGGCATGCACTGTGCAAGCATTCAATGTGTCTCAATAGAAAATGGCTATTCTAATGCAACTAGTATGTAACGCGTTGCTCCATTGGCTAACGTCTCAAATTTGCGACCGTAAAACCCCGATTTACCATCTGAAAAATATGTGACGTCACATAACGTTGGTAAAAACGATGGACGTCATTGGATGGCGTTAACAAAATGCTGACATCCCTGAATTTGAGTTTTCATAGAAAAACAAGTGTGTATGTATGATTTTGTTTCATATTTGTAGCATTTGAATGGAAAATCATTAGAATCGAGATAACTATGCTAAGATTTTAAATCTGGGTCGGTTGTTGGTAGCGGAGCCGTAAAACATAATTTCAGACAGTAAAACCACTCACATACCATCACAGACTGAAGATCTTAGCGTGGTTTTCTCTTAATTACACTGTCTGAAAATACACTGACAGTCATACACTGACAGTCGTACACCAACAGTCGTACACTGACAGTAGTACACTGACAGTAGTCGTACACTGACAGTCGTACAATGACAGTAGTACACTGACAGTCATACACTGGCAGTAGTACACTGACAGTCATGGTCTGACAGTAGTACACTGACAGTAGTATACTGACAGTCGTGGTCTGTCAGTAGTACACGGACAGTAGTACAATGACAGTAGTACACTGACAGTAGTACACTGACAGTCATGGTCTGACAGTAGTACACTGACAGTTGTACACTGACAGTAATACACTGACAGTCATACACTGAGAGTATACACTGACAGTAGTACACTGATGGTAGTGCACTGATGATAGTACACTGACAGTAGTACACTGATAGTACACTGACAGTCGTTGTCTCATATTTTTATCAATAACATTCTTCCAAGGCATGTTATTGTTGATACCATATAGCGTTGGGGATAAAAAACAAACTATTTTTACCAAAATATTTTGTAAAACATATATGCCCCATTTCAACGACCATGACACAAACATTCCTGCCAAGTTTCGAGTTTATAGTGCCAGCTGTTCTTGAGATATCGCGAAGATAAGCAATTTTTAGTGCTTTTTTACATGTTTTGTTACCATGGCAACCACATTTCTTATGCGAATCTACCCAAAAGAGGAGGTGCACAACTACACCTTGACACAAACATTTCGAGTTTGTAGTGCCAGCTGTTCTTGAGTTATCGCGAAGACAAGATTTCGGGATGGACTGACCGATCTACTGACATTTGCAAAGCAATTTTCCCCCCATTCTTCGAAGTGGGCAATAATTATTAACATGCATTTAAATATTTCACATCATTCCAGTGGGTATACTTTTCATTGTTTCATAAAACAAAAGGCCCAAGAACTTTATTTAACCGGAACATGGCTACGACATGCACAACTAGGCTTGCTACTGATCATCCTTGCCAAATTCTAGTGGGGACTGAAAATCTAGTAGGGACTGTAATTGCTGAAATTCTAGCAGGGACAAAGTTTGTGTAATAAAACTTTTAAAGGGCCATAACTCTGCCAAAATAATTCAATAGGAACACAGCGACGATATCTATAACTAGGCTTGGTACTGATCATCCCTGTATAGTTTCGTTGAAAACAGGCCAAATCAAGTCACAATCATTAATAGCAACAAGCTTGTCAAGTTTGGTAAAGATCGGGTGAAAAATGAAGCCCTATTGTGTTAACGAGGCAAATAATAGCAACTTTAACTAAACCAAGGGCCATAACTCTGACGTTACTGGTCAGAACTGGCTGGTTTTCGAAATCTGAGCTTACGTTGATGTCTACAATCTAGTAGAGTTTGAAAAAGATTAGATAAAAAATGAAGGCCCTATCGTTAACGAGAGCAAAATATAGCAATTTTAACTAAATCAAGGGCTATAACTCTGCTGTTATTAGTCCGAACTGCCTGGTTTTCAAACTCGTTTGAGCTTTCATTGATATCAATAATCTGGTAAAGTTTGAAAAAGATCGAATGAAAAATGAAGGCCCTATCATGTTAACGAAACAAACTATAGAAATTTTAACTAAATCAAGGGCAATAACTCCCCTGTTACTGGTCCAAACTGGCTGGTTTTCGTACTCGTCTGAGCTTTTATTAATGTCAACAATCTGGTTAAGTTAGAAAAATAACGGATGAAAAATGAAGGCCCTATCTTGCTAACGAGGCAAAATATAGCAATTTTAACTAAATCAAGGGCCATACATGTAACTCCGCTGTTACTAGTCCAAACTCGTCTGAGCTTTCATTCATGTCAACAATCTGATAAAGTTTGAAAAACATTGGATGAAAAATGAAGGCCCTATACTCTAAATCAAGGGCCATAACTCAACTGTTACTGGTCCGAACTGGCTGTTTTTTTAACTCGTCTGAGCTTTTATTGATAAAAACACTCTCGTAAAGGTTGATAAAGATAGGGTGAAAAATGAAGGCACTATCGCGTTGAGGCAAAATATAGCTATTTTAACTAAATCAAGGGCCATAACTCCAGTGTAATTGGTCCAAACTGGCTGGTTTTCAAACTCATCCGAGATTTTATTGATATCAACAAGGGGCGTCCGTGGCCGAGTGGTTAGAGTCTCTGATTTGCAATCACTTGCCCCTCACCGCTGTAGGTTCGATCCCTCAGGGGCCTAGGAATCTTTATGTGAGGAAGCTATCCAGCTGGCTTGCGGAACGTCGGTGGTTCTACCCAGGTGCCCGCCCGTGCACGAAAATTGCCCTGAGGGGCACCTGGGGTCTTCCTCCACCAGTGGAAGCTGGAAAGTCGCCATATGACCTTAGCTGTTGGTGCGACTATAAAATCCAATTCAATTCAATTGATATCAACAATCTGGTAAAGTTTGAAAGATCGGTTGAGAACGAATTGAATTGGATTTTATAGTCGCACCAACAGCTAAGGTCATATGGCGACTTTCCAGTTTCCATTGGTGGAGGAAGACCCCAGGTGCCCCTCCGGGCAATTTTCGTGCACGGGCGGGCACCTGGGTAGAACCACTGACGTTCCGCAAGCCAGCTGGATAGCTTCCTCACATAAATATTCCTAGGCCCCTGAGGGATCGAACCTACAGCGGTGAGGGGCAAGTGATTTCAAGTCAGAGACGTTAACCACTCGGCCACGGGCGCCCCGGTTGAGAACGAAGGCTCTATTAATTAAAATATAGCAATTTTAACTAAATCATGGGCGTAACTTCAGCGTAAATAATCCAATCTGGCTGGTTTTTGAACTCGTCTGAGGTTTTATTAATATGAACCATCTGATAAAGTTTGAAAAAGATCAGATGAAAAATGAAGGCTCTATCGTGTTGAGGCAAAACACGGCAATTTTAACTAAATCAAGGGCCATAACTCTCTGGTGTTACTTATCCGAACTAGCTGGTTTTCAAAATCGTCAGAGCTTTCATTAATATCAACAACCAGGTAAAGTTTGAAAAAGATCAGATGAAAATGAAGGCTCTATCGTGTTGAGGCAAAACACGGCAATTTTAACTAAATCAAGGGCCATAACACTGGTGTTACTGGTTCGAACTGGCAGTTTTCAAAATCGTCTGAGCTTTCATAGATTTACAACCTGGTAAAGTGTGAAGAAGATTAGATGTAAAATTATGGCCCTATTGTGTTAACGAGGAAAAAGTTAACGGACGACGGACAACTTGTCATCCTATAAGCAGAGCTGAAAAGTGGTCATATAGTTTATATTTAAAATCAAATTAATAGAAAAAAAATAATGTAAATGTTTTGAAAACACATGGGTCTGCAATTTTCCTCTTTTACTGAGCCCAAATGATTGAAACGTCAATCAGGAAATGCTTTTTCAATCCGTGCTTGCCATTTGTAATAATACAGATCATGAGATGTGTGTATTATATATATACTGGAGGAAAAAAGTTAGCAAGTTTTTGTTGAACCTGGAAATCATTCATTTTTGGTTGTAAAATCAAGAAACTACTGCCATAGACACACTGTTTTATTAAACACACATCAATAACAGTCAAAAAATCTTAATGACGTAACAAATAAATGAACGTAGGCGTCAAGCCCGTAAAGTCCCAAAACGTCAGTATATCTTGTATACAGTATTATTTCATCTAAAAAACTTGCTAAACTTTTTTCCCTCATTATATATTCTTTAATCTTTTAAAAGTTTTATCAGTATTTCTGTTTTCTCAAATTTTTCTTATTTCAATATATGATCCAATTTGTTGGGTTGAAAATAATAACATTTTCCTCCATTGTCAATGAGTGAATTTGAATCAAAATCAGTGTTAAATATGGTTATTTTTGAATATTTTCCACTTGGTATTTTCCAGCTATGGCAGCCCTTAATTTGGCCAAACATATGCCAAAGGCATTACGGTGGTCACCGTATTTACTCTATTAGTTCGGACGGGATGAAATAAATACTTGTTTGGTGTCCGAAAATATTACCTTCCGAAATTAAACCCGTATTTGCCGGTACGAATTTTTTGAGAGGAACGGTCAATTAATATTCCACGGGCCATTGTGCAGTATGTATTTTTTGATATACAAGGCAATCTCTCGGGAAATTTTACATTATTTACAGTAATTACGATAATCCATCCAGTCATTAGTACTTACTGGTAATGATATCCAGCTATTCTATAAATACGTTAGATAAGCTGACACTTGCTCTAAACTAACACATGAAATTTAGTCATGTGTCAAGTTGCTTTTTCTTTGATCATTCATATAAAAGCACTAGTATAAATGGTGGTTCATTTCTGCCAGTTCTAATAATTTGTTCTTTCGCCCTGAGCAAGAATACAAATAACGAATAACAACAACATATAGCTGTGTGTTTTTGGGGTTAAAAGAACGACACGTGAAATATATACATGTATATACCCTGTTCCCACATTTATGTAATAATTATTGTGGAAAGTGTTAAAAAAACCAATTTGTAATAGTCTGCAATATTGCCCCAGGAATTAAACATACACAAAACCAAATACACAATACACAATTATATAAACGTGATTATCCGAATATTTTCACATGTAATGTTTATATTTCAGAAGTGTATGCAAATAAGCAGAAAATGTACTATAATATGCAACCTTATTAGAGAGCAGGAAGAGCTGTTTCTATGATGTTATTGGATAAATTTACTTTTTGTTATCAGTCTGTTTTAACTGTTATCTGATATTGGTTCATTTAATGTTATCTGTTTTTAGAATTGGAGAATATTTGCTGTTATCAGTAAAGTTAACATTAAATGAATAATAAATATTTACAATATTATTTATTTTGTCCCCAGCCCATCACGCTAATTGCTCCATGATACATATGTATAACACAATGAATTGGAACAAGTCAGGTGTTCATCAAAGAATTACATTAACTTAAAAATAATTTTGTCTACTAACACAGATCGATATTGACGTCACACAATAAGACAATAATTTACAATAAGTAAATTTTATGAAAATGTCGTGCAATTCAACAACAGAAGCACAATCAATTTCAATAGATTGCCGATCTGTATAAATTGGACAAAAGCATTCATATTTTTTATGAATGAAATCTATTTTTAGCAATTTTAAGCATTATCGGGATGTTTAATTGTCCAAGCCTTGAGGAATTAACATGAGGCCAGGTGTCAATCATTATCTATTTCAACCAATCAAACCAATATGATACTTTCGATAGTTCCGACAAATAAAAGCATGTGCAATTGTATTATAATCAGACCTATTGTCAATATACTCCGATATCAACAACACGGCTGAGATATCTAAGTACTGGTGTCATGTTATTGTCAATATACTCAAATAACAAAAATGGGGCTGAGATATCTAAGTACTTGCGTCATGTTATTGTCAATATACTCCAATATCAACAACGGGGCTGAGATATATAAGTACTGGCGTCATGTTATTGTCAATATACTCCGATATTAACAACAGGGCTGAGATATATAAGTACTTGCATCATGTTATTGTCAATATACTCCGATATTAACAACGGGGCTGAGATATCTAAGTACTGGCGCCATGTTATTGTCAATATACTCCGATATCAACAACGGGGCTGAGATATATAAGTACTTGCGTCATGTTATTGTCAATATACTCCGATATCAACAACGGGGCTGAGATATTTAAGTACTGGCGTCATGTTATTGTCAATATACTCCGATATCAACAACGGGGCTGATATATCTAAGTACTGGCGTCATGTTATTGTCAATATACTCCAATATCAACAACAGGGCTGAGATATCTAAGTACTGGTGTCATGTTATTGTCAATATACTCCGATATCAACAACAGGGCTGAGCTATCTAAGTACTGGCGTCATGTTATTGTCAATATACTCCGATATCAACAACAGGACTAAGATATCTAAGTACTGGCGTCATGTTATTGTCAATATACTCCGATATCAACAACAGGGCTGAGATATCTAAGTACTGGCGTCATGTTATTGTCAATATACTCCGATTTCAACAACAGGGCTGAGATATCTAAGTACTCGCGTCATGTTATTGTCAATATACTCCGATATCAACAACAGGGCTGAGATATCTAAGTACTGGCGTCATATTATTGTCAATATAATCCGATATCAACAACAGGGCTGAAATATCTAAGCACTGGCGTCATGTTATTGTCAATATACTACAATATCAACAACAGGGCTGATTTATCTAAGTACTGGCGTCATGTTATTGTCAGTATACTCCGATATCAATAACAGGGCTGAGATATCTAAGTTCTGGCGTCATGTTATTGTCAATATACTCCGATATCAACAACAGGGCTGAGATATCTAAGTACTGGCGTCATGTTATTGTCAATATACTCCGAATTCTACAACAGGGCTGAGATATCTAAGTACTGGCGTCATGTTATTGTCAATATACTCCGATATCAACAACAGGGCTGAAATATCTAAGTACTGGGGTCATGTTATTGTCAATATACTACAATATCAACAACAGGGCTGATATATCTAAGTACTGGCGTCATGTTATTGTCAATATACTCCGATATCAACAATAGGGCTGAGATATCTAAGTACTGGCGTCATGTTATTGTCAATATACTCCAATATCAACAACGGGGCTGAGATATATAAGTACTTGCATCATGTTATTGTCAATATACTCCGATATTAACAACGGGGCTGAGATATCTAAGTACTGGCGTCATGTTATTGTCAATATACTCCGATATCAACAACGGGGCTGAGATATATAAGTACTTGCGTCATGTTATTGTCAATATACTCCGATATCAACAACGGGGCTGAGATATCTAAGTACTGGCGTCATGTTATTGTCAATATACTCCAATAACAAAAACGGGGCTGAGATATCTAAGTACCGGCGTCATTTTATTGTCAATATACTCCGATATCAACAACGGGGCTGATATATCTAAGTACTGGCGTCATGTTATTGTCAGTATACTTCAATATCAACAACAGGGCTGAGATATCTAAGTACTGGTGTCATGTTATTGTCAATATACTCCGATATCAACAACAGGGCTGAGCTATCTAAGTACTGGCGTCATGTTATTGTCAATATACTCCGATATCAACAACAGGACTGAGATATCTAAGTACTGGCGTCATGTTATTGTCAATATACTCCGATATCAAAAACAGGACTGAGATATCTAAGTACTGGCGTCATGTTATTGTCAATATACTCCGAGTTCAACAACAGGGCTGAGATATCTAAGTACTGGCGTCATGTTATTGTCAATATACTCCGATATCAACAACAGGGCTGAGATATCTAAGTACTGGCATCATAGTATTGTCAATATAATCCGATATCAACAACGGGGCTGAAATATCTAAGCACTGGCGTCATGTTATTGTCAATATACTACAATATCAACAACAGGGCTGATATATCTAAGTACTGGCGTCATGTTATTGTCAATATACTCCGATATCAACAACAGGGCTGAGATATCTAAGTACTGGCGTCATGTTATTGTCAATATACTCCGATATCTCGACAGGGCTGAGATATCTAAGTACTGGCGTCATGTTATTGTCAATATACTCCGATTTCTGCAACAGGGCTGAGATATCTAAGTACTGGCGTCATGTTATTGTCAGTATACTCCGATATCAACAACAGGGCTGATCTATCTAAGTACTGGCGTCATGTTATTGTCAATATACTCCGATATCAACAACAGGGCTGAAATATCATATACTGGCGTCATGTTATTGTCAATATACTACAATATGAACAACAGGGCTGATATATCTAAGTACTGGCGGCATGTTATTGTCAATATACTCCGATATCAACAATAGGGCTGAGATATCTAAGTACTGGCGTCATTGTATTTAGACATAAGAAGTGAGTCCAAGAAATTAAAATTAGACAAATTGTCAATTCCCCTGTATCGGTGTCCACTTTGTCCCTGATGTATGTGATTGGTTTTGAAAATCTATTAACAACATAATATATATGTATTTTGGGGGTTCTGCTGTAATTTGTCGGCTTCACTTTGTTTTGCCTCAAATTACAGCAGAACACCCCAAATATATATATATAACCTACCACAAGGTGCTGAAATAAGCTGGGTTAGAGTTATATTCTGAGATTTTTAATAAAAGTTGATTTGTTACTAAATTTACACAAAAATCAACGAATAAACACGAAATTAACAAAATATGATTTTCTAGTAAAAAATCATATAAATTGATTTTTCGACCTTGAATACAAAGGTGATGGATCATACTCATACACATTACTAAAACAATTCATCACACACTTTTTAGACTTTTTTGTAAGGTGCCATTGCTTCCTTTCTTCCCTGCTCCACTAGTTCTTTTTTTTGAACTTCACTAATTTCAAGTTTTGTTTGTTTGATGTCCTGTTTCAAATTATAGTATCTCTCCAGTTCACCCAGAACCATCTTGAACTCTTGTTCTGTTATCTGTGCATCACTCAACGCTTTTGACATTAACTGCTTTATACTATTTAACTTAGACTCTGCCAAAGTTTTTATTTCATAATGTTTTTGAGCTTTTGTGTTAAGTCTGCGTCTGGCAAACTTAATACAATCACCTATTGTCCAACATACTATTGCTGCTATTTCCAAAGAGAACATAACAGGCACTGTCAAACCAACTCCAGACATAATAACACTTGCAGATATTAAAGTAGTGTCAATTAATACCACGTTTATATTTTGTATAAAGAGACTGACGTATATCTCGCTCTGTAATTAACTTTTGTTCAATCTCTGAAATTTTGTCCGTCTTCCACTGGCAACTCAAGATATAAACTTGGTGCTGTCGATTGCTTCATTCGTTTTTAATAATAAAAAATTAAATTAATTCAATTAATAATGAGACCACCGTATTTATAGCGGTAGCGTTGGCAGTCTTGCATACAAAGTTAATAACAGAACCAGCACCAATATCTAAAGGTCTATCAAAGTTATCATGATTGATTGGGATGATGTGAAGCGTTATGCCATAATTTGGTTCTTCAACCCCATTAACAGAAACTACTACAGATACGTCACCAACTAATCGTTCACTTGCTAAATCTATTCCCATAATCCGCCCACGGCGTGTCATTACCTACCCCACATTTGTTTCTGTTCCACCGTTACCAAATGAGAGTATTCTATTCAACACTAGTGGGCCCTTATCCTCTGCAAATATTGTAATAATCCCATATTTAAGATTAACAACTCTATCTTTTAAACGGTTGAAACGGTTATTAATAAGCACAACTCGCCTATATAAATCTAAAACATCAGTGGCTCAGTCTTTAAGTGTTCTATCTCAGGTATTGTTGCTCCAAATATACTAATTTGTTTTTTTTAATAAATTAATTTTTAAATAATTTCTAAAACACGACTCATAGGTAAACCGTGATTATCTATTTTGTTGCCATGCTCGTCGCTGACTTCTATTGTCAATTCAGAAATTGCACCACCCGAAAGACAGCGATATTCAGGATAAAAACGTGTATATACAATATCCCCAAACTGCTTATTTACCACAGGTATGACCCCTATAATAGTGCTTGGCACACCATTGAAACTACTCATATTAACTTCTTCCAGATGAACATATAGCTGTTTATAAGGAGCTAAATCAATTGATTGTTTTCCAATAATAGTACCTTTTACCTATTTTTTGTCCTTGAATCCCAGCATTTCTGAAAGACCGCTTGATAATCGTGTCTCTGTTAGCGCATTTAAAGATGCTATACCATTCCAATTAGCAACGGTTAGGGTAATACCCAGTCCTTCAAATATATATGCCAACTGTTGAAAGTTATAGTGTCCATCTGGTTTATGATACGTATCGTCTGGTGTTTTTTCTTTATGACTTCATGACTAATATTATACCAACCGATAGTGTATGTAAAACTCTCTAATCCAACGCGTTTATCTCCATCTCTATTATCGATATACTGTTGTAAGTTAATAGAGTTGTCTATGTTTGAAATTGTATGTAACATTTTTTTTAATATATATATCAAATACAAATAAAAATGATTTCTAAAGAATTCAAATACAGCCCTGATGCTCAATACTATTTAAGTACTTTCAGCAAAAAAGTGATAGATATAATAAATCAAAACATAGTCATTACATCCGACGGTAAAGGCTTTAAAGCCTCATTTCCCAATGTCTTTGAAAAATACAAACTCCCATATGTCAAATCAGATGCTATGGTCCAACGCTGGGAAACAGACTGGATGTCATTTTTGTGTTTTTTGTGATGTCTTTTTTTTAATAAATTAATTTTTAAATAATTTCTAAAACACAACTCATAGGTAAACCGTGATTATCTATTTTGTTGCCATGCTCGTCGCTGACTTCTATTGTCAATTCAGAAATTTTACATACAGGAATTTTACAGAGTTTTACATACACTATCGGTTGGTATAATATTAGTCATGAAGTCATAAAGAAAAAACACCAGACGATACGTATCCTATACCAGATGGACACTATAACTTTCAACAGTTGGCATATATATTTGAAGCTCCTTATAACTCCTTATAACCCTTTTTGTGTTTGTGATGTCGTTTGCATTTATTATTGCTTTTGCCTTCTTGTTTGTCTGTTTGCGTGTTTGTTTCTGTGTTTTGTGGTTTACTGTCCTCCTTGAATGCTACTTTCCCTGTCCGATTTTTTTATATTTCTTTGGCAGAACCAGTTGAATTTTGCTATTTGGTGTGCGACAACTGGAAGTGGCATTGATTTCAACAATCATCTGGAAGCTGATGCCCTGGTTGGTTCGTTATTTCGATTTCATGTCTATTACCAAGTCAGAAGAATATTATTTGAGATGAGTGTAGCAATGCCACAAGACTCAAATTGGAATGCGTTTAATAACACATAGAACCGAAACGCATACGAGAGAATATGCAAGGAGTTTAACGTTGACTTAAATTCGGACTGGAGACAGAAACAAAGCTATAATGACGGTCTAGGAACAATTTATTATTACTGGACAAAAATTGGTTATCATCCTTTGATAAATTCTGTATACGACAACAAAACGATGAGTTTTACAGTCTACGAGAGCGATACAACATACCACATTGACTACATAGCACAAGGATCTGAGGCTGATAATAGTTGGTCTACTTTTATACTAGATAGTTCATCTGGTTTCACAAGAGCTGGAGCAGAACGCATCAATGACAGCATAAGAACATACTGCTGGGCAATCCTTGGATCACAATCACAAACAAGAACAGATATACTTGGAACTGGAACGGCATTTGATGCTCAAAAACAATTTCTGGCAAATGTAGAGGACGCAATAAACAGCCCCATTTGTCAATCTAATATTCATCATAATCATCTGGATCGTACGCAGGATTGTCATAGTCATATCCGCCCTCAGTCATTGTTTATTTTTATTTAATTTTAAAAATATATTCAAAAAATAAAAACAATGTCACCTTACGGAAACAAACTCAGCCCTTATAGAAAACTAAGAGAACCTCTTGCTGTCCACGGCATCCGCACAAGTGTAGTAATAACTAATAATCCGTCAACAATAGACAAAAACCAGCAACTGCATGTGGGATTTCCCAGTCTAAGTGTTACCGATGTGATAGTTCCACGTACTGCTCGTCTTGCCTTTGAAATAGAACTTAAAAGCAGCAAAGACACCAACGCTACTGTACACCAGAATCTGGATAGAGCAATTGTGAAGAAAACGACAATAAAAATAAGTGGCAATGAAGTCATGACAATACATGCCAGTGATATATATCATTGTTATGTAGATTTATGGAAAAGCCCTACCGAACGATTAAATATGGCTTACCAAGGTGTTGTTGGTAAAGCAAACATGCTAAAACATAGAATTGGTACGGGAGATAAATCCTCAGACGCCGAGGATGAAGCTGTAGCAGCAGCTTATGGAAATATATTTTGTATTCCACTGGACTTTGAAATGTTAGAAAGTCATATGCCATTTTATCAAGCGGGGCTTGGTAAAAAGTTAAACTTGTTAAAAGGTTTATCAAAAGAGGTTATGACCCTATCATTTTGCAACGTACTGCATGCTTGGTGGTGGACCCTTTTACAGTTCGCCACTATGCTTTCCTCTTCAATTGTACGATGACCGGACAGGCTGTGGACCCTATGATGACGCCTACCTAAAGCCCATAGGGACGGTGGCGTTTGATGTTTGTCCATGATCTTTCTTGTCGTGCCCTTAATGGTTTATTCTCTTACTGCTCTGGCTTCTGCAAAGTCATTGAGTACCTTCATTGTGGCTTTCTAGGCTATTGTTTTTTTTGTATTATATTTACACGAGCATATTTTTGTTTTACTTATATTGCCTATTGATGCTGCCTTGTTGGTTAGAGATTAGATCATGGCGGGGATTTCTTTATTTACACTGTTCTGTTTTAATGGGATGACAGTAGGGTAAGTGTGAGGTTTGGTGCACCCTAGAACCGGTTTAAACCCCCAGTGGCCTACTTTGACACTGACCGTTCCAAGGCGGTAGCCCTATTGTCAACCCTTTTTGTGTTTGTGATGTCGTTTGCATTTATTATTGCTTTTTCCTTCTTGTTTGTCTGTTTGCGTGTTTGTTTCTGTGTTTTGTGCTTTACTGTCCTCCTTGAATGCTACTTTCCCTGTCCGATCTTTTTATATTTCTTTTGGTGATAGTTTAGAATATGAATTTACGTTTAACGAACATAACAAAGTTATCAAAGCAGTGATGCTGATGCATATTATGTAATAAAGAATATTTGCTTGGAATTTGACAAGGTTAGTGATGTTGAATGAGCCAGCCAAAAAAGACAGGAAATCAATATTAAGGTAGTATTTATGTATGACCGTGAAACATTCATAAGGAAAAAATCTGATACCCTTTGGGATATCAACATTAATTTACCAGCACGGAGCATGAAAGGTATTCTAATGTTGTTTGAAGACCAAGACAGAACAGACACGGAATCCTATTACAACCCAAAGATTGAAAATGTTCAAATAACAATAGAGGGCGTACCAAATCAGTTGTATAGTCAGGGCATGAAGGCATATCAACATTGGGATGAAATCAACAAATATTTTGCCTTAACATCAAAAAGAAACAAAGAGACAGACATAGTGGCGAAGGACTTATACTTTATTAATGTTTCTCTAGAGACCTATCTAACGAAAGCATATGCTTTGTGGCTTAGAACATTCGATGACAATTTATTACACGGTAGTGGCAGAACAATAAAAAACGGCAGTGACGGCATAACGATACTAATAAATAAAAAAGCAGAAGCAGATCAACCTTTAAATATTTATATATATATAATACAAGATGCGAAAATCAATTTTGAAGATAGAAGATTCAAAGAAGTACGATACTAAATATCCTAAATATCCAAACAGTGCCATTATCTGTGGTCAGACAGGCTGAGGTAAAATAGAGTTTGTTCTTGACATACTCGAACAAGAGTATGTTGGAGTTTTTGAACATATAATTATATTGTGTCCGACTATAAAGTGGAACGAGGCTTATAAAAGTAGATCCTGGATAGGTGATGAAAGACACCCGAGAGATAAAAAAATAACATTGGTCAGTCCTGTTAGCAACGGTAAAGAAATGCTACAAGAACTGTTGCGTTTATTTTTCAAACAATATGCTGGCCACATTATACATCATTGATGATTGCTCAGCTACAAAAGAATTAACAAAGAAAAAAGATATGTTATCAGAGTTGGCATTCTCTGGTCGTCACGCCAAACAATCAGTGTGGGTCATTTCACAGAGATATAATTATGTATTGAAAGATTTGAGGGAGCAAGCAAAATGGTTGTGTATGTTTTACACCAAGGACAGAGATAGTTATGAAAATTGTTTGAGAGAGAATGATGTTATTCCGACGCTGGAGGAGAGAACCAGACTAAGAAAAGCTTTAGCAAAGACTAAATATTCCAAATTAATTTTGAGGACTGACCAACCAACTGGTTATTGGGTTGAATAATTGCTTTTTTTTTCTAACAGCATTGCTTTGTTGCTAATAGTAATACTAACAGCAAAGTAGCAATGTTAATAGCAATACTGATATGAAAATATAATGGAAATATCGGGAAATATAGTAATGCTTATAGCATTGCTCATAGCAAATTAGTAATGTTAATAGCAATGCTCATAGCAAAGTAGCAATGTTAATAGCAATGCTTGCAGCAAATTAATAATGTTAATAAAAAAATAGCAATGTTAACAACAATGCTATTAACAATACTAACAATAATAGTTGCGTGGTGAATATCGCAACTGGTTGTTTTGTATTTTATATTTATTCCAAGATAAAAAATAAAATTATTAATATAAAAATGAATGCGGAAGAACTATTACAAGAGATCATATCCGATCCCACGGAACGTTCCACAGATGAATCAAAGCAACAAGAAACAAAAAAGAAAGATTATCAGCCATAGTGGCTGGCGGTGGTAGCCGTCAATATTTGGGTAGAGACATATAACTCACGAATATAGACAGCAGGTATGAAGCACGGCTTGGGGCAAGTATGACCAAGACTTTAGGCAATTCTTTTATTAACTTGTATGTGATGGGAGTATCAAAATATTTCAATGTAATCAATCCACCAAAACTGATAGAAGTTTTGGAGGAAGACACATTTATTAATCATGCTTTAACAAGTGCTTGTTGTGAGTTATATTACAGGTATGGGATGTGCTTAGCGCCATTTACAGCAATACTGACAACTGTTAGACATATTGATTTTAATAAAAATAAAAATACAGATAATATAAATGATGGAGAAACAAGAGAGTGAAGTTGATATACCTGTTGAGGTTGTTACACAACCTGTTGCTATACAACCTATTAAACAACAAAAAGTAAAAATTCCAAAACGAATAGAGGCTGGGAGAAGGGAGCAGCGGCAAGAAAGGCAAAGCGTTTGCTTCAGGTAGATGCTCAGGATGCAAAGCAAGATGCACAAGATGCAAAGCAAGATGGAAATGAAATAACAAAAATAACAATAGGTGAAGAGGAACCAGAAAAAATCAAAATAAATGTATACAAAAATTATATTCCACTGTGTGTGGTTTTATAAGGCATTGCTGGGTTGGGTTTGTATATCTATAACAAGAAATATGTTGCTACACAACCTGTTGCTACCAAAAGACCCGTTTGATTATTAATAATTATTTAAAAAAAATAATCATATAAAAAAAATGGCAACAAGTATTGACGGAAAACAAATTGTAAATATGTTGTATCACGCTGGAGTGGAAACACTTGTAACTATTGGATATTCTGAGATTGGCAGAAAACTACTAAGAAAACCAGCTCCTAAAGTGGATTTAAATGTGACAGATTTGGGGATGCTGTCTGTGGATAAAATGTTAGCAATGGCTACAAATGATATGTTGATTGATCAAGGTATTATTCCTGCGGATATTATGAAATAATTAAAAAAAATATATAAAAAAATGGCGAGTGCAGTAGCAATGATGATAGGTGGCGCATTAACAAACGCATTGGCGTTTAGCGGTTCAAATTATCTGTTTTCAAAAATTGGAAGTCATTCAGATGAGGAAAGACAAAGGTATGACAAAGCTGTAGAACAATTGGAAGCAGCACAATCGGCGTGGAATAAAAAAAAGAACAGAGAGATTAGATTTTATTAATGAGCAACTGCAAAAGGAGCATCATGCAGAGCAGACATTTGATAATGTGGAATAGGCTATGAAACAGTATTATTACATAACTGGTAAACAGTTGCTTTTGGAACCGGAGCCTAAGTTGAGTGATTTTTATACGCCATCTCCAGATCAACAGAATAGAGAAATTATGTTTATTGTGGTGGGCATGGCTGCAACTGGATTTGTGGCGTATAAAATGATTTCATAAAAAAAAAATTAAGAAACTATAATGAATAAGTCATATGCATGATACTTATTTTTGTTGTTTTTACTTTGAAATGACAAAGTCATATGCATGATACCTATTTGTTTTGTTGTTCATACATGGTTTCAATCCAAGTGGTCGAATATAATATGGTGGTTCAGCACTTGTCTTTTCTATTTTATTTTTGAGATGATCAGGCGCCCATACTTTACCGTTGTCTACTAATGTCAATACCATGGATGAACCATATTGAGTATCCATTATTTTTTTATCTGTAATAGTGTATATTTTATTCTTTTCCAAGTCTGTCCATTTCTTTGTGCTATATTGATTTTGCTCTTTGAGCAATTCATCAAATCGTGCAGTTGTGATTTTCATTTATTTCTTTATAGTTATATAAATTTTAATCTTAAGTAGAAAAAATGGAAAAGATTTATTACAGCCCAAAAGGATTTTGGAGAGGTTACTCAGCAGTTAAAAAATTGGCAAAAGAGGCTGGTGTCAGTGAAAAACAGGCATTAGAATTTTTAAAGAAACAAGCTGTGTGGCAGATTTTTTTACCCGCACCAAGGAAAATAATTAGACACAGATTTGATGTTTCTACTAAGAATGGAGTGCATCAAGCTGATTTGTTATTTTTACCGCATGCCACTTTTGGCTTTGGCCGTGGACGCAAGACATATAAATATGCGTTGACTGTTGTTGTTATTGCGAGTAGATACAAAGAAGCAGAACCGCTGACTTCCAAGGATAGCAAAGAAGTTGCTAAAGCATTTGAGAATATATACAGTCGGCTCTAAAATATCCAAAGTTATTACAAGTTGACCCAGGCAGAGAATTCACGGGTGCAGTATCGCAGTTGATGGCGAAACATAATGTAAATATCAGACGAGGCAGAACAGAGATACACAGAGACAAAGCTATAGTGGAAAGATTTAACAGAACATTAGCTGAAAGATTGTTTGGCTATCAGTACGCTAAAGAAATAGATTCGCAAAAACGCAACAGAGAGTGGGTAAAAAGATTACTAGAAGTTGTCGAAGCAATAAATGTGGAAACAAAAAAGCCTCCTCCTGTTGAAACAAAAACATTAAAAGATGATCCTATCTGTATGAATGCCAGTGTGAGATATTTATATCAACCGGGGGAACAAGAAGGTGGAAGACGCAGAGCAACTGATCCAATGTGGAGTGTAGATATGCACAAGATTAATAGTTATATGATAACGCAAGGTATAAGAGTATATTATTTGAAAGCACCAGCGCCACAAAGAGGATTCGTCAAAGAAGAACTACTTATTGTTCCTGCTGATACCCAAACGCATTTATAAGTTTTTATAAAACCCATGTGCATCAGTTTAAATAACGTCTGGTGCTATGTATCTTTTAGAGTAAAATGGTGACAGTGTTACTCTGTTTACTGTTATACCATATATCTGATGCTTTATTGAGCGTATCATATTCATTTCATGGGTGTATTTGTTTTGACAAATAATGCATCCTTGTAGTTTTTAAAGTTTATATGTTTTTTGATTACATAATTGTTTACACCCTTTGCTTTCTTAATAATCTGCTCATCCGCTCTCAAAGTAGAATATAGCTTGGGTCTTAATCCAACATACTCAGCTATAGCAACACCAGCACATTCATCTTTCATTTTACCTAATACTTTTTTGTTTGTATCATCGTGCAGTGGATGTGTTTGTGGATAATTACTCAAGTTATACTCATCTTTTATTTCAGCCATGTTTTTGTACGCACCTTTTGTTTTGATGTCTACCAGCAAGCTGTCAGTGTCTGTGTATAATAAATTACAGTTATCTCCGTACCTTTTCTTTAGAGTATTATAGTACCAGTCATACATCATGTACTTTGAAAAATCCAATACTGACATCCCAACATAGATTGGTTTGTTTAATGTTAATTTTGGTTTGTTTACATGTATTGCTGACAATTCATCTGAGAACTTTATACGTCTGTTAAAGTTGGGTTTGGCTAGTATTTTTCTTATCTTTTCATTTTCAGAGCCGTCAGTTCTGACTAGTTTTAGATCAGTCCGCTTGCGTAAATTTTCCATTGTCTTGCCAAACACAGAGTTGTTCATAAGTTTGTAAAAATATTTTTCATGTTTGGAAAACATCTGCTAACAGAGTTACATCAGTTTTTTGATAAAGATCATGAACGTCTCCAAGAGTTTTACAGTTAAACTCTTTCCATATTGTTTGAGCATGTTCGTAATCTTTGAGACTTATACTTTCATCTCTGAGACTACTGTAAAACTTGTCTATAGGTGGCAATTGTGTTTCCTCAAATCTTTTTACACTGTCCATATATTCATACGGGTAAACACCTTTCCGCAGAAGTAAATTTGTTTGTTCTCCAAACTGATTTTTGGTATTTTTGAAATCAGATTTATCCGTAGCATTAACAATTTTTTCCGGAGACGAAGCCATAAATTGAAAGCTATCCAAAAATCTGAGTTGTCCAACGCTAAATGATATATATTTTTCAGCGTTGTTTGGAATGCATGTAATATTTCTTGTATGTATTTTTTGCATGATGAGATGACTATCATATCCTTTGAGGTTATGAAATACAAAAGGGATGATTGTTTTATCTGGTTTTATTTTCAGTTTTATTTTGCAGTTTTTGTGTGCTGCACCTCTGTATTCACCTGTAAAATGAAAGTGGTCTCTTACTTTACAGTTTTTACCTTTCCATATTTTATTCTCGCATATCCAACAGTGTGTTGCTTTTTCATGATCTTCCTCATTTTGCTGCGTCATGATTAATGGTTTTGGGTGAGCAAATATATTATTAATGTTGCTCTTCTCACATTCTAAGTGATTTAAAAACACTTCAACAACCTCTTCACCTCTGTAAATAACAGGTTCTTCAGATTTGCCATCATATCTAACAACTTGGTATCCAAATCCACACGCTTCGTGTATATTTTGAATGTATTTCCAAATTTGATTGAATGTGCTTTGATTATACTCTCAAAATCAGCATATATACCATAAGGCACATGCATCTGATTTTGATAATTTTTAAATTTTATGTGATTTTTACCTTCTGGCGGCATTTCTATTCTGCAAGAATTTTTGTTAATACCATCACAGTCTTCTTTGTGTTTGGTGAGGAGTCCTTTCCCAGAAAAGCCGTAAAGGCAACGATCGCAGTAGTAAGTTTGACCTTTATGTTTGTTTTGGTCATAAAGTAGTCTATTCAGATTTTTAATCCAGCATTAGTGATATTTTGTTGTTAATTTTTGCTCACTAGGATAATCATCAGGGTTATAGTTGTCATCTATAATTCCTTCTTCATTCTCTGAATATTCTTTTTCAACCTCAACGTCTTCAGATATTAAAAGCAGATTAATTCGCTCAATATTTTTTGGCTGTTCTGATATTTTATATTGAAAAATGATTATCTTTTTATTTTTTTCTTTCATGACATATCCATAAACGTTGATAGCAAGGTTGTTTTGTTTCTCTACTTTGGGAATTTGAGAAATTGGAGTGGGAAAGTCAATACCATCTATATTCAACTTACCCATGTGTTTCTTATAACTAGATATCCTATTTGGATTTTTTTTATCAGGCCACAAATCAGACACCAATACCACTTCCAAGCACTTATTATCTTCATTCTTAACAATTGATTATTGCTTTCTTGTCAGCTAATGCTTTAGGTAGAGGAATATATGAAGAACCTTTTAATGGTTCATACTTTGCAATATTCAAATAAAACTTAACACAGTGATCAATCTCGAATCCTGATGCTGTGTTTGTAAATCTTTCAAGGCTCTCTTGTATATATGCAGATGATTCATCGTAAAACTCATTTATTTTTTCAAAGTTTAAGATTGCATTTTGTTCGCTGTGTAATACTGCTGTAATGTATTTTTTGGTAGCACCATCATCTTTGAATAGATTTACAGTGATACCTAATTGAAACTTTAATCCATTCGTCTCTGTCATCTCTTTGCTGATTTGTTTTGTGATAATGGATTTCTTATCACGGAATAGTTTTTGAGGGTCTTTGTATCCCTCGACAGATATCTCGTATGCTTTGAAATGACCACACATTGGTTTGTCAACCAGTTTTAATTCTGGAGTAGATTTTCTATCTTTAAAAACTTGTTTTAGTTTATTTATAACATTTTCTCGTAATTTAGCATATTTCTGCTTTTGTTCTTTTATAACATTTTCTTGTAATTTATCGTATTTCTGCTTTTCTCGTTTACGTTGTTTTTTAGCACGTCGTCTCTTGAGTAAATTGTCTAATGTTTGAGAATTAACCTCTTTTGGAGTTTCTTTTGGAACTTCTTTAAGAGCATCTAGCGCCTTTCTAAGCTGATCATTATTAATTGTTCCATCCCGGTGTAATTGTAAAATGTATTTCACGTCTTCGGTACTCATTTTTGTAATATATATTTTATTATTTTTTCTTCTTAATATAATTTTTTTTTTATTATAACAAGAAAAAGAAAATGGAAAACACTAAAAAAGTTGAAAACATTTGCCAATTTCTCAAAGTTGGATATCACGAGCCTTGTAAAAATAAAACAACAAACGATTAAAACTATTGCAGTTTACATAAATGCAGATTAAAGCAAAGTAAAGTTTTACCGTGTCTAAACTGTGGAAAAGGTACAAGTGCAAAATATTAAATATGATTTGGTTGTGGTGCTCATATAGTTAGATTAAAACATAGATATTGGGAAATAGTAAACCATATAATGTTGAATGTATTAGACTGAGACATATTGAAATTTGATGTGGGGGGATCAATTTATATGATTCTCTCCTTGAAAATCATAATTTGTTGATTTCGTGTTTATTCGTTGATTTGGGAGTCAATTTAGTAACAAATCAACTTTTATTAAAAAATCTCAGACTATAACTCTTACCCAGCTTATTTCAGCACCTTGCGGTAGGTTAGTATATGTATTTTTGGGCTGTTCTGCTGTAATTTGAGGCAACACAAAGTGAAGCCGAAAAATTACAGCAGAACCCCCATAATACATATATATAAATAATATATGAAAAATATTTTAAAAATCAAGTCTAGACTGCTTCTTCCCTGGGAAATTTACTGTCTAGACATTACTTAATCAACGAATTTTTTAACCCCAAAAACAAACAGCTATATGTTTTTTTTATTCATTACTAAAACTGGCAAAAAATCAACCACCATTTATACAAACGCTTTTATATGAATGATCAAAGAAAAAGCAACTTGACACATGACTAAATTCCATGTGTTAGTTTAGAGCAAGTGTCAGCTTATCTACACTTATTTATAGAATAGTTGGATATCATTACCAATAAGTAATAATGACTGGATGGATTATCGTAATTACTGAAGAAGGTAAAATTTCCCCAGATCATAAAATACATACTGCACAATGGAATGTTAATTTACCATTCCTCTCAAAGAATCGGACATCAGCAAATACGGGTTAATTTCGAAAGGTTATATGTTTGGACACCGAGATTTTTTTTTTTTTTATCCCATCCGAACTTATAGAATAAATCTAAGGAGCGATGACATAACCAATATGGAAACCTTCGATTAACATTCGAGTGATGCTGAGAAGCAGTGTACAAGATGTTGCGAATGGATTCAGTCAAAATATGATGGGAACACCTTGATGTTCAGGTCTTCAGTTTTAATTCATCATAAATTTAAAAAGAAATGAGACAGAAAATGATTAAATGTAATACGGCAGAGGTCTTACATAAGCATTGTCTGGTGTCCAATCCCATTCATTACTTGAATAAAATATTGCTTAAATTAAAAAAATTAAAAAATAAAAGATTTGTTTTGTTTTATTGGTATTTTATGTCCTTTTTAGCACATGTTAGGCCATATATGATGGTAGATTCTTGTGGTAGAGGCAGTACTGTACATCTCCCGCCATCCGAAAGACACTTGACAAGTCGAGATCCCAGTGGGATTGGAACCTGCAGTGGTGAGAGGCGAGAAAGATTTAATCAATTAAGTGTAACAAACAAATCAATGTTAGTGCTTGTACCTACCCTTGATATGAACGTTAAACAATTATTTAGATGCAGCTGTGTATAAGGTGGAGGTATATTGATGTCCTGGCAGCTGTGTATAAGATGAAGGTATATTGCTGTCTTGGAAACGCAGCTAATGAACAATCAATAGTGCAAAAGGTAGCTCATATCATATGCATACATTAATTTGTTTACATTATGTAGAACTTAATTAACATCAAAGAGAACCCATTTTCAAGGTCAGTTTTAAGTTCAGTGTGACCTTGAATTCAGGTATGACCTTGAATGTAGAACTTAATTAACATCAAAGAGAACCCATTTTCAAGGTCAGTTTTAAGTTCAGTGTGACCTTGAACTCAGGTATGACCTTGAACTCAGATTTGACCTTGAACTCAGCCCTGTGATCAAAATATTAATAGGCCTTATGACAACCACAATGTATAGTCATCCTTACAAAGTTGGCATACAATGTTTTTATTAACCCTTAATTCACTACATATATATAATGTACTGTTTTTTCTTTGAATTAAGACCATTTCACTTATGTGATAAAGGGGGTGTTTTGAAAGAAATGACTGATCAGTAGACGGACATTGTCATAGGCTAACTTGCGAGTTTCTCGCAGGCTGACTCGCATGCTGAGCTGGTTTTACAATAGACGCAAAGGCTATTATAGTCGTGCTTAGTGGATTAAGGGTTAAATATCACTTTAAAAGGGGTACATAGGCTTTGGGTGCGGTTCTAGGTAACTCATTAAAATCTGATAAATCATTATGTTTTCTATTCAACAGGATCAAAACATAATGAATGAGCCGAAAAATGACTCCATATTTACCAGGATATTCATTCTGAACAGTTATATGTGCTGTTCCAGGGTATTCATTCTTGACAGTTATATGTGCTGTTCCATATTCATTCTGGACAGTTATATGTGCTGTTCCAGGATATTCATTCTGAACAGTTATATGTGCTGTTCCAGGATATATTTATTCTGAACAGTTATATCGTCCCATCAACGCAATAACTCCGTAAGTGCACTTTGGTAAATTGTTCAGGAGAGACAAAAAACTGTTTTTTTCCTTAACAATGGTACATATTAAGACACTGCCTTAGATTTAAGTGTAATATACCTTTACTATGGTCACTCTTTTATGATATTTAAATATAAACTATTTTTAAATGAGTTAATGATAATATTTAAATCATAGTGACTTTGTGCGCTGAAAAGTTCAACGCAACAACTCCGTAAGTGCACTTACGGAGTTGTTGCACTGAAAAAAGTCAACGCAACAACTGCACTTTGCTAAGTTTAATAGTCTTAAATGCTGTTTGTGAATAATTATGCTGGTTATTATTATTAATACCGAACTTGCATTTGTAGTTGCTTATGATTTAAGTCTATATACTGTAACATATAAATAGTTCAGCAATAAAATCAAAAAAAATGGATTCAGACCTAAAATTTATGGCCATGTCATAAAAAATGCAAAAAAAAATCACAGAATATTTCATGGCTATCTATACTGTATGGCTTTTTCCAGGTATTTTAGGAAAAATGTGGTTAATTTCTGTCGTAAAAATGACCAACTGGGATTCTTTTCATCTATAAAATGGCCAATTGAGAATTGTTTACGTCAACATCTTGTAAGTTGCGATGAGGTAATAGCCTAATAGGTACAATTAGGAACACTATTACATCAATAACATATTAAATTGATAATTATGTAGCATAAGGGATGTATCAGTACATTATATGTAAAAAAGACACTATTTTGCATTTGGAACGGGTCATAGAAAAACCCCTGTAAATCCACGTTATTGCAAGATATTTTACTATGCATGTAACTTGATAATCAGATATTGGCAATTATAACAGCTTAAGGGGCTGGTCAATAATGAGTAATCATTTTAACTCCTTATTAAACATGTTATTTTTACATTCACTCACTGAAGGGAAAACATGTCCAATTTCAAGTAAACTTCATTTTTCAGGTAGGACGAGCTACTACCCACATGGAATTTGCAATTCACTACCAGCGTTCAAAATTGTATAAACGCTGATAATTTGTACATCAGTTCTTAATTAAGCAATATTTCAGAAGGATTAGTATTGGCATTGCAATCACTTCACTCATAGAAACATTTTCTTTTCTTCTAAAAAACGTATTTACATTTCACTCAAGAAAGGTTTTCTATAGGTTAATCTGACACAGTTCAGCATATTTATATGTTACAGCTTGTACAAACTGATAAGTAATAGATAGAGTATGGTTTCATTGAGTTGGTTAATTTAAACATCGAGATCGGTGTAGCCCATGAGGGTGTTTACATTAACCAGTGAGATGAAACCATACTCTATTTGTTTTGTAGCATGTCCATTTCAGCTCCCTGCCGTACTCTAACTTCCAATAACTGGTAGTTGTAGTACACCATTTATTCTGACAGGTGTTATTTTCAATTGAACAATTTACCCTGTGCTATTACAAAGAGAATTGTGAGTGACCATGCTACAAGCATCATTATTGCAACACATTCACTTTATACATTTTTAAAAATCATGATGCACGATTGGAATAATCTTTTTGGTCAAGGGTTCAATGCTCTACCACTAGACCATAGCGCTCCACAAAACACTTAAAAGAGTACAGTGTACAGTTTATTTTGGTAGCAGCCATTGCTTCCAAAAGTATATAAACACCTCACGGGATTCTCTTTTTGCAATTATTTCATTCCAAATATATGAAAAGCCATCACCTGACCCCATAGAGTAAATGATAAAGTTGCTTAACTTGATGGCGGAGTATAAACTTGATGCATCATAGCATCATAGCATCATGGGGTAGACACAACACTTGTTGCAGGTCAAAACAAATACTAATATGACTTGTCTGAGTAATTGGTTTATCAATAATAAATAATCAGACCTCAGTTCTTAAGTATATTTTCACAATCCAGCATAGTCCTCACCATCACCTGTACAAAATTTGATGCCACTAAACCAATTTAAATTACAATTTGTTTGTAACAGGATTAATCATGTTACACCGACACCATAAACACATACACATTTCTTTTCTATGAGACTGGTTAGCATACAGGTAGTTCTTTACTATGAAGTAGATATTAAAAAACACTGGTAATTATTTTCTGTTATCATACCTACCTGAAGTAAAATTGTTAAATTCCCATAAACGGACTCTGAAACATTTCCCCTTTAATTACCCACTACACCATTATATGAACATAGATGAATCAAAAAGTCTTAAGCACAATGTTGAACATGCTGAATTTCTATAGACACATGAAACACTTTCACTATTGCCCGCTAAATACGCTGTTACATGCACACTCATTTAGAAAAACTCAATTTATACATATAAAATTATAATCTTTGCTTTTACTGTTGATTAACAAAAGAGTATGATAATGGACCTTTGGAAACGGCCGAGCACGACACATACGAAATATTCCTGTCTCGGTTTGATTGAGACTGTTCATGAGTGGTAGTGAAATATGCTAGCTACCGCTCACGCCCTCTAGCCCCGGGTTGAGCAGAACTCAATATTCATAAAAATCAACAGCACAACATTTTAACCATCCCGAAGATGGCATGCATATGGCGGTGGACATGGAGTTAGCCTTCTTTAATGTATTCCCCATGTCGTACGGCGAATGGATCCAGTATCTAATAAAATGAAATGCCCCGAAGAGCGAAAACAATCTTTGTAATGTTTTATTTCAAAATAATGTTTTAAAAGAATATTCAGTAGAACCAATTTTTTTTTTCAAATGTATTTTTCAGTATAATTAAATAGATATGACATTCCTGTGAGATTGAGTGAATATTTTCAACCTTCAGAAAGAAATAGTCTACCTCGGCTCCACCTTGGTTGACGTTTTTTTCCTCAGGTAATATTCATCCTCACAGGAATTTAATATTCTGGATAGCACTGACATAATAAAACAGGTATAATTATTTTCATTTTATGATAAGCAATGAAATACTGTGTTTTATCAGTGAAATAAAAATGATATTCCACACTGTGGAATATAGAGTTTAATTTCCATAGTAGCTGCCGGGACTACTTTTTTAATGTACAACCAACATATATGCATGCACAGTAACACGAGATATTCCTACTGTTATACTGTTAAATCCACTGTTTATTTAATTATTTTCTTTCTGTGACGTTAATGGCTTCAAAAAAGGTGACGTCATGTAACGGTTTGTTACGTCATCGTGACTAGGAAAGAAGCGTGTGTGAAACGGTTTAGTTACTGAAATTGCTTAAATAATTGTTTGTAAAATCATAAAATAAAAAGAAAATTTGTTGTTTTGTCGTGAATAACATATTTTATTTCATCTCGAAGTGAGACAAATTTCAGATTTTCACTCATGCTCCGCATTCGTGAAAATATAAGGTTTTCTCACTTCTCGATGAAATAAAATATGTTATTCACTCCAAAACAACAAATATCCTCTATCTATTAGGATAGAATTTAGGATAGAATTATATTTTATTATTCAATAAGGATAAAACCAATTCAAGTACAGTATTCTATTAGGAAAGATAAAACACGGGAAATCATATTTAAATTGATAAAAACAAAATGACAAATATTTTTGTCAATTTCTAATTAACAGTACCGTTGTAAAGATGTAAATTGCTCAAATATAACTTAATCTTAATAATCACACTACAATTAAGTATTTTTTCTTCTTAATCTGTTGTTTAAGAGTTCTCAATATCAACCTGTGTTGATCAGTGATTTAAGTTTTTTTTTGGGGAAAAATTGTAAAACGTTTCCTTTTTTGTATGAATAATATATATTTATAAGCTAAATAATAAAAATTATGACATCATATTAATTTTAGTGACATCACTGTCTTGTCATAAGTCATGATACTCAGAATAATTGAATGCAATAACTCAGTAAGTAAATTTACATAGTTATTGTTAGTGCACTTACAGAGTTTTTGCATTGAAACATTCAATGCAACAACTCCGTAAGTGCACTTATTGAATTGTTGCATTGAACTTTTTCACGACTGCAGATAGTGAGTTGTGCATCTAATGAAATAAAATCCCGAAAAGTGCCATATCAACTCTAATCTTTTAATAGAACATGTGAGAGACTCATTTATGCAAAAAAGTGATTTTCTGAAAACATGTCGCTTACAGAGTTATTTCGTTGATGGACGATATGTGCTGTTCCAGGTTATTCATTCTGAACAGTTATATGTGCTGTTCCAGGTTATTCATTTTGAACAGTTATATGTGCTGTTCCAGGTTATTCATTTTGAACAGTTATATGTGCTGTTCCAGGTTACGCACTAGGGTACAATTATTTTCTGTCTGATTTCTTTCAAAATTTATGATGAATTAAAACTAAAGACCTGAGCATCAAGGTGTTTCCACTTTATTTTGACTGATATGACATGTCAATCCATTCGCAACATCTTGTACAATGCTTCGCAGCATTACTCGAATGTAAATCGAAGGTTTCAATATTAGTTACGTTATCGAGCCTTAGATTCCCGCCAAAACAACTTTGCCTTCAAAATCAAGACACCAAGACGCGTTGCCACCGGCCATATTGTTTACATAGCAACATTTTCCCCCAAAATAAAACTTAAATCACTGATCAACACAGGTTGATATGGCACTATTTTCTGTGCCGTTGCCTTCCGGCTAACAAAATGTCAAGATTTTGAACATACCAAAGCTCGATATACAAACGAGGCGGGATCCCGAAGAATGACGAGATTAGCCGAGCGTTCACGATTGATGTCAATCATGAATTGGAACACACATTTGTTAGATTCTTGTAAAAATGCCTGTTGTACCTGTTTTAGGATAATAACAACTTGGATGTAATCTTTAACCAGCATGGATGGCAACAATTTCAAGGCAAACCTAAACCAACACCAATGACAAAAACTTCAAGGCAAACCTAAACCAAAACCCATGTGGAGGCTGAGGTGGTTGTACACCATAGGCTCTCTGATTCTTTAAATACAAAACATTATCAAATTTGTCAAAAAATATTTCTTCAAATGCCACACAAGAGTTCTGTCAGCTATACTGTTATGCCAAAAGGCACCATTACATAGTCAAACCCAGCTAGTTTGTCGCGTTATATATACACTTCAGGTCTGCTACGCCTTGAAATATAAACGTTCACCATAATTACCTTATTTGTAGAGTTTACTGACTGTACTGGTTTCTGCTTCTCAGCATTCTTCTCCATCGCAGTGTTTTCCTCCGACATTTGTATTGCTAATTTAATGGACTGACACTCAGATTGTCAATAAACTCTTACCAAAGGTCTCTATATTGACACTGTAGTCCGCCTAGTTCACACACAGCATGATCAATATGTTTCTATTAATTAATTAATTTAACATGTTTAATGTAAATCCCAATGTATTTATTGATCAATTACAACCTTACTATTCCAATAGTGTAGTATTGAGTAATTCCTCAAGTCCTTCAAACAGAAACAATTTACTCGTAGCTATTCCGCCACATCTTTCATCATGTCCAGCTTAGTTCTCTCTGTTAAACGTGCACTTTCTTCTGCATAAACATCCAGTGACATAATAAAGCAATTAAATCCTACGCAGTAATCACCGATGTAACAAAACAGACACGCTAATAAGCTGCAACAAGTCACAGGGAAATGTCAAATAAGCGAACCACACATAGCGATTTGATCATTAATTATTCTCTTTTGATTTGCAACAGATTTAGCGGGAAATAAAATATAAATAATTGTTGGAAAACAAATGGTTACCTCTGCAGAAGGAACAGCAGATTGTGTAAATTGATCAATATGATTTTCCGAGCTGTATTATTGATTTCGAACAAAGCCATGTTTTATTTTAATTTAAATGAATTTGTATTAGCCCAGACAGAGAAAATAGATTCAGATTCATCCATTGGACTTACAAACAATATTTGTAATTGGCAATTAATGAAATTGTAAAAATAACCACTATTTTGAAGTGTTTGTAAACTACATTAATACCCAGTGGGGCTCTAGGGATATCAAGCATAAACCTGATAATTAGACCTAACCAGATGGCACTCTCTGGGGCGATACTTAGATCTAACTAGGTGGCACTCTCTGGGGCGATACTTAGACCTAACTAGATGGCACTCTCTGGGCCAATACATAGACCTAACTAGATTGGTGTTCTCTGGGGTGATACTTAGATCTAACTAGATGGCACTATTTGGGGCGATACTTAGACCTAACTAGATGGGTGCTCTCTGGGGCGATACTTAGACCTAACTAGATGATGCTCTATGGGGCGATACTTAGACCTAACTAGATGGGTGCTCTCTGGGCCAATACATAGACCTAACTAGATTGGTGTTCTCTGGGGTGATACTTAGATCTAACTAGATGGCACTCTCTGGGGCGATACTTAGACCTAACTAGATGATGCTCTCTGGGGCGATACTTAGACCTAACTAGATGGCACTCTCTGGGCGATACTCAGACCTAACTAGATGATGCTCTCTGGGGTGATTCTTAGACCTAACTAGATAGGTACTCTCTGGGGCGATATTTAGACCTAACTAGATGGGTGCTCTCTGGGGCAATACTTAGACCTAACTAGATCATTCTCTCTAGGGCGATACTTAGACCTAACTAGATGATGCTCTCTGGGGCGATAATTAGACCTAAATAGATGGGTGCTCTCTGGGGCAATACTTAGACCTCACTAGATGGGTGCTCTTTGGGGCGATACTTAGACCTAACTAGATGGGTGCTCTCTGGGGCAATACTTAGACCTAACTAGATGGTGCTCTCTGGGGGCAATTCTTAGACCTAACTAGATGGGTGCTCCCTGGAGCGATACTTAGACCTAACTAGATGGGTGCTCTCTGGGGCAATATTTAGACCTAAATAGATGGGTGTTCTCAGGGGTGATAATTAGACATAACTTGATGGGTGCTCTCTGGGGCAATACTTAGACCTAATTAGATGTGTGTTCTTTGGTGTGATACTTATACCTAACTAGATGGGTGCTCTCTGGGGTGATACTTAGACCTACTAGATGGGTGCTCTCTGGGACAATACTAAGACATAACTAGATGGGTGCTCTCTGGGATGATACTTAGACCTTACTAGATGGGTGCTCTATTCGGAGATACGTAGACCTAACTAGATGGGTGCTCTCTGGGGTGATAAATAGATCTAACTAGATGGGTGCTCTCTGGGGTGATACGTAGATCTAACTCGATGGGTGCTCTCTGGGGTGATACTTAGATCTAACTAGATGGTACTCTCTGGGGTGATACTTTGACCTAACTAGATGGGTGCTCTCTGGGGCGATACTTAGACCTAACTAGATGGTGCTCACTTGGGCGATACTTAGATCTAACTAGATGGATGCTCTCTGGTGTGATACTTAGATCTAACTAGATGGTGCTCTCTGGGGGCAATACCTAGACCTAACGAGTTGGGTGCTCTCTAGGGTGATACTTAGATCTAACTAGATGATGCTCTCTGGGGTGATACTTAGACCTTACTAGATGGGTGCTCTCTGGGGTAATACTTAGACCTAACTAGATGAGTGCTCTATGGTGTGATACTTAGATCTAACTAGATGGGTGCTCTCTGGGGCAATACTTAGACCTAACTAGATGGGTGCTCTCTGGGGCGATACTTAGATCTAACTAGATGGGTGCTCTCTGGGGCGATACTTAGATCTAACTAGATGGTGCTCTCTGCGGCGATACTTAGACCTAACAAGATGGGTGCTCTCTGGGGCGATACTTAGACCTAACTAGATGGGTGCTCTCTGGGGCGATACTTTAATCTAACTAGATGGGTGTTCTCTGTGGTGATACTTAGACATAACTAGATGGGTGCTCTCTGGGGCAATACTTAGATCTACCTAGATGAGTGCTCTCTTGGGCGATACTTACAACTGACTAGATGGGTACTCTCTGGGGCAATATTTAGACATAACTAGATCGGTGCTCCCTGGGGTGATACTTAGACCTAACTTGATGGGTGTTCTCTGTTGCGATACTTAGATCTAACTAGATTGGTACTCTCTGGGGTGATACTTAGATCTAACTAGATTGGTGCTAGTAGGGGACTCTTTGAAACAATAATTAAGATGTAATCTAAGATGGGTGCTTTCCTTCAAAATATCGGTAGATTATGCAGGACAACTTTAGGTCGCACTTTTCAAGGAGGCTTTTGGAGACATAACACAATGCCAGCCTAATATATCACTGTATTTCAATTGACTAAACCTTTACACAAAATTTCCATGCATACACCTCACAAGTTGGAGGTATTTCGAGAGGAAAACATGGCTTAAAGACGACTAGAAAGGTGTTCCACGCCTGCCATGTGGTTATTTCATGAACTCTGCATTGGATAATTGATAAAGAGGAACTGTATAACGTTTCATGACCACAGGTCAATCTTTTATCAAGTGAAGAGCTAGGCTAGGTTGCAAGTTAAAAGTTTTATAAAGAGGGGCATAACTCTGCCAAAATAGAATTCCGAGTTATTAGACATGTCAACAGCATTGAACAATTGATAAAGAAAAACTGTATAAAGGTTGATGACCATAGGCCAATATTTTGCCAAGGTTAACGTTTTATATAAAAAAGAAAAAGTGGCATAACTCTGCCAATATGTCAGAGTTATTGGACATGTGCAACAAGACTATAAGTTATGGCCAATTATGAGCTTGGTTATGTTGCAGGTTAACGTTTTATAAAAAGGGCATAACTCTGCCAAAATGCAAGTCAAAGCTATTGGTCATGGGTAACAACATCCTTTGGGTAAGATGAAGATATGTGTGAAGTTTTATGAATATATGTCAAACATACTCAGTTGCAAAAGAAAGTGGACACTGAGTTTTGTTTAGATTTAATTGTATAAAGATTTTAGAAAGAATTAAATTGACAAATTCCAAAAGGAATATGCCATGTTTGGTACCTAAGATTTATCATTCCATTGCTAATATCATGTTTTCATTTGTTTTTCAATAGGTCGAATCAATTAGGGACTGTCGCTTGATAAAGAGGATAGGGCGTAAAGTAACATGATCAAAGTGTCCAGTGTCTTTTGCAACAGAGTATACTTTTGATTTGAAGTTATTGCCAGTTATGAACTTGGTTAGGTTGCAGGTAAAAGTTTAAAAAAAAAGAACATTTACACTGCCAACATGGCAGTCTGAGAGTTATTGGACATGTGTAATGACGTTTTTTGAAGTAAGATGAAAATGTGTGTGAAGCTTTTAAAATTATGGCCAAGATTAGGTTGCAAGTTAAAGTGTGACGAACACACAAAGTGATCCCTAATGACAGAAAATATATAGGGTAGTTGTTACAAAACAACGATTAGAACAGCCTAATATCTTCCTATCATGAGTTTTAAGCATAAACATGTGGCAATAAAGGATAAGTCAACTGAAATATGGCGGTTGTCTAGGCAGACAATGCAATGTCTTCAGAGACGTTACTGAACCTTCCACCTGTTGTCAGACTATAAGAGATGCTACTGCAATATAAAACATCCCAGTAGGACATACGTGCCTATATCACCTGTGGTAACAGAAATATCCTCAATGTGTAGCATGATTTATCATTAAAATCCACCTTAACAGATCTGCAATTTTCAGTTACATGATACCTGCAACAGCTGACACCATGCATAAACCATAAACACATATTATCCTTAAATAGCTCAACCTTCTACCTCTCACTTAAGGGAAATGTCCTTGAGTACGATATCAGCAGAGTATGGATCAATACACACGTTTATCAAGTTTGTATTTATTATTCCAGTATAGCAAACTTAAACACATTACACTGCAAGTTACATGACTTATAGTATTCTATCGCGAGGCAAAATATAGCTTTTTTTTTTTTAATTTCAATCACCAAATTAATGGTGATCCATATATTCACCCCGTCATAGGTTTATGAGGGTTGGGGTGGGCCACCCCTCAGGAAACCGTACAGTTATATGATAAAATATGCGTCAAATATGTATTTAAATATAATACAACACATACTTACAGAAGCCAGACTAAAGCATATCTTAATGTAGACATAAACAAATGGGGAGGTTTTTTCTTTCTTACGATTTCAGAATGAGTGCAAACATGAATATTGGCCTAATTTGTTAAAGGGAGGCATTGCAATATGTATATATTTCAAAATATCTTCAGCGGATAATATGTCATGATTGGCACGTATCCCTTTAAAAATTGGAAGACATTTAATTTCACAATCTTCAAATGATAAACTTTACTTATTTATTATTTTTTGCATTCATTCTAAAATTGTAAACGAACTTTTTCTTTTCAAAAAACCCAGTGGATGATTTACATATATTTATATTGAAAAAAAGTTATGTTACATAGACACTCACAAATATTAGAACAATGAGACATACATGTGACTTTATACCAGACCTATGTAATATCTCCACTGAGTTTTCCTATTATGTTCTTGGAAAAAAAGTCATTGAGTACCTTCAATGTGGCTTTCTAGGCTATTGTTTTTTTGTATTATATTTACACGAGCATATTTGTGTTTTACTTATATTGTCTATTGATGCTGCCTTGTTGGTTATAGTTTAGATCATGGCGGGGATTTCTTTATTTACACTGTCCTGTTTTTATGGGATGACAGTAGGGTAAGTGTGAGGTTTGGTGCACCCTAGAACCGGTTTAAACCCCCAGTGACCTACTTTGCCAATGACCGTTCCAAGGCGGTAGCCCTATTGTCAACCCTTTTGTGTTTGTGATGTCGTTTGTATTTTTATTACTTTTGCCTTTTCGTTTGTCGGTTTGCGTGTTTGTGTTTTGTGGTTGACTGTCGTCCTTGAATGCTGCTTTCCCTGTCCGATATTTTCAGCCTTCTTCATGATCTTCGGCCTAATGCAGTCGAACAGTTGTTTGTAATACATGTGTGGTTCATGTCATTGATAAGCTCGACATTCACCGTTATGCTAGGGATTTGAGGTTTGGTCTAAAACACTCATTTTAAGATGAATATAGGCTGTAATATGATCTGATAGTAAAATAAGAGTATAGTGGTAGCTATGACAACACATTCTGCGCGTGCCCGGTTTATATATGTCACAATGATAAATAGGTCATAAATATAGACCTGATTTAGTATTAAATAAGTGAAATTTCATTTTTAGGTAATCAAACTTAAAGATTAAACATCATTTTTGTAATAACTACCAAGAATAGCATTGTCAGTTCACTTAAGAAGCCAAATATCAGACTCCATTTTCAATTCATCAAGCCAATCATTTTGATTCAATGTAGCATGGTGGTTCACTTGCATATATTAGTTTAGACCAATTAGAAGACAGTTTTACATGTTATGAGCATGAGTATGATGTGATACGAATATATAATGAAATATATAATGAAATGAGTGATGGGGCATTTCAGCTCATTGAAAAATAGCAATCTTCAACATAGGTAAAAACAATGATGTAAAAGTGAATGAAGGTTAACGAAGGTTCAGGTACCTCTATTAGGGCTTCTTTTATGTTATGCAAGTCCTAGAGTGAAGCGTTTTTGTGCGCAAGGATGTCCAAACATGCTACCTTTTGGGCATCTGCAGGCAGAATTGTACAGGCTGGTTTCCGATTTTTACCCGGGAACCAGTAACACTTCTAGCTGAATTGATACACAAACTGTGATAGATAAACTTTATTGAAAATTGGTGTTTAAATAGTTATACATTTTTTTATTTATGGCTCGATTTTGATGATTTAAGCTGCATACTTTTTGTGAAAACATATTCCTCTATTAGTGTGATTTATTTACCAAATTTTGAAAATTGTAAAAGTGTTGCTACTAATAGTGGTTGATCAGTGACCTTGACGTTTGAGTTAGGGCATGGATTTAGTCGAGAAATCAACTCTAGAATTGTATAGAAAAACCCATCACATTTCTGTTTTTTATGACAATGTGTTAGTTCCTTTACCCCATTGTGGAAAAGTTTACAGCCTTTACGGCACGCATTGTCGGGTCAACCCAAAATGTGGACAGAAAGAACGTGAAAATGATGACCTGATAATGTTCTTAGGATATAGCGAATTCACATACTTACGGACGGATGGACTCACGTACCGAAAAAGTGATCAAAATATGCCTCCCAACCCTTCCCAATAGCGTGCATAAAAACCATTCTCACTCCGTTAACTGAACAGACCATACGACATCCAGGGCACAAGATATCGACATCTAGCGCTCGTAGTTCCGACATCAAGGACAGTGTGAGATAGGTGAATTCGACATCTTTGACCAGGAATATTTTTAAATCAGCTACATTTTTTGTTTGGTCATGTTTATCAAGGAAAGAATTATAGGTGAATATTTGCTGAACAGAATTAAATCATTTAAAACTATATTTCATTCTAAGTGTGACAAATATAATTATATATACAGTCATATACATTGAATAGGATGAATCTCGCTCAAAGAAATGTGCTAACTGCGAAGGAAAGCAATATATAACACACACATGTTATGAATGTTTACCTCCCAATCGGTTTACACATAGATTTGACATTGTCATACCAATCATGACTCAGAGTTATGGATAAATACAACATATATGTGTTTCCCCGTTAAAATAATACATTGACATCTGTCGCATGCACACCGAAATATGTTGCGTATGCAGATCGACATCAGAATATCACAGCGCGTACCCATACATTGATTATAATTCCAGAAGTTGACTAGCTCAGAAAACCTCCACTGTCAACAGAAATAAAAAAACTGATGACGGAATTCCTCCGAGAACGATTGATTGGACACAGTGTCTTTAATCAGCCATACACCTTTTCATATCCAAAATGACTTTTCCATTGACCTTGATGACAAGACGGCAATTATGTTTTTAATAAATCCAAGATTAAATATTGAATTTATCAACTTACACGATATTCTTCTTTTTCTTTCTTTTAAATATATTTAATTATATCTATGGTAGAATTGGACTGCATTGGATTTTATAGTCGCCCCAACAGCTATTAGACATATGGCGACTTTTCCAGCTTCCATTGGTGGAGGAAGATCCTAGGTGCCACTCTGGGCAATTTTTGTGAACGGGCGGGAAACTGGGTAGAAGCACGGACCGGTGGTTCTATGTATCCTCCGATTACGTTAATAATTTGTATGGTGTTTTACGTCATTTTCAACACATGTAGCGTTATATATGATGGTCGATTTGTTTTTGTGGTCTAGGCAGACCACCCACTTTTCATGGGTAGAACCAGTACTTTTTACCTTCCGACATCCGTATGAATCAACACTACCTCGCTTACAAGTCAAGCTCCCAATAGGATTTGAACCCACTGCGGTGAGAGGCAAGAATGCAACGTCGTTAACCCCTCGGCCATGGAAGCGCTCCATAGGAATCTATTCATTCGAAAGAGTAGGGCAGGTTCCTGTTAAAATACATTCAATGTGTTGACAAAGCGTTAATGAACTATTCATCCTAATGTCTCCATGTCATTTCTAGGGGCGTCCGTGGCCGAGTCTCTGACTTGAAATCAATTGCCCCTCACCGCTGTAGGTTCGATCCCTCAGTGGCCTAGGAATCTTTATGTGAGGAAGCTATCCAGCTGGCTTGCGGAACGTCGGTGGTTCTACCCAGGTGCCCGCCCGTGCACGAAAATTGCCCGGAGGGGCACCTTGGGTCTTCCTACACCAATGGACGCTGGAAAGTCGCCATATGACCTTAGCTGTTGGTGCGACTATAAGATCCAATTCAATCAACCATGTCATTTCTACTAGGCACAATGCGAATGCAGGCATGTGACACACAATGGATAGTTCCCACATTCAACAGCTCCACCCTCTATCGTTCCTGGCTCAAGTTCCCAAAAACATTGGTCATATGTCTAATGTGTTTTAGAATTGTTTGCGGGACAACACATGCTTTTGGTACGGGTATATATATCATAGAATGTTTAACTGGCTCAAATCTCTTGAGGATATAAGCTTGATTGACAAATCGGAAACTATGTATTCAGACAGATTCAGTCTTCTGTTCCTCATTAAAATGTATTAAGATCTTTCTTTCGATTATTACAAATGACAATATGACAATTACAAATGATCAAGTCCCATCAAAATATCCAATCTCATTAAAATAGCTCTTAAAGATGAATGGCGACCCTTTTTGTAGTATTATAAGTTAACAAATTTAACTTTTAAACATCATATGAACATTTCTTGATAGTCCCGGACAGAGACATACATGTAAAACCGCTACTAAGTTATATGTAAAAATAAGTATTATTTGCATGACGTAGATACTACTTTTACCACTGCGGGACTGCACGGGGAAATGAGTTAAATCTGAATTGTAAAGCTGCACAACTATTGCCAGATAATTGACAAATACATTTACCTGTGGATTAATTTACCTGTTCAAAGTATATCGGTTATAAAATCCTGATAATATAAGCTATCCAATCGCTTAATGGAATATAGGCGGGACCACGTAATGTGTGTATTGATTTCGATTTAAATAAACACAAACATGTTCACGAAACAAGGACTATAGGTTTCCTGCATTAAGAGAGCAAAGAATGTAAATTTGTGTTTTAATCAGACTATAGGTTTCCTGCATTTAGAGAGCAAAGAGTATAAATTTGTGTTTTAATCAGACTATAGGCTTCCTGCATTTAGAGAGCAAAGAAGTTAAATCTGTGTTTTAATCAGACTGTAGGTTTACTGCATTTAGAGAGCAAAGAATGCAAATTTGTGTTTTAATCAGACTATAGGTTTCCTGCATTTAGAGAGCAAAGAAGGTAAATCTGTGTTTTAATCAGACTATAGGTTTCCTGCATTTAGAGAGCAAAGAATGTAAATTTGTTTTTTAATCAGACTATAGGTTTCCTGCATTTAGAGAGCAAAGAATGTAAATTTGTGTTTTAATCAGACTATAGGTTTCCTGCATTTAGAGAGCAAAGAATGTAAATTTGTGTTTTAATCAGACTATAGGTTTTCTGCATTTAGAGAACAAAGAAGATAAATCTGTGTTTTAATCAGACTGTAGGTTTCCTCCATTAAGAGAGAAAATAATATAAATTTGTGTTTTAATCAGACTGTAGGTTTCCTGCATTTAGAGAGCAAAGAATATAAATTTGTGTTTTATTCAGACTATAGGTTTCCTGCAATTAGAGAGCAAAGAAGGTAAATCTGTGTTTTAATCAGACTATAGGTTTCCTGCATTTAGAGAGCAACGAATGTAAATTTGTGTTTTAATCAGACCAAAGGTTTCCTGCATTTAGAGAACAAATAAGGTAAATCGGTGTTCTAATCAGACTATAGGTTTCCTGCATTTAGAGAGCAAAGAATATAAATTTGTATTTTATTCGAACTATAGGTTTCCTGCATTTAGAGAGCAAAGAATATCAATTTGTGTTTTAATCAGACTATAGGTTTCCTGCATTTAGAGAGCAAAGAATATAAATTTGTGTTTTAACCATTCTATAGGTTTCTTGCAGTTAGAGAGCAAAGAATGCAAATTTGTGTTTTAATCAGACTATAGGTTTCCTGCATTTAGAGAGCAAAGAATATAAATTTGTGTGTTTATCAGACTATAGGTTTCCTGCATTTAGAGAGCAAAGAATGTAAATTTGTGTTTTAATCAGACTATAGGTTTCCTGCATTTAGAGAGCAAAGAATATAAATTTGTGTTTTAATCAGACTATAGGTTTCCTGCATTTAGAGAGCAAAGAATATACATTAGTGTTTTAATCAGACTATAGTCTTCCTGCATTTAGAGAGCAAAGAAGGTAAATCTGTGTTTTAATCAGACTGTAGGCTTCATGCATTTAGAGAGCAAAGAATGTAAATTTGTGTTTTAATCAGAATATAGGTTTCCTGCATTTAGAGAGAAAAGAAGGTAAATCTGTGTTTTAATCAAGCTATAGGTTTCCTGCATTTAGAGAGCAAAGAATGTAAATTTGTTTTTTAATCAGACTATAGGTTTCCTGCATTTAGAGAGCAAAGAATGTAAATTTGTGTTTTAATCAGACTATAGGTTTCCTGCATTTAGAGAGCACAGAAGGAAAATCTGTGTTTTAATCAGACTATAGGTTTCTTGCATTTAGAGAGCAAAGAATGTAAATTTGTTTTTTAATCAGACTATAGGTTTCCTGCATTTAGAGAGCAAAGAATGTAAATTTGTGTTTTAATCAGACTATAGGTTTCCTGCATTTAGGTAGCAAAGAAGGTAAATCTGTGTTTTAATCAGACTATAGGTTTCCTGCATTTAGAGAGCAAAGAATGTAAATTTGTTTTTTAATCAGACTATAGGTTTCCTGCATTTAGAGAGCAAAGAATGTAAATTTGTGTTTTAATCAGATTATAGGATTCCTGCATTTAGAGAGAAAAGAATATAAATTTGTGTTTTAATCAGACTATAGGTTTCCTGCATTTAAAGAGCAATGAAGATAAATCTGTGTTTTAATCAGACAAAAGGTTTCCTGCATTTAGAGAACAAAGAATATAAATTTGTGTTTTAATCAGACTATAGGATTCCTGCATTTAGAGAGAAAAAAAAAGGCAAATCTGTGTTTTGATCCGACTATAGGTTTCCTGCATTTAGACAGCAAAGAATGTAAATTTGTGTTCTATAGGTTTCCTGCATTTAGAGAACAAAGAAGATAAATCTGTGTTTTTATCAGACTGTAGGTTTCCTGCATTTAGAGAGAAAATAATATAAATTTGTGTTTTAATCAGACTGTAGGTTTCCTGCATTTATAGAGCAAAGAATATAAATTTGTGTTTTATTCAGACTATAGGTTTCCTTTAATTAGAGAGAAAAGAAGGTAAATCTGTGTTTTAATCAGACTATAGGTTTCCTGCATTTAGAGAGCAACGAATGTAAATTTGTGTTTGAATCAGACTAAAGGTTTCCTGCATTTAAAGAACAAATAAGGTAAATCTGTGTTTTAATCAGACTGTAGGTTTCCTCAAAGAATATATGTTTGTTTTAATCAGACTATAGGTTTCCTGCATTTAGAGAGAAAAGAATATAAATTTGTGTTTTAATCAGACTATAGGTTTCCTGCATTTAGAGAGCAAAGAATATAAATTTGTGTTTTATTCGGACTATAGGTTTCCTGCATTTAGAGAGAAAAGTATATAAATTTGGGTTTTAATCAGACTATAGGTTTCCTGCATTTAGAGAGCAAAGAATATAAATTTGTGTTTTAGCCATACTATAGGTTTCCTGCATTTAGAGAGCAAAGAATGTAAATTTGTGTTTTAATCAGACTATAGGTTTCCTGCATTTAGAGAGAAAAGAATATAAATTTGTGTTTTAATAAAGACTATAGGTTTCCTTCATTTAGAGAGCAAAGAATGTAAATTTGTGTTTTAATCAGACTATAGGTTTCCTGCATTTAGAGAGCAAAGAATATAAATTTGTGTTTTAATCAGGCTATAGGTTTCCTGCATTTAGAGAGCAAAGAATATACATTAGTGTTTTAATCAGACTAAAGGTTTCCTGCATTTATAGAGCAAAGAAGGTAAATCTGTGTTTTAATCAGACTATTGGTTTCCTGCATTTAGAGAGCAAATAATGTAAATTTGTGTTTTAATCAGACTATAGGTTTCCTGCATTTAGAGAGCAAAGAATATAAATTTGTGTACTATAGGTTTCCTGCATTTAGAGAACAAAGAAGATAAATCTGTCTTTTAATCAGACTGTAGGTCTCCTGCATTTAGTGAGAAAATAATATAAATTTGTGTTTTAATCAGACTGTAGGTTTCCTGCATTTATAGAGCAAAGAATATAAATTTGTGTTTTATTCAGACTATAGGTTTCCTGTAATTAGAGAGAAAAGAAGGTAAATCTGTGTTTTAATCAGACTATAGGTTTCCTGCATTTAGAGAGCAACGAATGTAAATTTGTGTTTGAATCAGATTAAAGGTTTCCTGCATTTAAAGAACAAATAAGGTAAATCTGTGTTTTAATCAGACTGTAGGTTTCCTGCATTTAGAGAGCAAGGAATATAATTTTTTGTTTCAATCAGACTATAGGTTTCCTGCATTTAGAGAGAAAAGAATATAAATTTGTGTTTTATTCGGACTATAGGTTTCCTGCATTTAGAGAGCAAAGTATAAATTTGTGTTTTAATCAGACTATAGGTTTTTAATCAGACTATAGGTTTCCTGCATTTAGAGAGCAAACATTGTAAATCTGTGTTTTAATTAGGCTATCGGTTTCCTGCATTTAGAGAGCGAAGAATATACATTAGTGTTTTAATCAGGCTATCGGTTTCCTGCATTTAGAGAGCAAAGAATATTCATTTGTGTTTTAATCAGACGATAGGTTTCCTGCATTTAGAGAGCGAAGAATATCAATTTGGTTTTTAATCAGACTATAGGTTTCCTGCATTTAGAGAGCAAAGAATGTAAATTTTTGTTTTAATCAGACTTATAATAGGTTTCCTGCATTTAGAGAGCAAAGAATTTAATAAAAGTATTGGTTCCCTGCATTAAGAGAGAAATGATTATAAATCTGTGTTTTAATAAAATTGTTGGTTCCAGCATTAAGATGGAAACGAATATAAATTTGTGTTTAAATCAGACTATAGGTTTCCTGCATTTAGAGAGCAAAACATGTACAACTGTGTTTTAATAAAATTATTGGTTCCCTGCATTAAAAGAGAAATGATAATAAATCTGTGTTTTAATAAAAAGTTTGATTCCCTGCATTAAAATAGAAATGATTATAAATCTGTTTTAATAAAATTGTTGGTTCCCTGCATTAAGAGGGAAATTAATATAAATCTGTGTATTAATCAGACTATTGGTTTTCTGTATTTAGAGAACAAAGAATGTACATTAGTGTTTTAATAATATTGTTGGTTCCCTGCATTAAAAGAGAAATGAATATAAATCTGTGTTTTAATCAAATTATCGGTTTCCTGTGTTAAGAGTAATTAGTTCCCTGCATTAAAAAAGAAACGATTATAAATCTATTTAATCAACTTATTGGTTTGCTGCATCAAAAGAGAAAATTTTAAAGATAAATGATTACAAAATTGTTTTAATCAAATTATCGGTTCCCTGCATTAAGAGAGAAACGCACATAGATTTATGGCTACTGGGTATTCATATTACTTAAGCCAGAATTTAAGGTTTTCACATATTTTCAAATATCCGGTATTAACCTCTCTGCGACACTACAGAGCACCTGATTTTTGATAATTTTTATTTATCTGTGGGGTTTATTTATCAATAGCATTATTAAAAATATAAAGACGACTTAAAACGATAGAGAAAACTGTTTAAAAAATTGGTAATTTTTTACTTAAGATATTGCTTAGAAGCTTTATGAATCAGGACCCAGGGTCCCATTTTATTAAACATCTTACGATGTCTCACATTTTAAAATTGTTCACTTTTTTTACCTAAGCATTCAATGCAGACAATAGCACAGATCGCTATTGACGTCACACAATACGACTGTAAATTTCACGAAAATAATGTGCTATTGAACAATAGAAGCACAATCAAATTCAATAGATTCCCGATCTGTTTTCGGACAAAAAGCAAAAGGCTCACCACCCATAATTAGACGTACGCACAAAAGTATCGGTGCACCTATACTTTTTCCATTTGAAATGACCAATCAGATTGCCGCTTACGAAATGGATATGATCATATTTAACTGCTGTAAGGGTGGTGTCGCGTGAAGATTCCACGTTATGTGAGAAAGGTAAATTATCTGCTTTCACTGTCGATGTATTATAATTGCAAATACTATTGGATGTGCAAGCCTAGAAATTGTTGATAAAATGTAAACATAAATATATATTTTTTAGAATGAATTAAACATAAACAGGGTATTATTTACCAATTGTTATGGTATAACACAATGCGCGAACATATAAAGGAGTGGGAAGAAATGAGATAAATCGACATCAAATAAATAAGAGAGAGAGAGAGAGAGAGAGAGAGAGAGAGAGAGAGAGAGAGAGAGAGAGAGAGAGAGAGAAGGGTTTGAAATATAAAATAACGCATGTGTGTATGCACGTGCGTATGTGTGATTCTACGGTGTAATGTGTATATACATACTGTCTACTTGTAACAGATATAGTGCTGCGACACTAGAAAACCACGCCATAGTACATGATAATCCACCCAGTGATATCTTCTGACACTGGTTATGTGTGCACTTTAAATCAAAATCACACAACATTATCACAATAAAAATTCCAACATCCAAAAGGTGTGTGCTAGAAGGTATCCCTTATTTTACATTTGAAATGCGACTAACCCTACACAACCTTCATCAAATTAGCATAACCACCGTTTTCACTTGATTTATGACAGGTGTTGTAAAACATTTCCATCTTTCACATCATCGTTAGGGTGATTCCGAGCTAGGCCCTTCCTCACCTTAAAGTTCCATCCCAGTTGTACACGAGGTATTGTACACATCTTGACACGAGATTTCATCATTTATGACAGGTGCATCCGCTTACACCAATGGATACGCCATCTCCAAAGATGCTGCTTTTTTGGACCCTCCCTCATCCAACACTACAATCCTATGAGTACCTTAACATTTGACACGAGTCAGTTTCAGAGAATTTTATTTTAAATAAACCATACTTTTATTCAAAAGGGGGAAGGGGAGATAACTCTAATAACAGGATCCAGCTACCCTGTAGCTTTTGTTTCGTATATTTACTATTTATTCACGAAAAAGGAAATCCTAAAAAGCGATAGTACACTTGACAGTGTATCTGATGATCCACAGAGCGGTCATGCGCAGCCGTGGTCGATAGGATAAAGATACTGCGTCCGAAACCCATTACCTCTCAATTAGAAATTGTTAATTATTGTGGAAAGCATTGTTGTACAGTACTGACTACTGATTATATTTAGAAAATAAATGATTATTCTCCATTTAGAAAATAAAATGATTGGTCACCATCCACTACAACATTTACCGTCATTATATAACATACAATGTACTGAAAAATGCAGATAAACACAAGTCAAATAAATATATAACAGGAAATGCAGCTTTCACAGAACACAGTAAACCCACAAACACGCAAAATTGCAAATAAGAATGGTAATTGTAACAATAAAGGCATATGACGTCACAAACACAAAACGGGTGGCCTACTTTGCCACTGACCGTTCCAAGGCGGTAGCCCTATTGTCAACCCTTTTGTGTTTGTGATGTCGTTTGCATTTTTTATTACTTTTGCCTTTTCGTTTGTCTGTTTGCGTGTTTGTTTTTGTGTTTTGTGGTTGACTGTCGTCCTTGAATGCTGCTTTCCCTGTCCGATATTTTTATCCTTATTGACAATAGGGCTACCGCCTTGGAACGAACAAACCAACAAACTATCACTCTTCTCTCTCCAAAAAGGGATGAACTTTTCCTTCGTCTCTTGGGACTCTTGTTTAATATTCGATGGAAATAATTAGTTCACAGGCATATTTATTTTTAAATAAATGAAATATGTTAAATGATAGCCCTTGGCATACCTGTCGCTAATACAAAACCTCTTGTAAGAATATTAAACTTCTTGATTAGGATAGCAGAAATTCCTTGATAATCGTTTTCTGTTCCTATTTGTGCTTAATATTTAGGTTTTTTATTTTTTATTTTTTACATTCTACCCAGGCAATTACTACCATTAAGTGTCAATAGAAACAAAACGGTGAATGTATATTTTCCATTTTGATTAAAGCTACATTTTTGTTTGTATTTGTGCGATATATAACAAAATATATTTCAAGTTGGTGGTTAGCATGGCAACGCATTCAAAATTTACAATCATACTCATTATAACTTGATTAAACAGCATATTCTGAGTGGAGTTTATGACATTTTATTTCCAAATTTATCGGAAACAAATCATGGTGTACTAATATTGGCATCAACTAAATTTTCATAATGTCTCACAATAATCATGACGTTATTAACGCCGTTGGTCGTCGTATTTTTCCATAATGCGCATGTGTAGTCTCGGTGATGGAAGGATCATGTGAACTATTGCCTCTCGGCAGTACTATTAAATATGTTGAGCGTTTTGATCTATGTACTCCCTGAAAATAATTTTAGTGTTTTTTATGCCGCCGAAGGGTGGCATATAGTAGTCGCACTGTCCGTCCGTCCGTTCGTCCGTACCATCGTGTCCGGTAAATAACTCTGACATTCATGAACGGAAGCACAAGTGCTCACCACAATCCCGGTCTATGGCTACAAGGTCAAGGCCACACATCGATGGTCTAGAATTATAAGGTCGTAAGTGAAAAATCATAGTTTTCCGCAAATTGAAAAAAACTGACTGACATTATTAATTGTGTTAATACTGTTAATAATCATATTGTGACATAAGCTGTAGTTTGCTCGCTTTTAAAATATAGTATTTCTTATTACAAAATTCAATTTTGACTTTTAATCAGAGAAATTGCACTTACGACCTTATGTTATTAAGTAATCGAAAAGGAATATTTTCATCAAAAAGGTTGTATTTAGCTTTTGAAATGTTATAAAAGTGATTATTAGACCAAAGTAAATGTCTTTTATTTTAACAGTAGTGGATAATGTGACATCCAAAGAGATGCAAGATATATGTTTTATACTTTAATTTTAACAAAATAACATTTAATAACTGAGAACGTTAATGCGTATTAACTAATGAACAGAAAATTAAACAATTTCTGAAAAAAACATTAACAAGTATTACAGTTGATTCTATGCTTATATAGCACTTATAAGGCTACATTATGATTAGTAGTACTATTAGTGTTCGCTCTTATGTCAACCAGGCTCTTCTGTACTCCTGGTATCTAAACCAGGCTGTAATGTAAACATGGTATTTAAACGAGGCTCTTCTGTACAACCTGATATTTAAACGAGGCTCTTCTGTACACCTGGTATTTAAATCAGGCTCTTCCGTACACCTGGTATTTAAACGAGGCTCTTCTGTACACCTGATATTTAAAAGAGGCTCTTCTGTACACCTGGTATTTAAACGAGGCTCTTGTTTACACCTGGTTTTTAAACGAGGCTCTTCTGCACCTGGTATTTAAACTAGGCTCTTATATACACCTGCTATATAAACCAGTCTCTTATGTACACCTGGTATGTGGTATTTAAACAAGGTGTACACCTGGTGTTTAAACGAGGCTCTTCTAGGTACACCTGATATTTAAACGAGGCTCTTCTGTACACCTGGTGTATAATAGAGGCTTTTTGTACACCTAGAATTTGACAGAGGCTCTTCTGTACATCTGGTATTTAAACCAGGCTCTTCTGTCCACATGATATTTAAACTAGGCTCTTATGTACACCTGATATTTAAAAGAGTTTCTTCTGTGCACGAGGTATTTAAACTAGGCCTTTCGGTACACCTGGTATTAACAGAGGCTCTTCTGCACACCGGTATTAAACTAGGTTCTTCTGTGCACCTGGTATTTAAAGGAGGCTTTTTTGTACACCTGTTATTTAAACAAAGCTCTACTGTACACATGGTGTTTAAACTAGTCTTTTCTGTAAATCTGATATTTAAAAGAGGCTCTTCTGTACATCGGTATTTAAACTAAGCTCTTCTGTACACCTGGTATTTAAACGAGGCTCTTCTGTACACCTGCTATTTAAACGAAGCTTTACTGTACACCTGGTATTTAAATGAGGCTCATCAGTACACATATTATTTAAACGAGGCTCTACTATACACCTGGTATTTAAACCAGAATCTTATGTACACCTGGTATTTAAACGAGGCTCTACTGTACACCTGGTATTCACACGAGGCTCTTCTGTATACCTGGTATTTAAATGAGGCTCATCTGTACACCTGATATTTAAACGAGGCTCTACTATACACCTGGTATTTAAACCAGACTCTTATGTACACCAGGTATTTAAACGAGGCTCTACTGTACATCTGGTATTCAAACGATGCTCGTCTGTACACCTGTTATTTAAACAAGGCTTTTCTGTACACCTGATATTTAAAGAGGCTCTTGTGTACACCTGGTATTTAAACGAGGCTCTTCTGTACGCCTGGTATTTAAATGAGAGTTCTGTACACGTGGTATTTAAACATGGCTCTTCTGTATACCTGGTATGTAAACGAGGCTCTTCTGTACACCTGGTATCTAAACCAGGCTATTTTGTACACCTGGTAATTAAACGAGGCTCTTCCGTACACCTGGTATTCAAATGAGGCTCTTCTGTACCCTGGTATTTAAACCAGGCTCTTCTGTACATCTGGTATTAAAACAAAGATCTTATGTACACCTGGTATTTAAACGAGGCTCTTATGTATACCTGGTATTTCTACCAGGCACTTATATACACCTGGTATTTAAATAAGGCTCTACTCTACACCTGGTATTTCAACCAGGCTATTATGTACACCTGGTATTTAAACGAGGTTCTTCTGTACACCTGGTATTTAAATGAGGCTCTTCTGTACACCTGGTATTCAAATGAGGCTCTTCTGTACCCCTGGTATTTAAACCAGGCTCTTCGGTACATCTGGTATTAAAACAAAGATCTTATGTACACCTGGTATTTAAACGAGGCTCTTATGTATACCTGGTATTTCTACCAGGCACTTATATACACCTGATATTTAAATAAGGCTCTTCTCTACACCTGGTATTTCAACCAGGCTATTATGTACACCTGGTATTTAAACGAGGTTCTTCTGTACACCTGGTATTTAAATGAGGCTCTTCTGTACACCTGGTTTTTAAATGAGGCTCTTCTGTACAGCTGGTATTTAAATGAGGCTCTTCTGTACACCTGGTATCTGAACAAGGCTCTTCTGAACCCCTGGTATTTAAACCAGGCTCTTCTGTACATCTGGTATTAAAACAAAGATCTTATGTACACCTGGTATTTAAACGAGGCTCTTATGTATACCTGATATTTCTACCAGGCACATATATACACCTGGTATTTAAATAAGGCTCTTCTCGACACCTGGTATTTCAACCAGGCTATTATGTACACGTGGTATTTGAACGAGGTTCTTCTGTAAACCTGGTATTTCAACCAGGCTCTTCTATACACCTGGTATCTAAATCAGGCTCTTCTGTACACCTGTTATTTAAACGAGGCTCTTCTGTACACCTAATAATTTAACGAGGCTCTTCTGTACACCTGGTATCTAAACCAGGCTCTTTTGTACACCTTGACTATCACAACCTGACTTCTATGGTGATGTGATTTATAAACTTCGTAAGATTCTAGGTCATGATCACTTTCAAACTATCTTTGTTAAACTTGTTAAAAGGTTTATCGAAAGAGGTTATGACCCTATCATTTTGCAACGTACTGCATGCTTGGTGGTGGACCCTTTTACAGTTCGCCACTATGCTTTCCTCTTTAATTGTATGATGACCGGACATGTTGTGGACCCTATGATGACGCCTACCTAAAGCCCATTGGGACGGTGGCGTTTGATGTTTGTCCATGATCTTTCTTGTTGTGCCCTTAATGATTTATTCTCTTACTGCTCTGGCTTCTGCAAAGTCATTGAGTATCTTCATTGTGACTTTCTAGGCTATTGTTTTTTTGTATTATATTTACACGAGCATATTTGTGTTTTACTTATATTGCCTATTGATGCTGCCTTGTTGGTTAGATATTAGATCATGGCGGGGATTTCTTTATTTACATTGTCCTGTTTTAATGGGATGCCAGTAGGGTAAGTGTGAGGTTTGGTGCACCCTAGAACCGGTTTAAACCCCCAGTGGCCTACTTTGCCACTGACCGTTTCAAGGCGGTAGTCCTATTGTCAATCCTTTTGTGTTTGTGATGTCGTTTGCATTTATTATTGCTTTTGCCTTCTTGCGTGTCTGTTTGCGTGTTTGTTTCTGTGTTTTGTGGTTTACTGTCCTCCTTGAATACTACTTTCCCTGTCCGATCTTTTTATATTTCTTGTATTTAAATGAGACTTGTCCGATCTTTTTATATTTCTTTATGTACACCTGGTATTTAAACGTGACTCTTCTGTACACCTGGTATTTAAACGAGGCTCTTCTGTACACCTGGTATTTAAACGATGCTCTTCTGTATGCCTGGTATCTAAACCAGGCTCTTATGTACAACTGTTATGTGGTATTTAAACGAAGCTCTTCTGTACATCTGGTACTTAAACGAGGCTCTTCTAGGTACACCTGACCCTTGTGAACACCTAGTAGTTAAACCAGGCTCTTCTGTACACCTAGTATTTAAAAGGGGCTCTTCTGTACACACGGTGTTTACACGAGGCTCTTCTGTACATCTGGTATTTAAAATAGGCTCTTCTGTACACATGGTGTTTAAACAAGGCTCTTCTGTATAATCCAGGCTCTTATGTACAACTGTTATGTGGTATTTAAACGAAGCTCTTCTGTAAACCTGGTATTTAAACGAGGCTCTTCTGGGTACACCTGGCACTTTTGAACACCTAGTATTAAAACCATGCTCTTCTGTACACCTAGTATTTAAAAGAGGCTCTTCTGTACACACGGTGTTTACACGAGGCTCTTCTGTACAGCTGGTATTTAAAAGAGGCTCTTCTGTACACATGGTGTTTAAACGAGGCTCTTCTGTACACCTGGTATTTGAACGTGGCTCTTCCGTACACCTGGTATTGAAACCAGGCTCTTCTGTACACCTGGCATTGAAACCAGGCTCTACTGTTCTCCTGGTATTTAGAGCAGGCTCTTCTGTACACCTTGTATTTAAACAAAGCTCTTCTGTAAATTTGGTATTTAAACGAGGCTCTGCTGTACACCTGGTATTTCAACTAGGCTCTTCTGTACACCTGGTATCTAAACCAGGCTATTTTGTACACCTGGTGTTTAAACGAGGCTCTTCTACAGTTGCACATTTTTATCAAATCTTGAGATAATAAGGTCGTATCTACCAGTTAAGACCCAACTTTTTATAATATCAAACAATAATGACAAAATGATAAGGTCGTATCTACCAATTACAACCTTATATGATTATAGCCCTGTAGTTACGACCGTTTTGCAAAAAAATACCATCCATGCTTTCACTTACGACGAAAGATTAGACGAATAAAACCCTGCTAAAGCAAACTGATATGAGGACGGGTACCAGACTTCTAGACCATCGACAAAGAGGTCAAAGGTAAAAAAAAGTGCTTTCGTGTCCCTATTTCGTGTCCAGCAAATAACTGTGACATTCATGAACGGATTTTTAAATAACTTGACACCATCGGGTCCGGTAAATAACTCTGACATTCATGAACGGCTTTTTAAATAACCACAACAAGACGACGTATCGCACGCGAAATCCAGGTCAGTGGCTTCAAGGTCAAGATCACACTTAGAGGTCAGAAGATTCTTTATGACCCTGTATCTGAATAAAGTAATATTAGTTGTGTCCGGTGTATAACTTTGTCACCGGTTGAGGGCTTTTCACATAACCTGGCAAAATGTTCACCATAAGAAGATGACTTGCCGCTCGCAAAACCAAGTCTTCTGGAAATACAGACAAATACTTCGGCGGCCTTGGTCGCTTACAGTGACATTTCTTTTTTTCATATATTACTAGGAATGTCATTTTGTTATTTATTAGAAATTATTTCTTATATTCCCTTAAATTTCCGATATCGGAAATGGACTTTGTCAATATACAATTTCCGACATCGGAAATATGTAATCCTCATTTTGGATATGTGCATTTCCGGTATCAGTAATATAACTGAAATATACTGTAAGTATAATTCCCGAAATATGTGCATTTCCGGTATCAGTAATATAATTGAAATATACTCTAAATATAATTCCCGAAATATAATTTAAATTTATATTCCCGAAATATATGTGAAATATAATTTCTTAATTCAGATTTCAGAAATTTATGATTTTGATATCGGAAATGCAATTGACGATATAGGAATCAGTGTATTCCACTTTGGCATGCCGCCGTTACCACCTTGTTTTGTTACCTAGGAGGAATGTTAAAAAACTTTGAAGACAACGCTTAAGCGATCCCTACTAATTATATTTTCAAAGAACATAAATGTTTACTGCTACTCTAGTAGTTCAACACGTGCTACAATGTAGGTCGTACCCTGCCTAACTTGGAACGTTTATGGTGCGTTTCCAAAAAAGCAGTTGCAGGTTTTGGGGTACCAGACTAGGTGCAAATATATATTACATGCAGGCCACCAGTGGGAAAATAGCATGATGCATATATACATATGACATATCTTAAGAAAGATAAGAAAAATGCATTGCATATTATAGAGCATTTTACAATAAAGTGGTTAGCATTATAGATATCTGGCCCGGAATACAAAAACTATTCCTTTGAATATTCTCTTTTTTTGTATCTTTATATAATTACATCAATTTTTAATTACTACTTAATTTCTTCATCTTTCGTCGGTTTTTTCGCACAATATGACCTATTTATGTGTCGACGTGCCTTAAAACATCGATATATAATATGGAGAATGGGCCTAGGACCTTCTCACCCTGATCGCAGAGTTGCTGCAAATTCTATTGTAGAAACTCCATTTACGCTGGAGCCACGTTTATTGTTTTTCAGCCACTGCTCTAAGAGATGCGAGCGAGATGGCACCTAAAACAATGTAGGGGTCATGATGAAGACCTTAAATGAGCCTGAACAACAAATGACAACATGAATATGAATGGGGGTGTCCTACCCCTCTGCATTTTACGGTGTTAAAAGGACTGTCGGCAATCTTTTTTTTTTGCTTTAGTTTCAAACGTCTTGTGTTCTCCCACTTAAATGACCCACCTGTTATTTTCTGTTTAATTAATAGCAATGATTGAAACGTTGACGACATTATAATTAGATGTTATATTAATTAAAATGAAATAAAAATATCCATCTCAACAGCTGATTCGATTGAAGAAATTTATTTTGATCTCGCAAAACAACTTCTCATAGACTGAAATGATCAGATGATAAATTATTATTTATGATAAGGACAACAAAAATAAGCGAAGTCCGCTAGTTTTCTAGACATTTCTTTTCATAAATATTAATTAAATAGGACATCATCAAATTATTTACGACTGAGTGTATTTGCACATTTATTAAAGAGTTTAATAGGCTCGACCACCCAACTTCGTTCCAGATTACCGACTGTCCCTTTAATCGTATATCACACATATCGAGGGCATAGAGCAACAAGGGGCTATATACCAAATTGGCATATTTTAACGTTTATGGTATTTTGATTCCTCTAGTGCCATTCTATGTTATGTAACACATCTAGCATAGGTTATTAAATAATTCCCCAGGAATGATCAGAACACTATGGGGCTATCTGAAAAACTTGACAGCAACAAGGGGATATCGACACTTTCTTATAGCAACATGGGGATATATGCCCCGTTGTTGTCCTTGCAGATAATGTTATTGTTATCAGATCTGTAAAGTGATATTATAGTCTTTAAATCAGACACGAAGACTATCAAAGCCTTGCTTAGAAAAAATTGTCGAGAAAAAGAAGAAAAAAACCCACTGATAAATGGAAAAGAAACATACGAAAATACCCCAGAGATCACGTTTATGAGTATACAGGGCAAACAGGCAAAGTTGTCCAAAAAAGGAGATGAAATACAAAGACTGACACAGATGTCGCTTTAAATGTTCGCACAAAGTTTCTCGAGAATTTGCTAAAGAAATATTCCAAACTTACAGGCAGTAAGGCTCTTACGACAAACAGCGAACTTTTGTTGTCAAAATGTCACTCAGTCAGACACGAAACGTGAAACAACAATTAAGAAGTGTCATTCATAAGAAGAATCAGTTTCATACTATTTCTATTTGCCAATCCGAGATGAAACTAGAAAGGAAAAGGTGTAACAACGCTAAAGGTAACAATTCCGCTAAAGGCAACAACCGCGGCTAAAGGTAACAATTCCAACGCATGCTAAAGGTAACAACCTCCGCTAAAGGTAACAACCCTAACGGTAAAGTAACAACTTTTCATGTTAAAGAATGTACTTCTCAACATGCACACCTCAATAATCTGACAGGGTGGGCCTGGTATATGTTTTCCCCCCCACTTCCCACCACATATTGTGCCAGGTTTATGTTTTGACCCAACACAAGTGCCTTTGGCCGGCAAAGCATAACACTAATAAACTGACAAACCTAATTAGATATTGTTTGCATTAAAATATGTGACAGGCAAAACGAAGTGGGGGGGGGGGGGGGGGGGGTGCGGAGGGGGGAGTAGGGGGGGGGGGTTGAAACATTATCAAAAATTGAAAATATTCATTTGGGCCCCACCTTCCTCCCGAGTTTCTAAAACATTCCAACGCCACTGTAATGTGCGGCAGAAATGATCATTCGTAAAGAATAATACCTCTCAAAAATAAGATGTATGCATAAGGAAGGGAAGGGATTAATGTTTTATCTCTGGAACTCTGTAGCACTAATTCGTATACTCCAGTTCAATCTACAGTTCAATCTACTGAGGATGACGTTATTGCCACACATATCACTCGGTGCATTACTTTCAAGGTTGGGGTAGACAAAAAGCAAAACAAACTGCCAACTATGTACTGGATTCCCTTAATTATATAAATATCCTTATAAAGCTCGTTTTATTTTAAATTCTAGTGCCTTTAACTTCTTGACTTACTGCCGTTAAAGATCACGTTAAACAATAGTATGCTAAAACTTATGAAATCTCTGGGATTAATATATTTTGGTCTAAAATTCAGACGTCCTTGATAAATTTGCAGTAAACGTCAAGTTTCATCTACACTACTCAACTTTTATAATCGGTCACTTTTCAAAGAATTATATATTTTTTAATAATAATAGTTTCATTTGAAATTTTAACTGGCGTCGTTTAACAAATATCGCTGGCGATTTATAAAACTTATTCTGCCTTGATTGGACTAAAACCTAGGTGATTTCCAGTTTTTAGTATTCGTGTTATTTTAAAATAGCTGGGTGACCGATTATAAAAGTTGTATATAAGATCTCTTACAAAAGAGTAGTGTATAAGTACTTATGACTTATGACTTCTCTACACTATATACCACCTTACCGCATCAACTTATCAAAAGAAATATAAAAAGATCGGACAGGGAAAGTAGCATTCAAGGAGGACAGTAAACCACAAAACACAGAAACAAACACGCAAACAGACAAACAAGAAGGCAAAAGCAATAATAAATGCAAACGACATCACAAACACAAAAAGGGTTGACAATAGGGCTACCGCCTTGGAACGGTCAGTGGCAAAGACAAGCTTTTTGCTCTTATTCACAAAACTTTCGCTGGAGAACAAAACTACATCTTTGGCCTGTAACATTATCAAAGCGTTTTTTACTAACGGCATTTTAGACCATTACACTAAGAAGTTTGTGAAGCACTCATTTCCTATTATTTTGTCAGGTATGGAACAACCGTTTATAGACAAATTGTTGGTATCCCTATGTGTACGAACTGTGCACCTCTTGTCGCAGATTTGTTATTGTATTGCTTTGAAAGAGATGTCATGTTGAGTCTTCCGACGCATCACGTCACAACATAGGTCAGTTCATGAGAGTCCTTGCCGCAGAAGGGTTCTTAAAATACTTTTATATTTTAAAAATAGATCCGGGTTTGATATTGTTAATTATCCTCACTTAGATGGGGATGTTCTTCGTTTTACTTCTTATGGGGTCTACGTTTCTCAACTTATTTGCTTTTCTAGAGCTTGTAGTCGAGTTGAGGACTTTAATATTCGTAATCAGTGTATATCTAAAAAACTACTCCAGCAGGGCTACCGTTACCATAAACTTTGAAAAACCTTTGCAAAATCGATTATCGTAATCCAGATCTACTTTAAAATATAAAAGTAATTTAAAAACTCTTCTGTGACTCTATGGTGATGTGATTTACAAACTTCGTAAGATAATTGGCCATAATCACTTTCATACAGTCTTTATTAAACGTGTTAAAACGTTTAACAAAAGAGGTTATGGTCCTATCATTTTGCAACGCACTGCATGTTTAGTGGTGAACCCATTTACATTTATGCTTTCCTCTTTGATTGTGCGATGACCGGACATATTGTGGACGTCTATCAGAACCCTTATAAGACGGTCGCGTTTGACTTTAATCTTATCTTGTCGTTCTCGTAACGGTTTATTATCTTGTTGCTCTGGCTTCTGCCAATCATTGAGTACTTACCTTGTGGCTTTCTAGGATTTTTTATATTATATAATACATGATCATTTATGTGTTTTACTTATATTGCCTATTAATGCTGCCGTGTTTGTTAGAGAATACAACCTGTCGGAGATATCTTTATTTACATTTTCCCGCTTATTGTGATGACAATAGGGTAAGAGTGAAGATTGGTGCACCCTAGAGGCTGGTTTAATCCTCCAGCGGCCCCTTTTTGGCCACTGACCGTTCCAAGGCCGTAGCCCTATTGTCAACACTTTGTGCTTGTGATGGTTTATTTTGCCTTTCATTCATCTTTAAAGTTGTTCTTTGTTTCTGTGTGTGTGTTTGTGGTTGACTGTCGTTCTAGAATGCTACTTTTCCTGTTCGATTTTTATATCTACTTTTAATGTTCAAAGTTATATAGGCCACCATGTGCTCAATGCAACTTAACGGAATAAACAAATTGGATATATCTTGATCATTTAATAACTTTTAAAATTAATGTCTATTTCTAACAAAAAAAAGTGTAGAACAGAAATATGTACATGTTGCCTGAATAGTAGGGTGACCATGGCCAAAATCGATGATTATTTTAAGGGGTAGGTGGTAACAAAAATAGAACAAAACCTATTATATATCAAAATGTTTGTCTTGGTCTGAAGTTTATCAACAATCATCAAAAATTGGCAAAAATGAGGGCGAACCAAGTAAACCAATAAGGCATCAAGACGGTCGCCATTTTTGTAAAGATTGGTATGGAGCTATAGGAAGACAAAATACCATAGGTCAATACTTGTGAGTATAGTTTTAGAAATTTAATACTTATTTTAACCTTTTAGAGAAAAATAGTTGTCCTTATTTTCACAAAAGAGGTCAAAATCTAGGGCAATACTGCAAATTATTTTTTAAAAAACGTGTAACAGCCCTATAATATTCAAATGTATTATACAATTGTTTTTGTTTTTAATTCAACTATTTCGCTAACTTTAAAAGCTTTAATTAACTTATTAAAAACAGAGAGAGGATAAAATTGAACAAAATGTTTGCTGTATAATATATCTTGCTACTGTAAACGTTTAGTTTATGTAATCTTGTAAAGTTGTTTATTTTAACTACAATGTATTCTAAAATTAAGAAGTAGTCATAACAAACTACTCTTAAGTATTTCTCCTCATATGACTACTTTACCTAGGAGTATTTTACCAGAGCACCGCTAAAGTTTATGAAGAGGTAATATTCAAATGTAAACTGTAGACATTAGAATAATGTTGCTGTTTTGAAAAATTTCATTAACATCAGAAATGTAACAGCATGTTACAAGGAAACAAGTTACCCCCACGCACTCTCCCCGAAACAGCTGATAGGATTTTACTTCATCTATCAAATGTGCATATCAGTTACTGATTTGGAGAGTACATGCTAAATATGCCAGACCCAACATAGTGTGGCAAGACACATATCCTCATGTTTTGAACCAGCTGTTACCGACCAGAATTACTGAGTCTGCTTCTGTGATGGTCAATGTATTGATATTAGTTCGTCAAATGAACAGCCGTGTGCATAATTATGCATGTATTGGCATATTATTATGCAAGTATGTGCATGATGAATACTTTTAATTAAGATAAGCTCTGAGATTTGAGAGTGAAAGATATTAGTTCGTCAAATGAATAGCAGAGAGATTTATTTATAATTTATTGTGATTATATCACAGCGAGATGTTACATATGCTGATGTAAAATGATAAAACATAAATGTTTTCTTAATCAGAATATTATTTTCAAGAATGTATACTGAAAACCTGTGTATTAGTAAACTTGACCAAATATGCTCAAATATGGAAGTGGATCGCGCCGTAGGCACATGCCATGACTCATCCAATCACATTAAACTGACATCGGACCGACCAGTCATAGCATAACACTCATTGCATGAGAGTCTAGCAATTGAGCTACTTGTTAACTATTTGGTTTTACCCGGTCGGGGATCGAGCCCACGACCTCCATCATATCATCCAAAGCCACCCCCGCTGTACCGTGGTTGACAGGAATTTCAGACGTGTAAGTCTGTACTAATGGTTAATTGATGAACTAGATACCGTATACTAATACATGACATATTCAGTCGTTGAATGGAGCACGGGTCGCGATTTAAATCAAGCCAAATCGAGCCCTAATTCCTAAGGAGAATGGACTCATCGACTCCGTTGCATTTATATTGGACCAATGCATATATTCCTCCATATTGTCTCTCTAAGAAATTAGGGGCTATTCAATCAATGCCAGGTTTAAATTTTGTGGGCGTAAGTTCAATCCTTGAGCATGGATTAATACAGTTCTATGTATTCCACGTAAAAGAAATGACTGGCCGTTCAAATTATGTAGAATGAATGTGACAGAGCTTCATTTCAATTCAATTTGCTGATTTATCATACGGTGGAATAAACTCTTTTTATGTTTCCTACATCATTGAAAGACATCGTACGTGACCTATCAGATACCTTTTTTTGAAGCCCAATACGAAGATATAATAGAAATGAATGAACGTGATATTTGATGATTGTAAAATAAACCCGATCAGGTTATATATCCCAGACGTGCTTTTCTCACAGAGTTCAAACTAAATTGTTTGACAATATTCCTTTTGGTTAAGAATAATGCATATTTATTGAATTAAAATATATGGTATAATAACGAAGAACAAACCTAAATTCAAAATGTTTACCCGCCACGCCCCACGCCCCCCACCCCACCCCACCCCCACCACACACACCCTTTTATTTATGTATTTAAAGGCAGCTTCAAAATTAACTCTTGCGGACTAAATATCAAAGTGGAAGTAAACTGCAGTTTTAATATCAATGCCATTCGTATGTTTTTTATAACATCGATAGGGTTTGTTTAAATATGCATGCCGAGTTTCGTGTTTGGCATACATAAAGTGTTCCCTTGTAAAAGTGTCCCTTGCATATGTGTGTAATCATTCGATTAACATTTCAGTAAACTGTTTTCTGAGATGAGATAGTACTGGTTCAAGTCTGCATTATTTTTTTTCTCCTCACCAGTGCTCTATTTTGTTTTACACTCTGTTTGCTATATTATATCTTACTCATTATAGCAAAAGTATAGCAAAGGAAAATATGCGTTACCAAGCAGTTCGGTACTTTATTAGTAAACCCGATGTTGTTTTAAAATCGAACTAAAGTGTATATTACCTCCAAACGAAACCAAATCACAGTTAAACAGTCACAAACTGCATATACGTGTTTTATTTATATCGATAAACAACCTAAGCATCTTATAAACATACCACTCTTAATGGCGCAGATGACAACCTTAATTTGGCATGATCTTGATGTAAGAGGAGTTGGTTTTGTTTGAATGGTATTTTACGTCATTTTAGCACATATTAGGCCATATATGACGGTCGGTTCATGCAGATCACACCATTGTTCAAGGGTAGAACCTGTACTCTGTCTTCCGCCATCCACAAGAATCGACACTTTTTCACTTGACAAGTCGGGTTTCCAATGGGATTCGAACCTGCAGAAAATCCACGTGTCCGAGTAGGAGACCAGCACACTCTCTAACAACGCCGATACGGGTTGCATCGTACAGAAGCGAATCAAATGCTACAGTAACTAACAAGAACATGTTAACTAAATGTTCATTGAAACTGTAGATATTGAAAAACATTGTTACCTATAGCGTAGACAGTTGTTAACTTTAAATAGCGTTAACATGAACAGTTGTTACCTTTAGCGTTAGCGTTGTTACCTTTAGCGGAAGAGATGAGTGTTACCTTTAGTGGAGGTTGTTACCTTTAGCGTTGGGATTGTTACCTTTAGCGGCGGTTGTTACCTTTAGCGGAATTGATCAAGCGCTCCTTCAATATTTGAAGGTATTGGCCACTGATTTCTCGCATTTCCTGTTTCCCATTCCATAATTTGCAGAAATTCATTAGAAAAATCCACTAACAGGGAACTCGTCTGTATACTCATTGGATAGTTCTCCAATGGTTTGTAAATCACACGGTAGTGGAAACGAGTAATCATATGCTTCAAACGCTTGAAAATGTTAATAGTACATGACTTCAGGAATACCAGACGGCACTAATACCTCATTTCGCTGTGATCTGATTCTATGCTCATTCAAATTTTCAACAACATATAAGTGGGTCTATATCAGTAAAGACACCGCTGTCTCGCATATCTCTGAAATAATTTCTCCAGTATTGGGTAAAATGTATTTTAAGACTGCCCCATAGTCTCTCAGTTCTTTAACTTCCAGTAGATTTTCCAGTAAGAAAACTTTTTCGACCAGACATATCGTCTGTGTGATACATCCTGAGGGACATCTAAAGACCTTTTACAAAAACATTTTCAGAACTCCCAAACGATCGTACCATTCTCGGTACCCTCCCTAATCTCTTGACAAAGTCTAAAAAAATCGAGCTATGAATCTTGGATTGTTATTTGAAGGACCTGCTTTCAACCACAGAATTTTCCTCGAATAACCACCGATGGCAGCATGAATAGCTATACCGAATGGTTTTGCAAGAGCTACAGGTTTATTATTTTGTATGTTTAATAAGGTTAGTATCCTATACCAAGTATTTCTAAAATGGTGACGCTGGGGTCAAATATGGCCCAATCCCGGAGTTAATTATATCTGCTTCAAGTAGACTGTAGATAGACACATAGCACTACACACACTCACTCACACAAACAGACCACACATAATGTCGAGCCAACGAGGGATTCTACTCAGGGTTCAAATGGTAGAAGTACTATAATCCTTAGAATTATACACACACACGTGTACATTTTAAATTTTTTACTTAACACTCCCATCCTCTTTCATCGACTCGCAAAATATTTACCCCATTGGGTGCTCCGATAGAAACGCAAACAAATATTCTACGTTGACGGAAATGACACCGAATGGGAAGATATATGAATAGAAGATCAAACAAAATAAAATATACACTGACACAAGTACACAAACAGAAGCTGAGAACATCGAACATTTGGATGATGATTTGTTTTAATAGAGAAGGCTCTAGCTGTATTGCAGAAGAAAGTGTTAAATAATGACTTCTTTCTTTTTCTTGAGTTAATCGTTGAAGGAAAATATTTTACCTGGACAATTTTTATTCATACTGTTATTTCTTGAAACTGCCGGTTTTTACGGTGCTTCAAGCCCAAGCTCCATGTGGTATACCAGCGAGTCGAAGTGATTTTGGATGTGCTAGATGGCAGTAAAAAGGCCATTGCAAACCAGAAAACGCTAGAATCAACTTTGCAGTATTTTACTTATCTACATAACGAATAAACAATTGTACATAACGAACTGACTGGACTACATAACGAATAAACTTGTCTACATAACGAATTGACTTATCTAGGTATATAGGAAGTAAATCACTGTGGTATTTATGCCTGATATAGTCGAAAGGAGTTCCTAAATATATAATCCCTAACTTTGTTTGTGATAAAAGGCATGTTTGAGTATTTAATGCATATTTTTCTGGCTGAACTGACTTTATTGACTTGTTTGTGATAGCTAAAAAACATTTGCATGGTTGTATGATGATTTTATTTATCAACTTGAAAGCTTTGAAAGTGAAAGTAGAACACATTTAAGAGGTGCCGAATGAATGCAGTTCGTTCTAGGTGTCAACAAAGATCAGACTTTTCTTTTCTTATATGCCACATGACCCCTTACTATTCTCAGCAGTTTTCTAGAGAGGCAGGTAGAGGCAGGTCTCATGACTAAGAACATGTAAGTGAAAAATAGCTAACTAGAAAGCTTGGACAATATTGCATTGGACTCAATGGGATTTGATTTACTTCCGGTACACCTCTACATAACGAATTGACTTATCTACAAAACGAATTAACTTATGTACATAACGAATTAACAATTGTACATAACGAATTGACTGCACTACAAAACGAATTAACTTGTCTACATAACGAATTAACTTACCTACATAACAAATTGACTTATCTACATAACGAATAGACTTATCTACATTACAAATTAACTTATCTACATAACGAATTAAAAAATACTATTAGCAGACAGCTATGGCTTTCCACTGTTACATGTGTGTACGATGTGACAAAACTATATACGTAGGAGAAACAGAAAGACGTTTGAAAAAACGCATTACAGAGCACCTCCCGGATAGGCCAACGAGGGCATGAAGACGCTCTGCTAGCAAGGTTAACGGCTCCAAACAAAATTATTAGAAAAAAACTTATAAAAATCATTCATTTTTCTTCAATCTTTTGTAACGGCGGCCATATTTGTTCACAAAACGGTTATCAGAAGTATTGAACCATTGGTTTATTGGACCAATGGTTCAAGAGAAGTTACGTTAAAGATTGTTTTATCTTTCGTAAAAGCGGTCATACTTATTTAACGATTCAGATGTATGTCAATCGGAGAAAAGATCATGTGACGATGCTTTTGATGAAGTTCTAAAGCAATCGGGCCATTGGCTGATGTGAGGTTATTTACAGATGTTTCTATTTTAGTAAAGCAGGCCATATTTGTTGACTGATCGAGACAATGTGTAAAACTCTGAGAAATGGTATTGAAACGATGCTTTTTGCGAAGTTACAAAATAATTCGGCCTTTGGTTTACGGGAAGCTTTATTTTAACTTTAGTAACGGCAGCCATGTGTTGACGGCCGAATGCAATTTGTATAAATCTGAGAAACGGTCATGAGACAGTGCTTTTGTTGAAATTTCAAAACAACTGGACCAGTGGTCCATGAGAAGAAGACGTTTAAAGATGTTTCTATTTCAGTAGCGGTTGCCGTGTTTAGTGACCGATAAGTGCGATTTTACAAGTCTGAGAACGGGTTATAATGCAATGACTTTAGTAAAATTTCAATCAATTGGTCCATTGGTTTATAAGTAGATTTTTACAGATTTTTCTATTTTAGTAACGACGGCAAATATTATTTGTAAATGGATCTTAATGGATCGGGGATATTTGTAAAAGTTTGGGAAAAGGGTCATGACGATGCTCCTGGTGAAGTACAAAACAATAAGGTCATTGTTTCGCGAGAAATCGTTTAACAATGTTTTTGTTGTTAATAACGGTGGCCATATTTGTGGCGATTCGGAATGATATTTCATAAATCAGAGAAAGGTTAACAAGGATGTTTATAAATCTGTAAAAGGTTCGCAAGACGATGCTTTTTGAGGAGATTTTCTCAACGATTGGTTCATGAGAAGTTGTTTAAAGATGTTTTTATTTTAGTAACGGCGATAATATTTGTTGATGGATATGGATGCTTATATAAATCTGAGAGAGGACCGTGCAAGGATGCTTGTTATGAATTTTCATCAACGTACTGTTAGCCATCCCATAAGCTTTGTTAGCCTCTGGCAAGTAGAGATTACAATAGCGCAGCCTTACGTCCGTATCCTTATGATTGTTATGTTAGTTTAGGTTATACCTATTACGAAACATACCTATGGCTTATAACAAACATTCGTGTTGGGCTATTATGTTACAGCATTCCTATGTGTGAGGTAAATATGACCTTTGAACTTCTAACAAAAAATGCTTCATGGTGGGTGTAATGCTTTACAAGGGAATGGTCTTGAACTTTGACCTACTGGCCCTAAATACAGTAGAGTTCTTCCTCTCACCGATCAATGTTCATGGTTGTATGGCTTCGTTATCATCTGGAATGCCTATTTACTCGCCCTTGGACCTAGGGACTCACAAATTAGGGATCATCATCTCAAATAGGGCAATGTACCTATGAAGCTTCATGAGTGTATGTATTGTGATTTCAGAGTTATTCCCTGGAATGTGCATTTTCATAAAAGGTCACGGTGCCGTTGACCTTTGACCTACTGACCCCAAACAATTGGGTTTCTCCTTTCACAATGAGCCTATGAGTTCCATGATTGTAGGTTACGGTTATCGTGACCTTTACCTTTGACTTGCTGACCCCCGAAACAAATGGGATCTTTCTCTAACCTTAGGTAATCTACCTGTGATGTTCCATGAGTGTAGGTTTAAGATTTGAGTCATCTTCCTGTGTGTTTGTGTGTGTGTGTGGTTCGATAAGATATCTTAAAGAGATGGGCACAATATAGTCTGGACTTTAAAACTGTTTTAATTTTGAATTAGCTATTTAATGTCTAAATATATGCCAAAACAAGTCAACATCAACGGTTAATTCAACCTACATTCGTGTGTTGGCTCTTTCTTGTCCGATTTGTTTGGCTTTGTGGTGTATGTGGTGCGTTTGTGATTGTAGTGTGTATGATACGGGCTCCCTGGTCCCCCATATCATAAATGCTGGGGGATGATGAGGTATATGCCTGTATCATGCTGTCTTGGGGATGATTAGCGTGTCCATTTGCGGCATATTGATACTTATGGGCATCGAACTGGGGTCTGTTCGGTTCATAACGTGTGTTTAAGTTTTAATATTGGGGCATGTTGTTGGGTAGAGTTGTGTGATTGCTGTGAGCTGATGGTTGCTATGCCTCGGACACTGCATATGTTGTGGTTGATGTCTGGACTGAGGTGGCAGCTCATTCACTACTTGTTCGCGTGAGATCCGAGGATCACTGCGTGTCTAGGCTACCGCGGTGAGGAAAGGGTTAATTACGGTCGATAAAGGTGGCAAGTCAAGACTGCCCCTGTGGCGTATCAGCTACATGTTGGTGATGAAATGTACCGTAGGGAGGCGCTCCTTAGTCCTAAATGGGCATGTGCCGTATTTACTATTATCACATAACATGTGGTGTGGGAGTGTAATAACACCATTCAAGATTTTCGATATTCCACTAGTTGTATAACATAACGTTAATGAAGGTTTTCGACGTAATGTGATGTTATAAGTTATGTAATAAATATAATCGACCATTCGTTCTCAAAAATGGCCATTCGTTAGCAAAAATGATATAATGCTCGGTACGAGCCTCGCATTATATCATTTTATAAACTCGTTTAATAAAGTCAATAATGAATGAGTACTCATGTAAGATCCTATATTTATTGTTTTCGATTACCGTTTCTATTTGCATACATATGAATAACGTATTGCAAATGGTCACATCCATTTTTAACGAGATTTTACTGACTTTTAATTGTTTGGTTTAATAATACGCGTTGGGTTCTCAAACTATTACTGATATGTTTTGCAGATAATGGCCTAAAAGTTGCGGGCCACTTTTTGATTTCGAATGTACATCGTGTATTTTTTATATCTACTGTAGAGTTGCGTTGGCGTTTTGTTACTTTTTCTTTCTTTTTTCTCTTCTTTTTTAAATTCCCTTTACGATACCTTTTTACTCTTTAATATACCACGCGTTTGAAGAAAAAACAGGGTATATTAAAATCGCCTCCGTTTGTCCGTCTGTTTGTCAGTCTGTCCGTTACCGCATATCCTCCTAAACTGCTTAACGGAATTCAACCAAACTTAGGAATGAATCACGGAGAACATGATTTGTCGTGTTTAATGTCAATATGTGAACAATATTGATGACGACATGACGTAATACATTTGAATAAGTCGTCAAATTTCTTATCGACATATTGAAATATAACTAGTCAAGACGACATACAGCAACTAAACTTATTTCATTGACGAAAATTTCGACTTCAGTGAAGGTAAATCTTACTAAGTTGCATTCTTTCAAGTCGAAATGATTCAAGAAACAAGCCGTAAGTCGAGAAAATGGGGTCGAGAAGACGCGAAACAAGGCAACAACCCGCCAATTTCGAAGTCTACAAGTCTACAAGGAGGTAATTAACGCAACAACTGGTGACCCTTAAACGTTTCCATATAAATTTGATTAAGTCGCCAAAGTTCTTATCGTCATATTGAAATATAACTAGTCAAGACGACATACAGCAACTAAAATTATTTAAATGACGAAAATGTCGACTTCAGTCTTTCTGACATGTGAAGATAAATCGTACTGAGTTGCATTTTTCAAGTCGAAATGATTCAAGAAATACGCCGTAAGTCGAGAAAATGGGGTCGAGTAGACGCGAAACAATGCAACAAATCGCCAATTTTGAAGTCTATAAGGAGGTAATTAACGCAACAACTGGTGACCTTAAACGTTTCCATACAATTGAAAGAATGTCGCGTTGTCGTGGGCGACATTACGTACGACAATACGACATAATGTCGCGTTGTCGTGCGCGACAATGCGACGCCCGACAATGCGACATCACGACATTGCGACATTGCGATACGACATCACGACATAACAATGTCGTATTACAATGTCGCGATGTCGTATCGCAATGTCGAGTTGTCGTATCGCAATGTCGCACTGTCGCCCACAACAATGAGACATTGTATCTGGCCCCAACCGGACACCGTAGTAGACCCTTCTACAGTTTGAAATTATGCTTTCCTCTTTGATTGACCGGACGGGCGGTGGACTGTATAACGTGTTCCTAAATCCTTTAAGGTAGGAAACGTTTGATGAATGTCTTTCACTCCGTTTTGTCGTGCATTTGCGGTTTACCCCTTCATACGCTGACGTCAGACACGTCATCGAGTACATACGTACGGTGTCCTGATGGGGCCAGATACAATGTCACGACAACGCGACATTCTTTCAATTATTGTAATGTCGCCGACGACATTGCGACATTATGATATAATAGTCGCGATGTCGTATCACAATGTCGAGTTGTCATATCGCAATGTTGCATTGTCGTATCGCGATGTCGCGATGTCGCGTTGTCGGGCGTCGCTGACACAAAATATTTTGCCCCAATATCTCAGTATTGAAAAAGAAAAATGTCATAAAAAAAGTATCACCTTGATCAGTGACATTGACCTAATTCCCAACAAACAAACCTTCATGTATCAAGTCTGATAAAAATCCCAAACCTCATGTTCACATGCTTGGTTTTTACATAATCAAGAGCAATAGCTTTTTTACTTTTTTTTCTCATAGTCAAACTTGTTCAATACCTTAGTGTAACAAATGTTTAGCCGTTATCTCGAAACCAGCTGAAATACGTTAATTGTTCAATGATCAAGGGAAATAACACTGTAAAGCATGCATAACTTTTGCCCAAACCTAGTCAGATCTGAAGCACATTGATTTTATTAATTGTCGAACTCTTCCGAGATCTGACTGAAACCTTCAAATGAAGTTTGTGGAAAATCCATAAATCCCAAACCGTTTACTTAAGTTATTGAGTAACCAGGAATGAGTCAACACATGGGTGACAGATAGTGAATCGTTTAAGGAAGGAACATTTTTGCCCAGATTTCCCTGGTTACAAACCAGAATAATAGACATTGGCTGGCTCTGACGAAGTTAGAATATTGTCATTTGTTTCAATTAAGGTCAAATGATTTCAATATAAACGTACAGTCATTAATTCCTCCAAATGAGAAAAGAAGGGACGAGTTTACAGGCTGTGGACCCTATAATGACGCCTACCTAAAGCCCATTGGGACGGTGGCGTTTGATGTTTGTCCATGATCTTTCTTGTCGTGCCCTTAATGGTGTATTCTCTTACTGCTCTGGCTTCTGCCAAGTCATTGAGTACCTTCATTGTGGCTTTCTAGGCTTTTGTTTTTCTGTATTATATTTACACGAGCATATTTGTGTTTTACTTATATTGCCTATTGATGCTGCCTTGTTGGTTAGAGATTAGATCATGGCGGGGATTTCTTTATTTACACTGTCCTGTTTTAATGGGATGAAGTAGGGTAAGTTTGAGGTTTGGTGCACCCTAGAACCGGTTTAAACCCCCAGTGGCCTTTGTTGCCATTGACCGTTCCAAGGCGGTAGCCCTATTGTCAACCCTTTTGTGTTTGTGATGTCAATTGCATTTTTTATTACTTTTGCCTTTTCGTTTGTCTGTTTGCCTGTTTGGTTTTGTGTTTTGTGGTTGACTGTCGTCCTTCAATGATGCTTTCCCTGTCCGATATTTTTATCCTTCTTTATACAGTTTTGGAGCTGAGATTGTTATATTGCGCATTAAGGGGAAAACCTGAAATTATTATAAATGTATCTAAGTAAACAAGAGGCCCAAGAGCGCCTGTGGGTGCTCTACTGGCTACAGATAAAGTTTGTGAATAAGGGGCGATAACTCTTTTAAAAACATTCAACCGTAACATGGTGATGACATGCGCAACAAGGCTTGGTGCTGACCATCCTCGCAAAGTTTTCGTTGAAATCTGGCAAGGAGTTTAGGAGAACTAGTCCAGACAAAGTTTGTGTATTAAAACCTTCAAAGGGCCATAAATCTGCCAAAATTCATTCAACCGGAACACGGCGATGAAGTGCATAGCTAGACCTGGCACTGATCATCCCTAAGAAGTTTCGTTTAAATACGGCCCGGGGTTCAGAGAACTAGTCAGGACAAAGTTTGTGTATTAAAACCTTTAAAGGGCCATAACTCCACCAAAATCACTCAACCGAAACACGGTGATGATATGTACAACTAGGCTTGGTACAGATTATCCCTGAAAAGTTTCACTAAAATCTGGCTAAATGAAGGCCCTTTCGTTTTAATGACAAAATATTGCACATTTCAGAAAATCAAGGGCCATAACTCCGGTGTAAATGGTCCAATCTGGCAGGTTTTAAACTTGTCTGAGCTTTCATTGATAGTAAAAATCTGGTAAAGTGTAGTAAAAGATCGAATGAAAATTGAAGGCTATAATCGTCTTAACGACGCAAAATATAGCAATCAAAAAAACTAAATCAAGGGCCATTACTCCGTTGTTACTGGTCCGAAATGGCAGCTGATTTTCAAACGTGTCCGAGCTTTCATTGATATTAACAATCTGGTAAAGTTTGGTAAAGATCGGATGAAAAATGAAGGCCCTATCGTCTTAACAAGGCAAAACATATCATTTTTAAATAAATCAAGGGCCATAACTCCGCTGTTACTGGTCCGATCTAGCTGGTTTCTGAACTTTTCCAACATTAATGGATATTAAAAATCTGGTAAAGTTTGGTAACGATCGGATAAAAAATGAAAGCCCTATCGTCTTAACGAGGTAAAAATTAACAGACGGACAGACGACGGACAACACACCATCCCATTAAGGGTCTTTATTGGGATAAACAACTTATACTCACCTTGTTACTAGTGTAGACGAACTGGGCATTGGTGACGCTTACTGTTTTTTTCCATATTGACTGGCTATACTCTGACGTCTCAATATATACCAGATGTGTTCTTGTGAAATTGCTTTTGTGAATTTATTTAACTGATTAACAAGTGGTAACTTTTCAATGACGGTGAGTATTTTGATTTTCTGTGCTGGATATGTGACTTAAAGTATTTATAAACTATAGGAAGTATAAAAATGAAAAAAGGTTTTAATATTTACTTTTACTTTTTTTACAATGTGTCCATTTTACCAACTTATTTAAGTGTTTTTTGCTCTGTTTTATTTTAAAAATCAGTTATTATATCAATATATATAAAACAAACAATAAAAATATGTAGATATAGGGCAAGTGAAGAAATAGGTACTCAATTTAAGGTTTATTATAAATAAATGTAACGGCTATTACACTAAACTAAGGAGGGAATTGACATTACCATAAAGGGACGGACATTACATACATTTTAGTGTGTTTGGTTTACTTACTAATTAATTACAAGATTTCTCTAAGCGCAAAATGTGAAATGTGAGATATGTATGTATATGTATGCTGGGGAAATTGCAAATTCGAAATTATAATGTGTGTGTGTGTGTCGTTCTAAGGTTTAACGTCCCTCCACCACATACCCGATAAAACGTCTTAAAGGGATGGGCACGATAGAGTCTGAACAATGCTTCTTGTAACTATGCATTGCATCTGTAGTGGTGGGTGCTGTCATCTTAGTCGAGTGTGTAGTGTCGCGTCACTGCCGCTCTAAGTAGTTGTCGCACCTGTGCAGCAGCCCATTCAGTATTGTTCCTAGTAGTAGCACCAGGGCAGCAGGCCATACAGAATTGTTCCTAGTAGTAGCGCCTGGGCAGAAGGCCATACAGTATTGTTCCTAGTAGTAGCGCCTGGGCTGTAATTGGAACGATTACTAGCTCATTGCGCTCGCAACTAGTTTGTAATGAGTTTATCAGAAGCTCGCAGTGAGCTCGTACTAGCTCACAAAAAGCTCATCGTCACAAGCTAGTATGAGCTCGTCACTTGCGAGCTAGTATGAGCTTGCCACGAGCTTGATGCGAGCTAGTCATGAGCTCATCGCGAGCTTATATGAGGTCATACAATGACCTAACCAAGAGAGCGAGAAAGAGGGAGGGAGGCAGGGCAACCTTAAGACTATGAAGAGAAAGTGCTATACTGTTGACTCCTGTATGCCCAACTTAAATAACCAAGCCTCTCATTTATTTAGTGATAATGGCATGTGGCGTCTGTCATGGGAAATACAAGATTAGGATATAAGGATGATATGCCCCGATAATGTACCAGTCTCCATGGGAACAAATCACAATAGTGTTCGCTTTTAGCATCAACAAAGAAGAGGCCTCAAAGTGCTCACCTGCCATGGGTGGATGAGGCAATCAACAATGTGTGATGTAGACGGGAAATAAGGGCATCAGTTGTTATGTGGATATATGTTTTTTGCTGAAGAAGATTTTTCACGTAATCTATATAAAACATGCAAAATCTCCATATACACATTCGTATGTTATTCAGGGACTTCATTTGAACAAATCTGATAGTTTAGGAGTTGGCGATCATTAATAAACAAGAACTGTCAAAATCTGTTCCGCGGTTTATGAAAAGAAGATTTTTAAGGTTTCAACCTTTTATGATAATGGCAGCCATCTTAGATTTTGTGTTGACCGAATTAAAAAATAATTGAAACTTTGACCTGAGGATCATCCATGTGAAGTTTGGTCAAAATTGACCATGTAGTTTCGGGAGAAATGTTGTTTACAATTGTTGATGGACGGACTGACCAACAGCAGGAAGGACAGATGACTGATGAAAAGTGATCACGTGAGCTTTTGGCTCAGGTGAGCTAAAATAAACGTCATCAGAGTGTCTGTAATTCTTTTTTGTGCACGCTTTTATGATTGCAAAATGATTAATTGTACACAATTTGCCATGTTCAGAGGAAACTGTTGTCATGGCACACAGACTTACATCTCAAAGTTGTGCATAATTAAACCTTATATATAGGGAAGTGGGAAACTGCGAAGTATAAACCATAAATAACAGTAATAACTGTCGTCTCGTCACTCGACAAAACACTCCATGACAATAATGGTGGCTGTTTTTCATATTTTCATATTAAAGAATTGATTCAGTGTTTATGTGTGTTTTTTAATGCTGGCGTTAGCGCTTTATGGTAAATTTGTCATTCACTACAGACTTTAAAACCATATAAAGGCGAAACATTTACAAATCAATTTTTAAATTTACATTATAAACATTATTTTACCATTGTGATAGTCCAAACTTTAACCCTTAACCCCCTTCATATACAAATGTTCTTTCTTTGAATTAAGGTCATCATTTATGTGACAAAAGGGCGTTTTGGGGAAAATGACTGATCAGCAGCCAGACATTGTAAACCCTGAGCAGCCTGCGATCAAATATGCAGATATTTAGTGATAGAAAACAGCTCATTACAATTAATAACATGCATACTTTTATGATTTAAACAATGTGTGTAGACTGTTTAGAATGGCGACAAGACTTCCTTTGAAAAATAGGCGGCGGTTTACGGCCTGTTTACGGTCAAAACAAAAATATTCTGACTGAAATAATAGTTTGTAACACAAAGAAGTGTATCCAGATAGTCATGTTTTATTCAGGATTTTCAAAAAAACGATTTGGTACAGTTTCAAAGTATGCAAGTGCGCCATTTGTCTGATGACGTTCAACTCGGTCTTTCTAAAAGGTAATGTATATATTTCTTATTTTGACTGCATTTATATTTCTATAGGCTGGAAAAGATGAACAAGTTTCTGCTGCAAAAATGCCAAAAAATGAAGAGGCAGGAAAATAAAACAAGAATACTCAACGGGTCTAATTTGTATGTTCTACCTGACCAAAGTATGAAGGTAAAATAACTGTTTTGTATTACCCTTTCTGTTATATTTTATCTCTTTCATTGTAGTTTCAAGTCCTTGTTTGCAGTACAGTGCGGTTGTTTGCAGTACAGTGCGGACCTACGATGCCACCTACGTTCGGACGCTGTGGTTTCTATAGGACCCTATACATCATTTTGGTTAAAATAAATTGAATGTAACTTGTAAACGTTTACTGTTAGAAGAATCAATTAATGTGCTGAAGCTTGTACTAATTAACCCAAGATTATTTTTCTTTGGCTGAAGCCGACGAATATATTTGAGATTATGTTTGCCACTGGAAGGAGAAGTAATTAATAGAGAACAATTGTTATTTTCCTTCTTTACTAAATTGATCAAATGAACTGACATGATAATAACATTGCGCTTGGTATATAAATGCTGATTTAACACTATAAGACGAGTGTTCCAAATTATGTACACTTTCGGAAAAAATAGCTTTGTATTGAGTGTTTACCAAAACTACGATTATCCCAAATAAGTGTCTAAAATACGGCGCTTTATTCATCTATCGGTAATTGATTACTCGGGAACCAGCTTACAGCGATAACTTCTATTTTAAGAACGTACTGATGCCCCAGAAACAGCCATTTAGCAGCGTAATATAGGGAGCTGATTTTAGAACAGAACCTATATTTATGTAAGATTGTCTTTTGGGATTATTATGCTAGTTCTGACACAGATCAAGTAAAATATGCTCAGAATATCATGTAATTGAGATGGATTGATGTTTTTCTCCTTCAAGGAGATTTGTACAAGCGTAACAAAACAATGCCATGCTATTTCCCCAAATATATTGGTTGGGGGTAAAGCCGTATCATACCGTACATTCCGTACGATAACAGGAACTATCGAAAATAGCAGGTGCTCTGGTAAGGATATTATCGAACTTACAATCGATGTAGGTGATCTATATATTAATATCATTTATGATAACGCTTATCGCATGTATACATTTAAATATTGTTCGGGTAAAACAGTGTTCAACATTACAAAACGTTGTCCCTTACCTTATTAATTTATACCGTACCGTATAGTACATTATGAATAACAAACAGTTTGTTATTAGATCTGCGATTCCGCTATAATAGCTTGTATTCTATATTATCCCAGTATGGTTGCCGGGATAAAATACAACCACTGCAAATCCCGCTAGAGCCAGAGAGGTAGGACCCCGCCCACCTTCATGTTTATTTTGTCAATTTTTATTATGCTCATTCAAGGTCTTCTTCATGACACCGCAATATGCAAATGTGGAAACGTGGCTCCATCGTAAATGGAGTGACTACAATAGAATGTGCAGCAACTCTGTAGTTCTGCAGGTGAAAGGTTCTAGGCCCATTCTCCATATTATATCTTGATGTAAATGGAGGATGAACCTGGCATGTTCATTCCTGTTAGGCGCCATATAACCTTTCATGTGTTGGTGTGCCTTAAAACCCAATTTAGTTCAGTATTCTATATAAAGATGTAAAAATACAAGTGGATTGCATACTTCTTAATCAACAATGCATCAAAGGTATATTTAAACTTACATTCTAGAAAATAAATAAGTATTTGAATCCACGCTGTACATCCATCTATTTGTTAAGTTATACTAAACGGTAACGGAATGTACGGTATGGTACAATAATGGGAGGTTTTTATCCCCAAAACATTGCTTATATTACATGTATCTATACTATTTGATTTGATTAACATTATTACATCTGTAATATATGACAAGTGTTTTACATTAATTTTACATCGTAAATTATTGGTATATGCTTGGAAAATTTCCATACCCGAGCACCTGCTATTTCCGATATTTTTCATTATAAATGATAAATAATACGGACGAACTGATGGTTTGCATCAACATTTTCTTTTTAATAAATATTGTGTTTCAAACAAAAACACTGCAGCTTCAGTTGAAAGGGAGCATGATGGCTAAATGAACACTCACCCTATGGCATTATCTCATTGTAGAAACTTGCAGCAGTCACACACAAAAAGATGTGATAAAAGAACTCTAGCTGGAATAATTAGGGGAGAACACTTTTATTAATGCTATATGCCCCCTCACCATTCAGTGGTGGGGGCATAAACAAACAAGAAAATTGGTATAACCGATGGATGCTCCCAGAAATGTATCCTCAACTTATCGTATTGCATTGTATCACCCAGCAGTTTTTAATTTGCAGTTCCATTAGTAGCTTATGCTCCGGATAAAAACTGTAAGTATAAAATTACAAAGGGCAATAACTCTAATTTGAATGAAGACAGAGTTATGGTTCTTACACTCTGCATTTTCTTTCATTACCCTCTATCATTGTATGAAGTTCAATTGCAGTCCCATCAGTAATTTTGAAGATATGCTCTGGACAAAAATTCTAAGTATAAAATTACAAAGGGCATAACTCTAATTTGAATGAGGACAGAGCTACGGTTCTTGCACTCTGCATTTTCACTCATTGCCCTATAGCATTGTGTGAAGCTTCATTGCAGTCCCATCAGTAGTTTTGAAGATATGCTCTGGGCAAACTTCTAAGTATAAAATTACAAAGGTCATAACTCTAATTTGAATGAGGACAGAGTTACGGTTCTTGCAAAATGCACTTCCTCTCATTGCCCTCTATCACTGTTTGAAGTTTCATTGCAATTCCATTAGTATTTTCGAAGATATGCTCCGGACAAAAAAGTGTGATGGACGGGCGGACAGACTGGATGGAAGGACAAAGCGGCAACTATATGCTCGTCCTTTTTGCTATATTGATTTTTCTTTGCATTAAAAAACAACAACTGGAAAAGAGATATTTTGTTTTGTTGGAAAGGAAAACAGAATAAAATGTTCAAGCGAAATCTGGGAAAAGGGAAAATAATAATAAAAAAAATCAAATTCCCTTCGGAAAAACTAAAATATATAATTTCCTTTCATCGCAGGAGGTAATAAAATAATAATGGCCTAAAGTGCTTAATCAATTATAATACAATAAAGAAACGTGGGTTCCCGTTCCGAAAAAAGCTTAAAGCTTGCATTAATAAATATGCACCACAGAGATGTAATGCCACAGAATAACCACAGCAATCATAAAATACAAGGCTTCCTTCAGTAATAGCAAATAATGGGAGCACAGATATTTATGGTAATCAGAGATAAATGCACAGAAAGTGTAATTGCAGCCAGAGCAACATGATAAATACAAAAAACATTACAAACAAAGGTTATAATTAACCTTAACCCGCTACATACCAGTATATATAATGGACTGTTATTTCTTTGAATTAAGACCATTCAGTTTATATGACAAAGCCTTGAAAGGGGTGTTTTGGAGAAAATGACTGATCAGATCTTGGTTTACAATGGACGCAAAGGCTATTATAGTTGTGCTTAGCGGGTTAAGGGTTAAATTGCCGTAAATCGTAAACTGTTATTCCATTCCCATAAATTTATAAAGCAGACGTTTATTTGTTTCATTATGTAAACATGCCTTCACTTGCCATTCATGTTTACTTTGCGTGTTTTGTGGTTTAATGTGTTCTGTGAAAGCTGCATTTCCTGTTCGACTTTTATACAAATTATTTTTACTATCCCGGTCATGGATGCACTGGTGCTTCACCACAGCTGAAGATGATTTAATTGACTTTTCGAAGAATTACCAAATGTTAACAGGGGCATTTCTGTAATAAGTTTGAAGCGTACAAGTAATTTAAAAAGCTATTTCTTGACATTGTGTTGTCAATTTCGTATCTCGTAATAGAAGGAGGATAGCTATGATTACTTTTGTTTCTGTTTTAGACAAGCGGTTGATGTAGTATATTGAAAAAGTCAATACTAAGAGAATTTTCAGCGTTGTCAAGAAATGAATTCGAATTTGAAAACGTTGTATCCCTTGCAAACATATTCGAGCACCTAATAATGGGCCAAGTGATTGCTGCAGATTAAAAATAATAAGGGTTCCTGGGTTTCACCATATTCCGAGGTTGAAGACTGAAGTTATATCTGAAATTTGAACATTCCGATTTCTTTATATAGACAGGATGAAAACATTGAAAATGCAGAACTATAGTTTATAAATTCTTAACCGTTGTAGCAATTTAGTATGATCAACTAAATCGAACGACTTTGGCATATCAAGAAATACAGTACCAACAACTTTATTACTGTCTATGGCTGCCATCCAGTCGTCTAATATATTTTAAAGGGCGGTCAGGCATGTGTGATTTGCAATGAAATCAGAATAACTTGAATAAAATAGTTTATCTTTACATGGCGTTACAAAAAAGAAATTATTGGAATTACATACAGTCATTTTTAGGACGTGTTGATGTACTGGGATTACATATACTGTTTTAAATAAGTGTGGGTAGAAATACGTGTGGGTAGAAATAAGTGCGTATAATGGTATTAAATAATTTCCTAAAAATAGGATTAATTACAGATGCAGACAGTCTTGCCAAGCCGTTTGTGAAGTACTCATTTTCCTATTAGATAATATTTGCGTCAGGTATGAAACTACCGTTTATAGACAAATTGTTGATATACCTATGGGTATGAACTGTGCACCTCTTGTCGCAGATTTAATTTTGTATTGCTATGAAAGAGATGTTGAATATTTCATCCGATACTCAGGCAGATCTTATTGAAGCCTTTAATGACACCTCTCGGTAAATGGATGACATATTGAACATTGACAATCCTTTTTTCTACTATGGTTAATAATATCTATCATAAAGAACTTCAACTCAGCAAAGCCATCATTTCTGATACTGTCGTTTTTTTTCTTGATTTATATCTCTCTATTGAAAATAGCAAAATGATTAGTAAAATCTATGCCAAGAGAGATGATTGTAATTTTGATATTGTTGATTATCCCCATTTAAATGGGGAAGTTTCCCAAGCTACCTCTTATTGGGTCTATTTTTCTCAACTTATTCGTTTTTCTACAGCTATAGTCGTGTTGAGGACTTTAATTTGTAACTAAAAAGCTACATCAGCAGGGTTAGCGTTACAATAAACTTCGAACAACGTTTGTAAAAATTGTTATTATCGTAAAAAAGGATAAAAACATCGGACAGGGAAAGCAGCATTCAAGGACGACAGTCAACCACAAAACACAAAAACAAACACGCAAACAGACAAACGAAAAGACAAAAGTAATAAAAAATGCAAACGACATCACTTTTAAAATATAAAAGAAATAAAAAAGATCACAATCTGACTTCTATGGTGATGTGATTTACAAACTTCGTAAGATCCTTTGTCAAAATCACTTTCATACAATGTTTATTGAACATATTAAAAAGTTTATCAAAAGAGGTTATGACCATGTCATTTTGCAACGCACTGCATGTTTACTGGTTGATCCAAGTATGCTTTCCTCTTTGATTGCGCGATGACCGGACAGATTGTGGACTCTATGATGACGTCTACATAAATCCTTATAGGACGTTAGCGTTTCATGTTTGTTTTTAATCTTGTCTTTTCGTATCCTTATGTCAAGTCATTGAGTACTTACTTTGTGATTTATAGGCTCTTGTATTTTATATTATTTATGTGTTTTACTTATATTGCCTATTAATGCTGCCTTGTTTGTTAGAGATTAAAACCGGGCGGGAATAGCTTTATTTACACTGTCACGTTTATCGGGATGACAATAGAGTAAGAATGACGTTTGCTGTACACTAGAACCTGGTTTATACACCCAGCGGCCTCTTTCGCCACTGACCGTTCCAAGGCGGTAGCCCTTTTATCAACCGTTTAGTGTTTGTGATGTCATATCTTGCCTTTTATTCATCTTTATAATAGTTGTTGTTTTTTTCTGTGTGTTTTTGTGGTTGAATGTCGTCCTTGAATGCTACTTTTCCTATTCTATTTTTATATCTAATTTGTCTTTCAATAACAAATACTGATGGCCCTTTCAGACACTATTTTGATAGATTTTCGTAATGATAGATTTTCGTAAAAGAAAGGCAGATCTACTCTGTATTTGATTGATTCGACGTGTATTTTTAAGAAAAGAAAATTGTCCCAAAATGTTGTCTTAATCCATTCTATAGGAAATTATATATTTGCTTATCACCTTATGTTATTATAAATAAGTATAATACCATCTTTAAGATGTACTTTCCTGCGATCCATTCGTTGGCAATATTTTATTTTACAACTTTTCCGAAAACATACATTGTGCGTTTTTTATGTAAATAATTCCTGTAAACACAACCACAACCTTGGAGACAATATAGTACGCAAAGGACCCCCAAAGGTCATGCAATTAAATTGATACACACAATACAATCTTAATCAATATGTCTTGATTAATTGTACAGTTGTATTATACTTTTTAAGCACACAGACCTAAAGAGACATAGATCATATGCCTTGCCTTTTATTCATCTTTGCAATTGTTGTTTGTTTCTATGCGTGTTTTTCATTGACTGTGGCCTTGAATGCTACATTTCCTTTTCGACGTTTATATCTACTTTCCATATGGCAGATTGTTACTATTCATAATATTATTATAATAGCAGCTAAGAAAACAATTGGGGCAATGTGCTTTTTGTTTGATGAGATGTTTTTCTTTCAGAAAATACGTTAGTGAAAGTGTTTGCGCCTTTAAAGTAGAATACCACTTAAAACAGTGCTAACGGTCGTAAGGGTTGTTGCACCTTTCATTATATCTCATGAACAGACTCAATAAAATAATGAGATAAATGGTCCTATAGAAATCATAGCACCCAAACGCAATTGCAGCGTAGGTCCGCACTGTACCACAAGCAAAGAGCAAATAAACTGTACAGTGAAAAGTACAATACACAACAAAAGAGTGGTGACGACAGAGTTAACGACTTGGAAAGGTCAGTAACCAGTATGGCCCACTGGTGCGCTTAAATCGAGTTTACACAACCTCGCTACTATCCTGTCCTTAGCGCTCAAACTGACAAGTCAGTGTAAATAAAAGTACATAACATCAAAATGAAATCTCTAACAATAATGGCCACCTGCACAGAAATTGGGAAACAATACACGTATAGTACACTGTTAAAAAAAAACAAAAACATAACTAGAAACACCTGAAGATGTATCCAGAATTGTACTGAACAACAACAGCAATTGCAACCTAAGAGAAACCCAATCTAGGGTACGACCGGAAAACCCGAGGGACGAAAGTTCATGCACTAACCCCACTTTCAGGATTTCAGAAAGTGCTATCATGGAGTCCCACGAGGTTGTCCCGTCATCGCATAAGCGAAAAATGAAGAGGAATAACTGACTGTAGAGCGGTCAATCACCAATCGTTGTAATACTAAATGATCGTAAGATTCTGACGAATTTCCTAATTAAAATATTGTAAAGTGGTCAGGAAATCCGCAACAAAACTAATTAGCAAAACCGAGTCTGCTACTTTTCTCTCTTGTTTGTGTTTTTTGCTTCCAAGGGATTCCCTTTCAATATTTATTTAAAAAAGAACCAGTTTGCATAAACTTTGCAGTAGTTTTATACTTGCTGTATATTTGAATACATCACTAAATGAAAACATTCCTTACCCAGTACACTCTTTTTCCTTCGATTTACCATATCCGAAGAATCTCCTTATTGCTCCATTGCCGGGCTAGTTGTTTGATCTAACCAAGGCTAAAAATAGAAATAATTATGCATTACATACAAAGAATACTCATAACTTAACTGAGAAGTTTATCCAACAATTTGCTTGTTTCGACCTTGAACTTGAACCTAAATGACCCCAAATATAATCCCAAGATTCATTTCCGTATAAGCTACGTACATTGCAAATTTAGTCAAATCAATCAAACCGAGACTGCAATATTTCGTATGTGTCGTGCTCGGCAGTTTCCAAAGGTCCATTATCATACTTTTTTTAGTCGTAGTATCTCACTCCTAACAAGAGTTATTGAGCGGAAACCATTTTTTTCGTTTTTGTAACATCGACCTTGACCTTTTCCCCAGTGATCCCAAATGCAATTCCAAGCTGCCTTTGTATATAAGCTACCAATCCAGCAAGTTTCGTCGCAATACCTTATTTATGACAAAATTTATTAGTAGAAACCATTATTTTATCTCAGTAACAGCGACCTTGACCTCAGTGATCCCAAATGCAATCCCAAGGTTCCTTTCCATATAAGCTACTAACTAGCACATTTCGTCCAATGTGCACTCTTAATTCAAGATATTGAGCTGAAAACATGTTTATATTTTACAGCGACCTTGTCCTTGACCCTAGTGACACCGTCTGTATTCATAACCTTCCTTTTCATATAAGCTACCTACCCCAAAAATGCAATCCCAAATTTCAAGTCTATATAAGCTAGCTAACTTGCAAATGTCGTCGCAATATGTCACTCCTAGCAAAAGATACTGAGCGGAAACCATTTTTATAGCGATCTTGTCATTGATTCAGTGACTCCAAATGCAATCCTAAGCTATCTGCATAACCAATAAATTTCGTCTCAATATCTCACTCCTAACAAAATATATTGAACCATTTTCTTTTTTTTTGTAACGGCGACCTTGACCCCATGACATCAAATGCAATCAAAAGCTTTCTTTCCATAGAAGCTACCTACCCAGCAAGTTTCGTCGCAATTCCTGATTAAAGTTATTGAGCGGAAACCATTTTTATTTTTAGTAACAGTGACACTGACCTTGAACTAAGTGACCCTAATTGCATGCTTTACTTTTGTTTCTATATACGCTACCAACCTACCAAGTTTCGTCGCAATTCTTCATTCCTAGCAAGGGTTATTTAGAGGAAACTATGAGTTTGACGCCGCCGGCACGATTGCCCGCCCGCCCACCCGCCCGCCCGCCCGCCCGCCCGCCCGCCCGCCCGCCCGTGTACTATCGGGGTCAAAACTACAGATGTAGGTGCACCTATAGAAAACTGCAGGTGCAGCTATAAAAAGTATAGGTATATCTTCGAAAGGAAGTAACTCCAATTTGAATGCAGTCATAACTATCTATTTTACGCTTTGCATTTGTCTTTGTGCCTTCTATCATTATATAAAGTTAATTTTAGTCCCACTAGTAGTTTGCAAGTTATGCTCCGGAAAGTAATTAGAAGTATAAAATAAAAAACAGAAATAACTTTAATTTGAATTGTGTTCAGTATAGAAGGAGGTAACAAGGTTGTCATGTTATAATTGAACAGGGCGGAAACTCTAAAAAAAAGATATCCGATTTGCAATATCTAAGATGTACACACCGGTTTGACGAATTTAAGTGTTTAGAAGTAAAGTCAGTAGGAGCAGTAAAAGCAGTAGTAGCAAAGTTGACATTAACTGATCGTCAAATAATATCGTTTATGTTTTGACCTGAAATCATCCTAAATGTGGTATACAATATGTAGACCAAACTGGTCGATCCATGAAAGTTCGTTTTCGTGAACATTTATATAAAATGCGTCAGTCGAAACGATTTAAAAACTTTCTTTATACACACTTTAGGGATTCGGGGCATTCCATAGATGATGTTAGCATTCAGCCCGTGGAATATATTGAATTTGATAATACTGCTACCAAAGGTTACAAGATACAAGCTAGATATATTGCTGAACTCAAATGGATAAAGCATTTACCAACTCCTTATCCATTGGGGTTAAACGATAACATTTATCAAAAAGGAAACATTTCCAATACCCCAGATATAGATCCTTTTAGCATATTGTCTATTCGTAAACGTAAACGACGGTCACATGGTCTCCGGAAGAACCATAATCTTAAACGTAAATTTAAGAAAGTCTTTACTGTTGACCTTTATTCTATTTATAAAAATTCGGGTAGACACGCCTTCCTTAGCAAAGTAGTCAGTCTGTCTTTTTCTTGCTTACAGAAACTTGACGAAGAAGCGGATGACATTTATGTACGTACTAATCCATTATATGAGGTTGCATCTATTATTCAAAGTTACACGCAACATATTTTGCGTCCACATATAGATGCTCCATCTGACCATCAAAGGCATTTTTTGAAGATAACTTATGTTGATAAAGGCATCGATTTCATTAATTTAGCCGGTATATTTAATGATACGCGGGTGACTGACACAATTCCAATGTATTTCAAGAATATTGAGACTCATGTTATATGTTACAAGTATAAGAAATCTACTAGAAATCTTATATTCAATTATAATAGGATCGTTTCTGATCTTGAGATCGAGACATCTTTTCCTACTGACTGAGATTGTCAAAATTCTAAATTTTGTTACGAACGTGCCGGTCACATTCTTACTGGAAATCTTGATGTAATTGAGGATAAGAGGATTCGGCATTTAATTGCTTAAGGGCCTAGGTATCGCCTTCCATCTGATATTGATTTTAATGCCTGTCGCAATGAAATTGCGGGTTCTTTAACGGATTTCTGTACAAAGTGGTGTAATCGAGAACAAGCAGATAAACATGCACTTACTGCTTGGATGAAAACTATTTCAGAAATTGTTGAATTACGTATTTTATTTTACGAATCAAATCCATCCCTGCTTCCACGGCCTTCCACTTACAATTTACGGCACCTTAAGAAGGGTATTCAGAATTTACATACTAAATTTGCTCTAGTTCCAGCAGACAAAGCTTCCAACAATATAATTATTGTCTGACGACTACATTATATCAATACTTTGAATGCTGAGCTAACGAGCACTTCTGCTTATCTAACTACACCTCTGCTGGAGACGTACATTGTTTCCCAGCATGTGATCTTTATGGACACTATAAAGGTTTCGGTAATTAGTGAGCAGACGAAGCTCCCTACATTGTACTTGCAACCCAAACTTCACAAAATTCCTTACAAAGCACGTTTTATCGCTAATTCTAGTTCATGTACCACGACCAATATATCAAAACTATTGACTTCCTGACATTCCGCGATTAAAGAACATATTGTAAAATATTGCGGAAAGGCCTTCGAGAACTCCGAAATCAATCTGTTTTGGTCTATCAAAAACTCTGGAGAAGTTATTGACAAACTACGGTGTAAGCATTTCCATGCCTCTTCTCTAAGCACCTACGACTTCTCTACACTATATACTACACTACCACATAATCTTATCAAAGAAAAATTGCTTCAGCTTATTCAGAAAACATTTGCTAGAGAAGGTACAACTTTTCTAGCTTGTAATAATGTCAGGGCTTTCTTTACTAACGCCGCGATTGATAAGTATAATATGTGGACTTGTATTGATGTTTGTAGAGCCTTATCTTTTCTTCTGGATAACATCTTTATAAGATACGGTAAAAATATTTACCGCCAGGTTGTTGGTATTCCTATGGGTACTAACTGTGCGCCACGTGTTGCAGATTTGTTTTTAGTACTGCTATGAAAGAGGTTTTATGTTGAGTTTGTCACCTGCTAGCCAGGGTGAAATTATTGATGCCTTTAATAATACTTCTCGGTATCTTGATGACATACTCAATATTGATAATCCGTTCTTTGCTCATATGGTTACTAACATTTATCCACCAGAGCTCACGTTGAATAAAGCCAACAGTTCGGATACAGTAGCAGCATTTCTCGATCTTCATCTCTCGATTTCAAATGATTGTATTCATACTAAAATCTATGATAAGGGAGATGATTTCAATTTTAACATCGTTAACTATCCACACCTGGATGGAGATGTACCTCGTGCTACCTCATATGGGGTGTATATCTCCCAGCTCATTCGATTTGCTAGAGCGTGTAATGATGTTATAGACTTCAATGATCGAATTCAAGTTATTACAAGTAAACTTATTCAGCAGGGTTATCGTTATCATTAACTACGTAGATCTTTCTCTAAATTCTACCGCCGCAACGAGGGCCTGCTGGAGAAGTACAACACCAACCTTAAAACACTTCTGCGACTAGGCATATCACAACCCTCATTTTATGGAGATGTGGTCTATACACTTCGTAAGTTAAAGGGGTCCTGACCGCTTTACAAATTTAATCAGGAAGTTCGTCAGAAAAGGATATAACCCTTTGGTTTTACAGCGCACTGCATGTTTAGGGATTACTTTTCACTTGTGCGATGACTGGACTACCTCTTGGGACTCTATGATTGTACCTACTGAAACCCCAACTAAGGGAGGTGGGTGCATGAGCTTTCTTCCCTCGTGTTTTCTGGTCGTACCCTAGATTGGTTTTCTTTTTAGCTGCAACTACTATGGTTGTTCAGTACGATTCTGGATACATCCTGAGATGTTTATTATTTTGTATGTGTATCTTTAGTTAGTTTCTCTGGATGTGCACTTTATTGTTAGAGAAATCCTTTTGACGGGATGTAGTTTTGTTTACACTGTCTTGTCTATTTGGGCGCTGAAGACAGGATAATAGCGAGGATTATGCGCATATAAAATCGATTCAAGCTAACTAGTAGGCCTTATTGCCTACTGACCGTTCCACGTCGGTAACCCTGTCATCACCACCCTTTCTGTTGTTTTTTGTCTCTTTCATTGTATTTTCTAGTCCTTGTTTGCAGTACAGTGCGGACCTACGATGCCATTGCGTTCGGACGCTGTGGTTTCTATAGGTCCCTATATATCATTTTGTATTGCCTAGGCGAGTGCCATAAATACGTAATTTCCCTTAACCGCAAATGATATTACAAATCAGGGACAAATGTACTTATTGATAATGACGCACTAAAATTGTGATAATACTGACATTTATACGGCAATATGCATAACAAATTATACAAATGGTCCTATAGAAATCACAAAACCCAAACGCAATGACACCGTAGGTCCGTACTGCACCAAAAACAAAAAGCAAATTAAATATACAACGAAAAAAGACAATACAAAACAAAAAGTGTTGTGAATACATGGTTACTAACTTGGAACGATCAGTAGGCAATCTGTTCTACTAGTCAGCTTTAATCGATTTATGTTTAAACAACCCGGCTAGTGTCCTGTCTTAAACGCCTAAATTGACAAGATAGTGTAAATAAAATTACATCCCATGAAAAGGAAATTTTGAAATGAATTAATTTGTTTGCATAATGTAAACACATGTTTTTTTTAAATTATTTAATTATAAATTATGTTCAAATACAGCACTTATAAAAATTCAATCAAGCGATCACAATTATGCTTATTGTAATATCCAAGAAAATATAACACAGTGAAGACGTTTAAAATTATTTATGAAATAATAATTTTAAAATGATTTACTTACCACAGTCTAAAATCAAATTGATTATTTTGCCAGGTTCATAGAGGGCTTACGAATTCCTTGAAATATTTCGTATCGAAATTCGATCTAAGCTATTGAAAGATCGCAATATTAAGACATTAAAAAAGAAGAATTGTATAAAATATTCATTCTTAGAAGTAATACACGATAACTAATCCAAAATGATAACCCGAAATACTGAACATATCGACTTGGGAAATTAGCAAACTAAATAACGTTTTCGGAAAATGTACTGACACCCCTTTTTGAGAGTTGACCAATCGGTGTGAATCGTGTGACGAATCAGTTTACAGATCAGTGTTTTGACTTTGACAAAGTGCAGTAAGCCGTTTAACCCAAAATCGACACAATGATGGCATTGCTTAACCATTACATAGTATAAGAGTGTTACTATTGTAAGGGCCATGGGCCTTGCCCCAGATATATTTGTCTGAATCAGATATGTATCAAATGGACTGACTATTAGATGAATGCTAATGGGTATGAAGTAACCAAATATTACCTTGTGTTGAGTTGTTCGTTCAGATTGTTTAGCACACAATGTTTATCCATATTTGAAGGTAATTATCACAGTAAATGTATGTTATTTATTGTTTTCATCAGTTCAAATCAATTCTCCCATCATTCATTTATCATCAGGTAATATCCATAATCACTGTTATTCTGTATTAACTTAGCAATTGTTAAATATTTGCACTGCACATTCCTGACAAACGCTTCATGGAGGCCGCCATTTTGTACTTGTCCGGTCAGTTCAATTCAATTCATTAAAACTTCTGCCTGTACAAGGATACGCTAATGTAGTGCTACTTAAACTTCTTCAAATAAAGGAGTAGTATTTCAGTGTAAATTAATTGTTCTTGTTCATTTTATATTTGTTAAATGAGATAGCGTTCAGGGACTATTTCTTGTAATAAAATGGTGTAGTAAAATCACTATCCTGACATCCTGTATAATGTTGAATGCTGTATTATTGCTAACCCATGCAAATATTCCATGTTATGGACACATTTAGACATAATTGTAGAACTGAATTATTGTGTATTTGTTAAAAGTTATTTTGCTTATATGTATTATAAATGTGATTTTGATGTGTCAGGACCGCATTGTATCCTTACAAAGTATTTCAGATAAATGTCTTTTCATTGGTTGATGGTAATCCTGACGAGCAGTGATTGGTTAAATATCCTGTCGTCAGGAACAACCACTATAAATACTGAGCTGACAAGGTGAATGTCAGCAGTTGCACTTAATTACAATAAAAGTGCAACTGTCTCATTGCCTGCCAATGTCATCCTGACAGATAGAATTTACAGAATAAAACATGCAACTGGTTGTTTAAAATGAATAGGAAAAGCTTAGTAGTTGAATAAATCGACACTGAGCCAATAAATCAATATATAGAAGACCAAGTTGTTGTTCCTATTTAAAAGTTCCAACTTAAATAAATCATTCAAACTTAACTCAGTGAGCCACGGGGTTTACATTTGGTGTCAGAGAAGTGCGATATAAACTTTATTAAGCATATCGAGTGATCGAACCGCGCAAGGAATTTAGTTAATGCTTTGGCATAGGTATACTTGAAGGGTCAAGCTTATTCCCTTGTTTATTTTTATATAAATAAGCACCTGTATATACAATCATGACTGATTCACCTGATCATGAAGTAACCTTCAGGAACTATGCAGATACTGAAGATCATGGGGATGATCTTCCTGCTGGCGATGGCTACAACTCTGATAGATCTGCTCATGGTGACTCAGATAATGAAGGAGCGGATGAACAGGTTGCTGGAAGTAGCCAGCAACAGCATAGTTCAACTAATCTGAGTTACTCACCTGAAAGACGTGTAAGAATCAGACATGACTCGGGTGAAAGTGTGTTTGATAGTTCTGTAAGATACTATCGCCGAGGCGATAGAAGTAATAATCAGGGTCCTTATCAGCAAAGGTCTTTGTTGCGTCCTGCACCCATTAGCCATAGCATCAAACCCGACACCTATGATGGAACTGAGAGTTTTGAGCAATACATTTCACACTTCCAGAATTGCTCTGAACTGTCTGGCTGGGAGTTTAAGACCAAGGTTCTCGTATTAGCAGCAAGTCTGCGAGGCCCTGCCAGAACATTCTACATAAGCCTTGATCCTTTACAACAGCGCGATTACAAATCTCTTGTAAATCGACTACAAGATCGGTTTGGAAGTAGCAAACATCAGAGCAAGTGGCTTAGCAAATTAGATGCTAGAAAGCGTCAGAAAGGCGAGAGTATTGTTGCTCTTGGGGATGATCTGAGGCAATTAGCTCAAAAGGCATATGCTGATCTGCCCAGTGAAGCACAAGATAAGCTAGCACTTAACCAGCTGTATAAGCTTATATCTGTAGATATGAAATGCAGATGTGTTGACAAAAAGTGTAAAATGGTTACCGAGGCCGTAAACGTTATTGAACGTTATGAATCCATACTAGGTGAGACTCATTACCAAAATGTCAAAAGGTTGGTGGCCCTGCTGATTTGCCGGAGGCAGAGAGCTCAAACTCTGTCATTTTGCAATTCATGCAGAAGCTTGATGCAAGGCCTGAGAAACTGGAGAGCATGCAAGCAGCCACAGCTCAGAATGCCCATGCCCCCAAACGACTAGGCAAAAACTGTTTCAATTGTGATTCTCCATATCACTTCTACAGGCAGTGTCCAAACAATGACCATTCGGGCTACCAAAATCGACACACGGGTGGTATCAACCAAAGAGGCCAACAAACTAAAGGCTATGGTCAAGGTTTTCCTCACCGCAATAGAACATTTGGGAATCAACAGACTGGGAATAGGTCTGAAGCACCCAATAGCCTACTGCAACAGACCCAGGGAAACGAGCAGCAGTCGACTCTGTAGGTCAGGAGCCGATAGCAGTTCAAAACAACAGACCTACAAACAAAGCAGAAATACATGAGGTTCATTCTGCTAGGGTAGGAACCTCTTTAAATAAATGGGACAATGGGTTCTATGCAACCGGAAATATAGGGTCTAATTCAGCAAACTTCTTGATTGATTGTGGTGCAACAGCCTCTTTAATGTCAAGTAAGAAGTTTGATGAAATCAAGAACAGTCATGAGCTAACCAAAGTCAGTTTTACATTAAACGATGTAAATGGCAACCCGATGACTGTTCTTGGTAAAACTAATATACTAGTTCAACTTGGGCCTGAAAGCTTCGACCTACCATTTATAGTGTGTCAAATGCAAACAGAAGGTACCTTAGGTCAAGACTTTCTGTAAGCCCATGTTGACAGTATAAACTACAAACAGTGCTGCCTAGTTACGGCAAAGGCAAGTGTCCCATTATGGACAGGTGGCGAAGCTTTCCATGTGTGTCGGGTAGAAGTCCGAGACACTGTAATGCTACCAGCACACTCTCGCATGTGGCTACCTGTAGATATTCCACAGGCTGAACATTTGGCTGACAGTGGGTATGTTGAACCATCATTTGATGTGATGGCCAAAAATGAGATATGTATGATGCGAGGCATCATAAACATGAAGTCTACAGAAAAGGTTGTCAATGTCATTAACTTTGGTTACAATCCCGTCACTTTGCATAGAAAACTGAACCTGGGCAGATGTGAGTCCTTTTATGATAGTGATATGCCTTCAGGGCGTATTGCTAGAATACACAACAATACAGACACCACTTCAGCTGCTACCGTACCAGAACACCTTAGCAACCTGTATGAAAGAAGCACTTTACATCTTGATGATAACGATAAAGAGAAAGTCGCAGACCTCCTTTTTAGATATCAAGATACATTCTCAAAGTCCTCTATCGATATAGGTCATACTGATCTTGTGCAGCATACTATTAATACTAAAGATGCTGCACCTGTACGACAACCTCCACGTCGGCTTCCATTGGGGAAACGACATGTTGAAAAAGAGGAGATTGAGAACATGCTAAAGCGTGGAGTAATAGAGCCATCTAATAGTGCTTGGGCCTCTCCCGTGGTGCTTATTACCAAGAAAGATGGCACTCCTCGTTTCTGCGTCGACTATCGTCGGCTCAATGATTTGACAGTCAAAAATGCATATCCCCTGCCAAGAGTGGATGAGTGTCTGGACTCACTCTCAGAAGCTAAATTCTATAGCTCATTAGACTTGAATTCAGGATTCTGGCAGGTAGAAATGTCCCCCCAAGATAAAGAAAAGACAGCATTCGCCACTAGTATGGGTCTTTTTCAGTTCACTGTCATGAGCTTTGGGTTGGCTAATGCTCCATCAACATTTGAGCGTCTCATGGAAAATGTGCTAAGAGGCCTTCAATGGGAAGAATGCCTTTTATACATGGATGATATTATTGTTCCATGTAAAACAATCGATGATGGTATCAAACGTCTCGAACACATTTTTGAGAGATTGCAAAAAGCTAATCTGAAGCTCAAACCTTCCAAATGTATCTTGTTTCAGACCACTGTGAAATTTCTAGGTCACATTATGTCTGAGACTGGAATTTCAACCGACCCAGCAAAAATTGAATCTGTCCAGAATTGGAGACCACCAAGAAATGCTAAAGAAATGAAAAGCTTTCTTGGATTATGCTCCTACTACAGGCGGTTTGTTAAAGGATTTGCACAAATTGCTCGGCCTTTGCACAAAATTGCCGACAAGAGTAGCATTTTTGAATGGACAGATGAATGTGCTAAATCATTTGAGACCCTCAAGAATGCTCTAGTATCAGCACCTATCCTTGGCTACCCTATGCAGAACATACCATTCATACTAGACACAGATGCCTCTGACAAGGCAACTGGTGCTGTCCTATCTCAAGTACAGGATGGTACAGAGGTTGTAATTGCTTACTTTAGCAAAAGCATGAACAAGCCTGAGCAACAGTATTGTGTGACCAGAAAGGAACTACTTGCAGTGGTTAATGCTCTAAAATCATTTCATTCATATTTATATGGTCAACCAGTACTGCTACGCACTGATAATGCTGCAGTGAGCTGGATGCAGAACCTCAAGAAACCTACAGGTCAAGTTGCTAGGTGGTTACAAGAACTTGGTACCTATAACTTAAATGTACAGCATCGACCGGGGCTTCAGCATAGAAATGCTGATGCGTTGTCCCGTAGTCCATGTAGTAGGTGTCACAAGCAGCAACAAGCAAACGTCGAAGATGACAGCGACGATGATGATGATGTAGTGTATGATCTCAAAGCTGTGTTTAAACTGACTGTAACCGAAAGTAACTTAAAAAGTGGAGACTCAGATCCCTTCACTAGAGCAGTTACAAGAAGTCAAATACATGCGTCAAATTCACTGAAGCATTCACAAATTGTACTTCCAAACTGGTCATCCAATGAAATAAGTGATCAGCAGCTCAAGGATCGGGACTTGAAAGTGATTATAGATGCATTGTCAGTTTCAAATGAGAAACCCCAATGGTCACAAATCCGTGAGAAAACAACCATTGTAAAAACTTTATGGCGAATGTGGGAAAGGTTGACTGTCGAGAATGGTATTCTGTTTCGAACTTGGGTTGATGACGAAACCCATACTCACAAACAGCTTATTGTGCCCTATCATCAGAGAATGGATGTCATGCATTTCTTCCATGACATTCCTACGTCTGCGCATTTAGGAGCTGACAAAACATTAGACAAGGTCAGACAGAGTTTTTACTGGCCAGGCATGAAAGAAGATATTGAACAATACTGTAAAACGTGTGATGCCTGTGCTGCACGAAAACCAGTTAAGCCAAAGCATGCCCCACTTGGCATGGTGCCTGTGGTAGAGCCCATGGAGATGTGTGCAATGGACATATTTGGGCCACTTCCAAAGACAAAAGCGGGCAATCGTTATATACTTGTCATCTGCGATTGCTTCACTAAGTGGACTGAGGCTATAGCTATTCCCAATCAAGAAGCAGAGACTGTAGTTCATGCCTTTGTAAATGAATATGTCTGTCGCTTCGGAGTACCTATGCAAATCCACACTGACCAGGGTAGTAATTTTGAATCCAAGTTGTTCTCTGAGATGTGCGATTTACAGCAGATTTACAAAACACGAACTTCTCCACTGCATCCACAATCTAATGGAAATGTAGAGAGATTTAATCGCACATTGGCTACAATGCTCACCATGTACTGTGAGCACAATCAGAGTACTTGGGACAGATTTCTACCTCAGGTCATGATGGCCTACAGGTCATCTTCACATGCAGGAACAGGTAAAACACCGAACAAAATGGTGTTTGGGCGAGAAATAATCTTACCCTTACAGGCATGTGTGGGTCTACCACAAGTTCCATGTGTGTCATCAGAGACAGCTGGAGATGAAGAGACTTATGTAGATGAGCTAAGACTTCATTTGGCTGAGGTTCATGAAATGGCTCGAAAGTCATTGAAGACGAAAGCTCTCTATCGGAAACGTCATTATGATCTACATGCTAAAAGGAGATCATTTACTGTTGGGCAGGCAGTTTGGTTGCATGACCCAAGTAGACGCCCTGGTGTTTGCAAGAAACTGTCCCCTCAATGGAAAGGACCCTACTTGATTATAAAGAAAATTGATGACTTGGTCTATCTTGTGAAAAGATCAATTAAAACTCCAGCCAAAGCTGTCCATATCGACAGACTTAACCCCTATCTGGGAAGCAAACTACCCTCCTGGCTTAAGACCCTCACTAAAGGTTTGTCCGGGAATGGGTCTGTTCCAGCCCTCACTCAAAATTAGATGGTACGCCGATGAAAACAACATCTATACTGCACTGCGATATTTAGACGTGTAGTAGATATTTGTAAGGTTGCCTACCTTGAACAAGCTTGGATTAAGTGTTGGTTGGATGAATGCGGTTCATCCGACATGAAGGCGCGCGCAGATATCAAATTAAAGGCAGGCCTGCACCATAGCTATTGAGATGTGGATTGATCACCCGTACCATCAATAGCAATATTTTGCGAATGTTCTTCTTGTGTGAGTGGCAACAAGGCAAATGTCTGCTACATAACCAATATTTTCATCGGCTAGAGGCAGTGCAATGAGACAATTGCTGAGAACATCTATAAAATGTTAATAGAACGCAAAAACATAGTTCTTGACCCCTACTTGCTCTATTTTCAGGAGTCATGAAGTCCAAAGTTGGCACAAATTTCACGTGCGACAACTGTCCGGCCACTTTCCAGACAAAACGTGATTTGCTAAATCACACCATCACTGCCAATCACAACAATATCCGCATCGTCTGTGTCTGGTGCGTGGAACAGACACCAAGGGAATTCAGACGAGCACAAGACTTGAAATATCATGTCAAAACGCAGCACCCTCTGACATACCAGAATCTACAGCCCTCCCTACTTACAACATCCAACTGCTTTTACTTCTCGTTTCATGGCGAGGAGTATTTGAAGTTTTTTCGCGCGACCGACTACTTTAGCAAGCCAACTACTCTGGCAAGGGAGCTGGTTGCTAAGTGGGCAACTGGCCGCACACCCGCCACCAGCCAGTGGTTCGCTTCATGGGAGTTGGCCAAACAACAGGTGGCCACGTCTCAGAAGCGACCAGCTGGCAAATTTGAGCTAGTTAGTGTCGTAATCACTCCAGCCGAAGTCAAGGCACATTTTGTGCAGGACTCTGTGTGTTATATTGCCAAGCTGGACAATACTGTATGCACCGATCTTAAGGCAGTGTCTAGCCTCACTCGAAGAATGGCAGCTCTTAAGGACCTACCATCAATACCACCAGGGAACTGGCATTTCTGTAATGACACTGAATTGCGACACGAGGCTGCACAGCTGCTAGGTGTCGAGTACAAATACATTAGCACGATGCTGAGGCATAATGTTACCTCTTTCAAGGTGACTAAAACAGCAACACCATCAGAGGCTCCTACTGCATTCGGAGAGGCATCCTTACCATCCTCCTCCAGTACAGATGCCTTGCTGTCGATGCCAATAGTTGAACCATCTACATCCCTTGTGGAATCATCAGAGTCGGAAATTGGGAGCTCTATGCAAGAGCTTCCACTGCAAAAGTGTCCACTGTCTGAGCTTCCACTGCAAAAGCTTCCTCTCCAAGAGCATCCACTGTCTGAGTTTCCACTGTCTGAGCTTCCACTGCAAAAGCTTCCACTCCAAGAGCATCCACTGTCTGAGCTTCCACTCCAAGAGCATCCACCGTCTGAGCTTCCACTGTCTGAGCTTCCACTGCAAGAGCTTCCACTGCCTGAGCTCTCAGAGCTTTCCCAGCCTGAGGAAAAGTCGGTAATGATCACACCCACTGAGAAAGTTACTGAAGTCTCTCCTATTGTCAACAGGACAGCAGAGACTGCCAGTCTGTCAAACAGAAGCACGCAGGTATTCGAAACACCACTTATGTCTCCACAGATGTCTCTAGGCATAAGATCGCCAACACCAATCACATTGGGTATGGACGATAGTTCATCAGATGAGGACGAGAGGTATTCTCCTCAACCAGTAAACCCTATACCGGAGTACATACCTCAACCCATCAAGCCTGCTCAGACCTGCTCTTTTCGGCCTATTAGACCAGTCAGCATGCCTCTAACGGGTATTGATATTCAACTGGGCACAGTTAACGCAGCACCCGCTATTCAAGGCCTAGCTTTGGATGTCTTTTCTGCAGGATGCATGCCCCTACTACCACCTGCAAGACGTGACTGGGCAAAGGTACCGGACGAGAGTATATGCCTAGTACCTGGCAAACTTCTCTGGCCTCGGAAAAACTGGAAGTCAATGTAAGCAGACAGACGTCTTTTGTGTGGAGAATATGCCGCAATGGTTCTCACACAACATGGCCCCAGTATCCAGCCAGAGGACAGAGACCTCCTTTTGAGCCATCATAACTATCTCCTTCTGCCTGGCCCATTAGGACAGAACAATTCCGTCACATCCAAAGCCCGCTAGTATAACTACGAGACAATTAGGGCTATTGTCAATGGGTCGAGCGACTATCCTCCTGAGATCCAGAGACACCTGGTGATGATGTTTACCTCTCTACCAAAGACGTTGGCACCTGACACCCTGGAGAAGCTTAGCCATGTTCCCATTTGGAGTGCTGTCGATGTTGAAAAACGATAATTGTTTATTTTTAGTTTAAATGTATGAATAATACTATTGAAAATTATGAATACTTTAATTTCAATTTAAGATACATTCTGTATAGATAACACATAGGAACATGTTATTATTGTGGGATACAGGTTTAATGGTTTTATATGCGCTTTCACTTGGGGGTTTAAGATAATGACAGTATTTGCATAGAATGGTTATAAAGTGAACCATTCAATAGGCTTTAATAGCATATGAACTTTATCAAAACCAATGAGTAGGGAGGAGGTTAGAACAACCTGTACATTTACTGTTCTATATTGGTAAGGAATTTGAGGACTGATATTATATTAATATTATATTTTGTAATCTAAATTTTATAGAGTTTTGCAAACTTGAAGTTGTGTCGCTTCAGGAGAAGCGCAATATCTAAGGTGGGGGAAATGTAAGGGCCATGGGCCTTGCCCCAGATATATTTGTCTGAATCAGATATGTATCAAATGGACTGACTATTAGATGAATGCTAATGGGTATGAAGTAACCAAATATTACCTTGTGTTGAGTTGTTCGTTCAGATTGTTTAGCACACAATGTTAATACATATTTGAAGGTAATTATCACAGTAAATGTATGTTATTTATTGTTTTCATCAGTTCAAATCAATTCTCCCATCATTCATTTATCATCAGGTAATATCCATAATCACTGTTATTCTGTATTTACTTAGCAATTGTTAATTATTTGCACTGCACATTCCTGACAAAAGCTTCATGGAGGCCGCCATTTTGTACTTGTCCGGTCAATTCAATTCAATTCATTAAAACTTCTGCCTGTACAAGGATACGCTAATGTAGTGCTACTTAAACTTCTTCAAATAAAGGAGTAGTATTTCAGTGTAAATTAATTGTTCTTGTTCATTTTATATTTGTTAAATGAGATAGCGTTCAGGGACTATTTCTTGTAATAAAATGGTGTAGTTGAATCACTATCCTGACATCCTGTATAATGTTGAATGCTGTATTATTGCTAACCCATGCAAATATTCCATGTTATGGACACATTTAGACATAATTGTAGAACTGAATTATTGTGTATTTGTTAAAAGTTATTTTGCTTATATGTATTATAAATGTGATTTTGATGTGTCAGAACCGCATTGCATCCTTACAAAATATTTCAGATAAATGTCTTTTCATTGGTTGATGGTAATCCTGACGAGCAGTGATTGGTTAAATATCCTGTCGTCAGGAACAACCACTATAAATACTGAGCTGACAAGGTGAATGTCAGCAGTTGCACTTGCGGCAAATTCAAAACAAACTTCTGTCAAATTGACCAAAACTGTCAAAAAGCCTTAAAGGTATTACATATTTAGATATTTAGAACTTTATTAAACAGACAGCCTATTAGCTTCTTAAATTATAAGTAATAAACAGATTAAGAAGCTTATTAGATACTTAATTACAATAAAAGTGCAACTGTCTCATTGCCTGCCAATGTCATCCTGACAGATAGAATTTACAGAATAAAACATGCAACTGGTTGTTTAAAATGAATAGGAAAAGCTTAGTAGTTGAATAAATCGACACTGAGCCAATAAATCAATATATAGAAGACCAAGTTGTTGTTCCTATTTAAAAGTTCCAACTTAAATAAATCATTCAAACTTAACTCAGTGAGCCACGGGGTTTACACTATTACATTACGTTGTAAATCTGTGCTTGCCCAATTGGCGTTTGGAAACCGTTTAAGCGTTGGTTATTCGATAGGAAAAATGATACGAATCTTGCCTTCTACTGTAAATCTCCGTAATTAAACGTGTTCATGGCAGTACATTGACACTAACAATTTAAAAATAAAATCATATTACAGAGTTAAGAATGATCAGAAACTTGCAGACACCATATCCACTGGGATTTAATAGTAATATGCATCAACGTATAGAGTTTGAATTCGAGGTGAGGACTATACTATTCCTAACCGTTGTCTAACTAATAATCTATCAGACCTACCTTTTCCATAAACTTCGAAAACAGTTGCAACATGTATGGTAACCAGAAAATATAAAATTAATTTATAAATTACTTTATGTCAAACTCAACAAATCATATTTTGCTCCCGGTTTTAGTTTAATTCAGCCAAAGAAGAGATCGACGTAGATACAGTTTATATATCTAAACAAGCGATATTTATAAAAAAAAATAAGTATAAAAGTCAAACAGGAAATGCAGCTTTCACGGAACACATTAAACTCAAAAACACGCAAGAGGACAAACATGAATGGCAATAAAGGCATATGACGTCACAAACACAACAAGGGTTGACAAACATGAATGGCAATAAAGGCATATGGCGTCACAAACACAACAAGGGTTGACAAACATGAATGGCAATAAAGGCATATGACGTCACAAACACAACAAGGGTTGACAAACATGAATGGCAATAAAGGCATATGGCGTCACAAACACAACAAGGGTTGACAAACATGAATGGCAATAAAGGCATATGACGTCACAAACACAACAAGGGTTGACAAACATGAATGGCAATAAAGGCATATAACGTCACCAACACAAAAAGGGTTGACAACCATGAATGGCAATAAAGGAATATGACGTCACAAACACAACAAGGGTTGACAAACATGAATGGCAATAAAGGCATATGACGTCACAAACACAACAAGGGTTGACAAACATGAATGGCAATAAAGGCATATGACGTCACAAACACAACAAGGGTTGACAAACATGAATGGCAATACAGGCATATGACGTCACAAACACAAAAAGGGTTGACAAACATGAATGGCAATAAAGGCATATGACGTCACAAACACAACAAAGGTTGACAAACATGAATGGCAATAAAGGCATATGACGTCACAAACATAACAAGGGTTGACACACATGAATGAATCCAACTAATAATTTTTAACACTGTAGTTTGAGATGTCTCACACTTTCAATATATATAGTTAAATGTATGTTTTTAATATCTGCTTTCTGTGAATGATACTCTTCAAGTTCTATATTTGCATCTAATGTTATCACTATCATTGTTTCGAAATAGAAAAGTATGATCTACTCACCTAATAACCGAGCATCCGCTCTTCAAACTGCCCGTATAAACTAAGTGCGCAAGCATATATATATGTATGCATAATAAGAGGACCGCAACCGTAGTATAGATAGTGAGGGTTCTGGGACAGTTTGCTCCCTCGCGACAAACAATCAAACAGTAATCAGTTGTCTCCAGCTGCCCAACAAAAATGCAAGCACCAAATGGTGACGGCATACTTGCTACCAGATCCCTCACAACTATACACTTCGCTACGGAAGAACTTTACCCATACCCCACTATCTATTAAACCTTAGTTAATCGCCATTCGCTAAGGAAGAGCTTTGTCCAAACCATCACTATCTATTATTTTTTGTAAATGACTAAAACATTTGCAATTCATAAAGCAAAGTCAGACGGAACCGGGCAGTAGTCTTCATCATCGCTGTGCATATCATTTTTTACCATGGAGTATTTTATTTTTCTACATTTTGCTATTTTATATTTCAGTTCAAGAAGCTCTTCTCTGTTTCTATACAGGTCACGTTCATAATTATCCATTTCAACCAGTAATCGCTTATTAACTGTGCTATTTTAGTGTCCATAAAATCATCACCAACTACTTCATATACTACTTGGAGTTGCTTACCTTTTATCAATTCCTTCATGTTCACCAGCTTATGGCGAAATCGCATATTTAAGCAATCACATTTAACGTAGGACATCATTTACTTCATAGACAGTGTATTGTACCTCTGCGCAGTTAGAATTATGATTTACAAGGAAACCATGTTTGCCTCTTTCGGGAGTGGTATTCTATGTTAAATCCACACATTTCCAAATCATGTTCAAATGACCGCTTGCAGGCCGATAAGTACATTCTCTCTATGGCCAGACATGTATTCGAAATCTCTACTAAGGTCGTTTTTTGTATGTATATGCACGAAACAACAACTCTGTGTAGAAAGTGATGTCATCATAGGAAAAAATGTTCACACATTTGGTTGATGCATAGTTTAAAGAAAATATTCTCTGATCGATTGTTCAAATAATAACCGGTTTTAATGATAACTATTGCGTCAAATATATTGTACCAGCACAAAATGCAAATACTTGGAATGAGGTCCCCAATGAAGTTATCAACGATTAATTTGGCCCTTGCTGACAGGCCATTTTACACATTGATTTTAATTAAAATTTATTCGAGTTATTTGTTAATGTTTTTATCAAATTTGAGATGCTTTACATGGACCTTTACATGGAATAAAGAAACGCAACTCGGTAATTGCCGCTATGTTTAACATGCTGCTGTTAATCGGACTGTTCATGTCTACATTAGACCTTTGCTTTCGAAAGAAAACACGCTAAAACAACACATAACACACCAAATATTTCACTATTGATAAAGTACGCGTTTGGCACAACCGGGTGAGCAAACTTAGGACGTAGGACGTAAAGTTTTGCAATATCTTTACGTCAAATACAGCACTGAAATGCTCAAATTTTCAAAAAAAGAACTTTAATATTTCTGAATTTCGTGTTACAAAATGTACTTTGATTAAAAACTCTACAACAGCACAGTTATATCCTTTCATTATCTAGCTACAACCTTTTTATTTTTCCACAAAACATCTTCAGATTTCTAGGTATTATTACCTGGAATTGGGTGTGCAATATATACATTAAAAATCAGAAATTCCCGAGTTGCGTTTCTTTTTGCCTTTAGCATATATAGGAAAAAACGTAAAAATCGTCCTTTCTGAAACACAATACATAAAGCTCTCATATATTACGTCTGGAATTAAGATATGATCCTGTACAATGTTGTTAAAATGGTGGCGCCCCGGGGTTCGCAGATAGTACGTAAGTTATATAGCACAATCTTTAAACAATCTTCTTCACGGAAACTACAACGCAGAGCTAGAGGTATCGCACATTCTCAAAAACTTATATAATCTTCTCCGAACACACATGGCGTAGAGCTCTCATTTAATGCAGCATAAGCTTATGTCCTCTTACAAGTTTATTCAATGGTGGCTCTGGGGTCAAATCTGACTCTGTCCTGCAGTCCTAGTTTTACATAGAGTTATATATACAATCTTTAACAAATCTTCTTTTCTGAAACTACAAGAGACAGAGTTCTAATATTTCGTATGAACCATACCAAACCCATTTTAATGGTGACCATGTGTTTAATTTGCCCTGCCATGAAGGCCACAGTTTTACATAGTCTCATAAGGGAACATATTGAAACATCGTGTAATAACTTACCCGAGATTGAGTCACGTGTAAAGTAGTTTCAAGTCGACGAACATCCCAAAAGTCGGTATATAAGCAGAAATCAATGCGTAAAATATCCAATTTTTATTTAGCCTTCATTCAGGTAACATCGATAAATATACGGCTTCAGAATACATATATCTGATAAAAAAAAAGTAGTTGTGCGGAACGGGATTTGAACCACAGACGTTGCGCTTGTATGATGTACGTTTATCCACTAGACCACGGCTATTTATAGTGTAGTAATTATAGGTTTTAAGGTCAAACAAATTCCAACAGAAAGTATTTTAGGATTTTTAGAATCACTGACATGTAATGTGTTTCAGAAAAAAACTCCTCAAGATAAAGATGGTGGAAAATGCTAAATTTTGGGGTAAAAGTTGTGTTTTTAAGAGAAAATCTCCGGAAACTGGTATAATTTTATAAAAAATCATTTGAGCAAGTTAGAATTTTCTAACAGTGCGGAAATGCTTTTTCAAATGCATCTCCATGTAAATCATGGTTTTATAGATGGGTATTGGGTTAATAATATGAGATTTTGGGGCAAAACTTGGAAAAAATGAATAAAATCATTGATTTCTGTAATACATTTGGTGTTGCTAGGCTATACATTAAAAAAATACTAAATGAGTTGTAAAAACTTAGTATCTTACTGTTTTGCACAGTGAATGGTACATATATGTGCCAGAAAAAAGTCCTTTATCATACGACGATATAAAGTACTTTATTTTTGGATCTAAACATGTGTTTTTCATAAAAAATCGCTGCAGAGAGGAATCATTTTGTAATAAGATGTTTGAACATAAACTTATCTAATGGAAGTGAAAAAAATGGTGTACAATTATATATACAAATGTTTCATTGTATTGTAAGTTAATGGAAAAGTTCACATTTTGAGCTTTTGGGGCAAAATGTTGAAAAAAAAAAAAATCGTAGATTTCTGTCATACAGTCGTAGTACAGGCCTTTAAGCTGAAGAAGTAGGGAAATGAATTATAAAATGATAATTTATAATGGTTTTCCATAAAGCAAGATGCAAGGATGTGCCCCAAAAAAGTCATCAGGCGTATACTGTTGAACAATGCATTATGTTCGGGTGGCAAAATGTTTTTTCCATAAAAAAATGTTGTAAACAGGAATCATTATTAAGATGTATTTTGAATATACCTAATCTACTTGAAGTGATATTATCCTATATATGCATATATCCAAATGTTTTATAGTATCAGAAATTTAGTATATTAATGTCTGTAGCAAACAAAAGGTCCGTTGAATAAATGTCTAGTTACAATGGTTACGACCATGGATCATGTTTACATCATTTGGAAATTTTATATATAGGAAAAACATGATGTAATTACATACATATGTACGTATAACATTTTGATACACATATTGTATACACTTCATTGAATATGTGGTGGCAATATTGTTCAAGCAATCATTACAACAGGGTTTATAATCATTTAAATAGCATACATGGTAACTTATATTAAAATGGTGCAATATGTTTTATCTTTAGGTGTGATAATTACATTTTAATGAAAAAGATCAACTGAAACTGTATGATAAGTTTTAAAAACACGTTCAAAGTAACTGTATGCAATTCAAATTTGAAATTTTGCGCAATACTCATGTCGAAGTTGATGGGAGCTTTTGTTCACATCACCTAATATTATTGCTTGTTTACGTAAGAAAAGAGTGATCAAATAACTAAAAAAATAATTTAAATGAATCTCAATTGCTATAGAATTCATAGAGATTACATTTTGGCACTGCATACATGAGGTTCCATGATTTCTACAAAAACCTGTTACACATTCAATGCTATAAATGTACACTCTGATTACATTGTTTTGGTTGTTCATAATGTATATAACCTTTCATTAACATGCATTAACATGCAATGCCCACACTCGGAGAAGAATTATTTGTTGAATTATTTGTTGAAAACACCAAGGTATATATGTTATTTAAAAGATGGTGATTGTGATGGAAGACTAGTGTGTTACTACTAGTGGGATAATCCATAAATTTAGCTAACCTTGTACGAAAATGTTTGGTACAAACTTTGCACAACTGGTGTTTTCAGCTGTAGCACTAATATTACTACACTTGTAAAACATGCATAACCATCACTATTATTATTTTTCCAAAATAACTTTGTACGTTAATATAAACTTTGTGTTTTGGACTAAACGCCCCGCACTCTATAAAAAGCTATTTACATGTATTTATATATGTATACACGCTTGATCACAAACAAGAGGCCACGCTAACCAATTGGCTATGGCATGGCTTTGGAGCCACAGGCCTCTGCCCCAGTTGGTTTGCTCTCATGCATGATGGGAAACTTCATCCTATATCTCAAATACTCAGCCCTGCATGGGTTCGCTCCTTCGCGGAGGCATGTCTGACATGTCTGAGGGAAACCTTCACGGCATCTCCATCTGAAATTGCATTCCCAATATAACCTAATATGAGTGTTAACCCCATTTCATTTAGGGTTACAAATAGTATATGTGACGTGCAAATTATTGATACACTCAATTACTGTTCTACTCAATTGAAAATGTTATGTTTTACGCATAACAAAACAGTTTATAGCATCACAGGGGTTAGGACCTGTATTTATTCCAACATGCATCCGTTTATCCATTACAAAAAAGTAAAAATATGTTTTACTCTAGACAATGAAATTCTTCTAGTCCATGTTTGAGTATACTTGTTTTCAACATGTCCGTAATGTGAGTATCTAATTCAATCTGGAAATAATGAAACTGGGCGAGTACATATATAAATTTCATTTATACTGCTCAAATGATTTTTGAAAATCGGTTTATGTATATTTTGCATTTTTTTCACCGAGATCATAAAGCCTCGTATGTGTGCGGACTTATTCTGACACAGTAGTGCACATGCGCAACACTTATAATGCGCCAAACGGATACAAAAGAATGATCTTTCTACACTTTTTTAGTTTATAACCAAGTACTTTGTGTATGAAAAGTTTGATTCTATGGAACTCTTAAGCAAGTCTTCAAAAGAAATCACGGTTTGAGCATTCTTCTTAATTTCAAATACAATGAAAACTTTGATATAATTATGTACATTGAATAGTGAAACATTTTGTGACATCATTGTATTTTTTGTTTAAGCTAAAACGATTTTGAAAACAATTCTGGTTATCAGCGAATGTTGATGACAATTGCATTGTTTCGTTAAAAAAAGGCATTCCCATTCATCATACCCTTCGATACTGACACATCGTTGCTCATTGCTTTGTGGGAAACCGTTAGAAATGATCTCTTAGCATTCGCAACAGCTCGATAAATTCCATGGAATCATATTTCGAATTTACGTAGAAGGAATCCATACTGGCTATGTCATACAAATATGGCGGCGCCCTAGACCCCAGCAGATTCCCTCCAAAAGCCATTAAAAGACAAACCCAAAATTATCATCAGTTTTGCAATGTAATTTGGCCGATAGATCTATATATATTTTATTTACATGGAATCGCTGATATAACCTTCATCTTTATTGTAGTAACAAACATGCGATGCAGATCTTACATTTTACACGTGTTGCTAACGGCCATACTGTTTAGAATACAGCAACAGTGAACTATTTTCTGTCCCGTTGATTTCCGGATAACACAATGTTAAGATTTTCATCGAAACACACAGGTGTGATTCCATGTAGACCGAGTATGTTTTACAAATGTCTCTTTTAGTTCATACATACTTCATTATTAAAGCCCAGTAATTTGATTGTATCACAAAAACAGTGGTGTTTTTTCTCCATTTCTGTTCCACGTTTTGACCCTGACCTCGCAATTTGAGCATCTTATTCACTTCTAAGTTCTGATATTATCAAACATATGTAATGTACGTTTTATACACCATTTTTTCACTTCAATTATATTTGTTGAAATACTTATTTGTGATTCTTTTTCAGTGATTTTTGATGAAGGACAAATGTTTTAATTTAATTAGCGTCTTATCGATCTCTGATTCCGTGTTACACATGAAGATGGGTTTGGAAGAAGGTTTCCCCACGTTAAAATGAAAATAATATGCTGTATTTTCAAGTAAAAAAAAAATACCTTCCATCATTTTTCTTAAAAGCATTTGAAGCAAACAATTAAGGGTGTAAATATTGAATGAACAATATATGTATTAGATAGTTAAAAAACATGTTTATAAACTTTTTTATAGCAATAAATTAAATAATTTGACTTAAGAGCAAAATCGTCGTAAGATGTTCCATAAAACGGGCCAGTGTACTACGAATGTATTACAGAAATCAACGATTTTATTCATTTTTTTCAACATTTTGCCCCAAAATCTCACAATGTGAACTTTCACATTAACTTACGATACAATGAAACATTTGTATATATAATTGTGCACCATTTTATCACTTCCATTAGATAAATTTATGTTCAAACATGTTATTATAAAATGATTCCTGTTTTCAGCAATTTTTTTTATGAAAAACACATTTTTAGACCCAAAAATAAAGTATTTTAGATCGTCTTATTCAAAAGGACTTTTTTCTAGGACATCTCTGTACCTTTCGCTGTGCAAAACAGTAAGAAACTAATTGTTTATAGCTCATATAGTATTTTTTTCATTTATAGCCTGGTAACACCGAATGTATTACAGAAATCAACGATTTTATTCATTTTTTTCCAAGTTTTGCCCCAAAATCTCATATTATTAACCTCATATCCATCTATAAAACCTTGATTTACATAGAGATACATTTGGAAGAGCATTTCCGCACTATTAAATGATTCTTATTTGCTCAAATGATTTTTTATAAAATTATTCCAGTTTCCGGAAATTTTATTCTTAAAAACGCAACTTTTACCCCAAAATTTAGCATTTCCCATCATCTTTATCTTGAGGAGTTTTTTTCTGAAACACATTACATGTCAGTGATTCTAAAAGTCCTAAAATACTTTCTGTTGGAATTTGTTTGACCTTGACTCTTATTTTCGGCTATAATTACTGGCCTATTATTGATATTAATTGTTTTGAGGCGGAATATTAGTTTTTTATTGATAACATATAATATTACACCAGGCTATGTTAATTTACACGAGCGACAAAATGGACTATATATTTATTAATTCATCTTCAGTTGCGTTCAGATAGGTTAAGTTATTTTGCCTCTTTATAAATGGTAATTAGTATACCATTTTCTCAAGAAGCGTTATAGCAGGTACTATGTGCACTGGTCGATGACTATACAATAAATGATGTCCTGTTTTTCTTTCCATCTTTCTAAGGTTTATAGTCCCTCCACCATATGAGCCCCAGGGAAAAATCCCCCGTTGATTCGGCATTATGTTTGGACTAAAATAGATTTTTGATTTTGAATTTTGAATCAGAGTCGACCAAAGTGTCTGAATTGTCTGCCAAATATATAATCATAGCACTGGTGGTTAATTTAACCTAATTTCGCGCGCTATGATTATGGGTGTGTTTAGTGGTTTTTTAAACTGTTTTTGATTGACTGTGTTTGGGACCGCAACTGCATTACTTGATATATTTGGTTTGGCCTGGGATGACGGGCCATGGGGCGATGTGGGATACGCGTAATGCCCTGCTTGTTGCCTGGCATGGTACCGTACTGCTGTCCTGCGTTATATTTGCTCGCTTAAATACCCAATTTCGACATGAGCTGGTGAACATGAAGTTACAGATATATACACGCCTACAAAGAAGAAATCGATTGATATAGAGACTCTGTAGCTTTAAGTGTTACTGCTGCAAGTGTCTACAATGGACACGGTTATCAGGTGAGCGAATTCGGACCATGTTGGCCTTCCGGAGTCATTCATGTGTTCCTATGTTTTATACGAATTCTCGGAATAGCGTAAATGGCCAAGACAATGCAAACCGAATGACTCCGGTACCGACATGTCTAACCTGTGATATAGCAAACCATTCATACATAAACTGAATGATACCTAAAGATTTTTGTTTAAGTAAAACAGATTCAATATGATAGGAGACATTATTTTACATAGAAACTGTTCAATTGTAACTGAAAAAAAGATTTCCAGTTTATTTCTTATTTTTTCTTGTACTTGTAGCATATTGTAGGAGTCAAAATATTCTTTTAATATTTCGGAAAGGACTAGGTATGATAAGGGACAAAATTGGCCCCCAATATTGAAAATATAGTTTGAAGATAGAATATGATCAATTTACTTCAACATGCACAACAGATTATATGTAAATATATTTTTTTTGCATTTTGAACATATTGGGGGCCAAAATACCCCCTTATCATACCTTGTCCTTTGTCAATCAACCAACTTGCTACACAGAATATTTTACCCACAATATCCAAAATCATTTTTTGGGGAAATTGATCGATTTCGTTTAAAATCACACACTCAATTTTAAAAGCATATGTGACAAGTATTCTTTAATAATAAATAACAAACAAGAAAAAGCAAACAAAAAATACACAATTATATGTGCACAATTCGGTATATACCCGAAACATTTTTGACACCACTAGAAGCGTACAATATTAGATGTTTTTCAAAACGTCTAAGCAATAAGGAAACGTATCATCTTTCAAAATGATACAATTCAATATTATCTAAAACTTGTCAACATTGTTTATCGCTATGAAATGGTCGTCTTTATTACTTGTAAAAAGAAGTAAAGCCACAGTTAAGGAATGTTTTCTTTCATGTTGTTGGCGTGTGACACTTTATTGAGACAATAGGTCTAAACGACATGTGATTCCTATTACAAGATAATAAATACTGAAAAGGTGACCCCTAGGAAGCATCAAACACAAACAAGAGAGAAATGTAGCAGACTCTCACGCCTCCTAGCACCGGTTTAAGTTATATTCTACTTTAAAGCAACATAGAATGGGCTTGATGATCCCAAAGGACCAGTAAATAATAACACTACTGATTTATAGTCTAAGACATGCAATTTCATTCCATGCATTCATTGTGGTCGATAGAAAATGTCCATTTCGGATGTGCTTTATATTTTGCTTTGAACCTGCAACCTTTCGACATTGAGTGCTGCTACAGTAAGACCGAACTTTTCATCACGTTTTAAAAAGATAGTTTTCCAATTTCCAAGACCAAACATCCTTGGAGTATTATGAGGGCCGTAACTGAAATTGCATAGGTAAACACAATGTTTACAAACATTGGCACCGAGATTTGATAGCTAATTACGCAACTATTTCTTTTTCTATATTTTGTTTGCGTTCTGGTTATATATATATCCCATTGTGCCTTGTTGTAAACAGTGTCTTCCCGTACTTTACCACATCAAACAGACACGGATAAAGCTGCTTAAACTGAATTTAAAAGTCTACATCACCATTTCCACCAAATGCAGTAGATAGCATATGCAATACACTCTCTTTAAGACTGCGAACCCTCTGAAGTAAATTGAAATGATTATCAATGTCGACTTCCTTATTCGGATATTAAATTACAAACTTAGGTATTTCGAAGTGATAACAGATCTTTGATATTTCAAGTTAAAGGATAGATTTTCACGAGTGGAATGTTTTAAACCAACCACACAATTCGGATTTCAATCTGTATTGATTTTGCATAGTCCTATTTTTCAAATATTTTAGATTGACATCGCGTCCGTATCATGGTATTTATTTTCCTGTAAACGAGATCCATTCATTCTCGCAACAAATGGATCAATCTTGATTTACTTTCTTTATTTGCCATACAAAGGGTCCCCTCCATTGATATATCACATATTTTTTTCTCCGTACCTACATTTGTCCTTCTTACATACATGTAGTATAGTTCTTCTGTACTATAAGTATTCTTTAAAAAAAAGACAAAAATATCGGACAGGGGAAAGCAGCATTCAAGGACAACAGTCAACCACAAAACACAAAAACAAACACGCAAACAGAAAAAAGAAAAGACCAAAAGTAATAAAAAATGCAAACGACATCACAAACAACAGAAGGGTTGACAATAGGGCTACCGGCTTGGAACGGTCAGTGGCAAAGTAGGCCACTGGGGGTTTAAACCGGTTCTAGGTGTGCACCAAACCTCACACTTACCCTACTGTCATCCCATTAAAAACAGGACAGTGTAAATAAAGAAATCCCCGCCATGATCTAATCTCTAACCAACAAGGCAGCATCAATAGGCAATATAAGTAAAACACACATATGCTCGTGTAAATATAATACAAAAAAACCATAGCCTAGAAAGCCACAATGAAGGTACTCAATGACTTTGCAGAAGCCAGAGCAGTAAGAGAATAAACCATTAAGGGCACGACAAGAAAGATCATGGACAAACATCAAACGCCACCGTCCCATCACAGGGTCCACAGCCTGTCCGGTCATCGTACAATTAAAGAGGAAAGCATAGTGGCGAACTGTAAAAGGGTCCACCACCAAGCATGCAGTACGTTGTAAAATGATAGGGTCATAACCTCTTATGATAAACTTTTTAACAAGTTTAACAAAGATAGTATGAAAGTGATCATGACCAAGAATCTTACGAAGTTTATAAATCACATCACCATAGAAGTCAGGTTGTGATAGTCCTTGTCGCAGAAGAGTCCTTAAATTACATTTATATTTGGAAAGAAGATCAGGGTTACGATAATAAAATTTTGCAAAGGTTTTACGAAGTTTATGGTAACGGTAACCCTGATTGAGTAACTTTTTAGTTATACACAGATTACGAATATTAAAGTCCTCAACTCGAGTACAAGCTCTAGAAAAACGAATATGTTGAGACAGATACACCCCATAAGAAGTTGCTCGGGGAACATTCCCATCCAAGTGGGGATAATTAACAATGTCAAAATTAAAATCATCTCTCTTGTCATAGATTTTGCTAATTATTTTACCATTTTCAATCGAGAGATCTAAATCAAGGAAAGAAGCGTTATTATCAGAAATATTTTCTTTATTAAGCCGAAGTTCTTCAGGATAAATATTATGAACCATAGTTGGAAAGAAAGGGTTGTCAATGTTCAGTATGTCATCCAGATACCGAGAGGTGTCATTAAAAGCTTCAATAACATCTGCCTGGTTATCTGGTGAAAGATTCAACATGAAATCCCTTTCATAGCAAAATAAAAACAAATCTGCGACAAATGGTGCACAGTTCGTACCCATAGGGATACCAACAATTTGTCTATAAACGGTGGTACCATACCTGACGAAAATATTATCTAATAGGAAGATGAACACAACGATTGACCCTTTTCCATAATTAATTAAATGTGGAGCATAATCTATTGATCTATGCATAATTGAAATATGTTCTGAATTGTTTGTCCGTTAGGTCATATATTGCGTTAAAAAAGACACTACTATCAAAAATCTCATTTACATCCTCTGGCATTGTGTACATCAGTTTCTAATGCGTTTTCTTCTTTTCTTCTTTCTATCTGAAACGCCCGCCCACAGTCCACACTACAACCCGCCTGCCAAACAGCCCTTCCGACGTCCGTCTGTCTGTCTGTCTGAATGTCTCTCTGTCTGAATGTCTATACGTTCGTCTCCATTAATCACAGCCTACGATACGAAACCACAGTAACATATATTCTTAAACCTCTTATATGTTATTACATATTCAATCGTTTCAAAATGGATTATTGTTTAACTGAACATAAATTTGATTGTAAATAGAAATGCATGACAATAGGAGGACTTGTATTTAACATGAATAACAGTACTAGTTGTATGAATACATGAATAACAGTACTGCCTGTATGATTACAGTACACGTAGCTTGTATTTCCTAATACAGAGTTGGCAGCGTTGCATTACCACTCTGAAACCCATTAGAAAAGCAAACTCAACGAACGATAAACGGTTATGGGTAAAACGGGAAAAAAACGTTTTCATATCGTTAACCAATCAAAATTAAAGCGTTTCTAGGTCAGCAGTGTTTTTGCGTTTCCAGGTCAATCGAGATTTGTAAAAACTGTTTTGCCGTATTCATATTTAATATAAAAGGTTATTACAGAATAGAGGCATATTATCTGAGATCTAATTAGAGACACATTTTTAAGTAATGCATGCAACATAAGATCATTTAGTAATATACAATCATAGTTAATGAACTACCAGCGTTGAGTAAATTAATGTGTTATATATTCTTAACAGGCTCGCTTAAAGGTATTTAGACCCGATACGTTGCCATGTAGGTGTTAATTGAATGAGCATTGTTTTTTTCTGAGTGGAAACTGGCTGTTTATTGAGTAATCAACTGTGATAAAAGTAAACACCGAAGCGCTTATCAGCGGGAGACATATCTTTATAGTGTCTTTATTTCCTGTTTACAGAGATTAATGTAAGCAGATGTGCAGTGCTTAATAACATGTAGTAAATGCGTTAATTACCAAGTAGTTTAATGCAAATACAACATATTGTTTAAAAGGCAAGAAAAACTCAACACAGCTTGCGTTAATTTGATGATTAATAAGTCCCTGCGGCGAATGCAACATGCATAGATCGAAATAAAAATATTGTATATATTAGACATTAAAATAAATGTATCAATAACATAAAAATATATATCAATGAAAAGGTTCACTCTGATCGGACATACACAAAAAGTACATACATATATTAATGCGTGAAACACTATTTATGTATAATTATTATAAATTACATGTGCAACAATAGTGTATTATAAGTTCACCTTTAAGTTACTCTTTTTAATACATGTTTTAATTAGTTAAACATGTTATACATTATTTAGGCACATTAATACTATTAATTACTTTCCTTACCTTTTCAAGTATCTTCTCTAAATCCAATTAGATAGGTTCAGATTTAGTAATTACACATTAACATATAACATTCAATAATTCATATTAAAGCATACATTCCATTTTGGCCTGTGCATGAGTTACTGATAATACAATTATGATCACAGGTTTGGTTTAAGCTGTAAGTTTAGAGTAAATTATGTTTAATTGTACACATTTTATGTTTCTTCATCATCAAACTTAAAGCATCATTATATATTGATACCAGGTCATTTATTAAGACGTAAGCACTATAAAATGTTCATCAGCATTGCAGTGGTGATACATACAAAACAATTTAAAAGTAGTGTGTTGACCAGCGTGTGTTAACTGTTGTCTGATTATATTTCCACTTGTCTAACTGTCTGGTATATTGTGTGCAATAATATCCGTCTGTATGTATATATGGTTAGATCTGTCATTCCGTCCGTCCGTGCGTTTAAAATCAAGGAGTGATTAAAACATTTATACGATTACTGTAACTGTAACAATTATGTATGTTAAACCGTCTGTCGAACTAATTATGGTGTATCGAAACTCTTTTAAACACGGTGTGTGCATAAGTAAAATCGCTAATAATTCAGAAAACATCAGGTAAATTTAGACATATGACATTCAATTTTTTTTTTCGCAAATTGGTTACAAATGTGAAAGAAACTTTCAACATGATTAAGGTGTCTGTGCTCTTACAATGCATAAACGCAAGACCGTCATCCTGTTCATAGCATATAACGGCTCTAGTTTTCTGTATGTATCTAGAGACAAACTTTAACCCGGGGCTAGAGGGCGTGAGCGCTAGCTAGCATTTTTCACTACCGCTCATGAACAGTTTCCATCAAACCGAGACTGCAATATTATGTATGTGTCGTTTCGGCCGTTTCCAAAGTCTATTATCATACTCTTTTGTTTAACCCAAGGACACCGGCGGCTATGTTTTCGTTTTGTTAATCATAGATATTAATGTATAATGTTGTTCGTATTGTTCAGTTGTACGTGTAATGTTATATATATATGTGTGTATACGAACTTCACACAAACAGCGAAAACGTCTTAAAAATCTGTATTAAGCTATATATAAATTATTATGTATGATTCATGTGCATTTGGATTGACACATAATACTCCAGATCACTAAAACACCTGGTCGGATTCTTATGTTCAAAATAGTTGCGGGGGGAAAGAAAAATGCGGTGTACCTCTTTAAGACATTCACATATCGTGAATGATATGTGTGTATTTTAATAGTTCAATAAAACAGCATGGGAAGTATTCTTTTTGAAATAGTTTGACACACCGACGGTCACTTTTACTATTTTCAAATCCAAAAATGCATCTGTACAAAAATGTATCTGTCTTGTTTCGGTGTTTTTTTTTTGTGTTTTTTATAATTAACGATTTTTTATTTACTTATGCATTTACAAAGGTTACGTATACACATTATACCTGTTTAAAATATATATTGAATTTATAATGCGAAAGCGAGATCCACAAACCAACTTTTAAAATCGTTTATGAAGATAAGTCGACTTCAAAAACAAAATAACCGTAAGCGCCGAGTCGCCGAGAGTTTTCTTGCCGAGTTTTATTTTTTTATCGAAAACATTTTCATAAACAATAATTAAACAAAATGATATATAGGGTCCTATATAAACCACAGCGTCCGAACGCAATGGCATCGTAGGTCCGCACTGTACTGCAAACAAGGACTTGAAACTACAACGAAAGAGACAAAAACAACAGAAAGGGTGGTGAAGACAGGGTTACCGACTTGGAACGGTCAGTAGGCAATAAGGCCTACTGGTTAGCTTGAATCGATTTTATATGCGCACAATCCTCGCTATCATCCCGTCTTCAGCATCCAAATAGACAACAGTGTAAACAAAACTACATCCCATCAAAAGGAAATCGTTAACAATAAAGTCCACAACCAGAGAAACTAACTAAAGATACACATACAAAATAATACACTGTTTACACTATCTTGTCTTTTTGGGCGCTGAAGACAGGATAATAAGAGGATTGTGCGAAAATAAAATCGATTCAAGCTAACCAGTAGGCTTTATTGCCTACTGACAGTTCCAAGTCGGTAACCCTGTCTTTACCACCCTTTTTGCTGTTTTTTGTCTCTTTCATTGTATTATCAAGTCCTTGTTTGCAGTACAGTGCGGACCTACGATGCCATTGCGTTCGGACGCTGTGGTTTCTATAGGACCCTATATCTCATTTTTTATTGCATAGTTTACACGAAAATGTATTAATTAGCAAACATAAAGCAAATATGATCATAGTTATTAACATTACTTTTACAAAAAGTGTAAAACAAGAAAGGAAAAAGAAGCTCCTTGTTTTTAAGCAGTGTGTTTTAGTTCAAACAAGATGCATGGAGGATCCAAGAACCGAAAAGAACATACTTTTATTCAGACGTATACTATACAGATTCTGGAATACAACATGTTTACTACATATAAAATCAAAATATTTTCAACAATATTTAACAGCGTTTTAATGACGAACTCTTATATTTGATGTGTTAAAACATTTTTGGGTTTATAATAATAACTTAATTACAATTACCTATATTAAAATAGTATCAGTAATGAAGACAAGATACAAACTCCACTGATTTTTTTCAGTTTTTAAAATAACTCCTACTTTACAAATGGTTTCTCACATTGTTTTGTCATTTACATTATTAAACATCCAGGAATATCTTTATAAAATATGATGGAAAAGTCATTTATTAAATGTGTTTGTGGTGTACTTTTTGAATCACCTTTGCGTTGTAATACTTGTTGGAATGAAAGTGAATGCTATTCTTCCTGTTGGACTTATAACCTTTTCTTTATAAATAATCACAACTATGTATATTTTATTCACATGAGCAGATCTTGTATATATTTAAAAAAATTGTTGGCATACTGGTCTTAATTATATAAAGTCGATAGTTTCTGCTTGTCTGTAAATATTGGAATCGTTAAAACGAGGCGAACACCTTTTGAATTATATGGCAAGCATGTTATTCTATAGTTCAAATAAATATGCATATAAATAAAATAAGTTTACCTGATCTTAATACAAGCAGTCTCTCATGAAAGAAATATTGCATATATTTAATCAATATAAGAATGGTTTTTTTCTAATTGAATTTAATAATTTCAAAATATTAGACTTATCAGACATTATGTGCAGATTTAAAAAGTCTTTATAATATCTTCAAGGTTGCTTGAAAGACCGCCAATATTTGAAAAACAACTGAAAATGAAGTGGAGGCCATTATGGACCCCTCTAAGGAAAATATTGTGCTTTTGTCAAGCTTGTCTGAATATTCGAAAGATGCATAAATCTCCCTTAAATATACACAAGACCCCGCGGTTTACGTTCCAAGGCGGTAGCCCTATTGTCAACCCTTTTGTGTTTGTAATGTCGTTTGCATTTTTTATTACTTCTGTCTTTTCGTTTGTCTGTTTGCATGTTTGTTTTTGTGTTTTGTGGTTGACTGTCGTCCTTGAATGCTGCTTTCCCTGTCCGATATTTTTATCCTTTTTTCATGAACACGCCTTCCCTCAGGACACCCAGAAGTAACCCATTGACACCAGTGAGGCTAGACTCCGAGATATCCAGATTCAGAGTCGACTTTTTATTCACTGGGAATGTGGAACGTCGGTGGTTCTACCCAGGTGCACGCCCGTGCACAAAAATTACCCGGAGGGGCACCTGGGGTCTTCCTCCACCAATGGAAGCTGGAAAGTCGCCATATGACCTTAGCTGTTGATGCGACTATAAAATCTAGTTCAGTTCAATTCAATTCAGTTCACACAATGTGTGCCGAGATACAAAAACAGAGAAGTAAAATATAATGCTATATTTATTGAGATAAAGGAATATTGAAAAAAATATGAGTGATTTTAAAGGGAAAGAACTGTTTCCACTTGATCAGGTAGTTATGTATAACGAGTTATCTTTCTAAAAGTCCATACCAATAATAGCCATTATAATAGCAACTGCCAGCATGGTCCGTTTTTTCCAAACACAATACACTTTCTTAATAAGGATGTTTAAAAAAGACAATACACAACAGAAAGAGTGGTCACCGACTAGGAACGGTCATTGGGTAATATGGACCACTTCGTCCTCAGTCGCATTTCAACCATTCTTAAGAGTACCAGCAGGTAAACGTAGATAGGACAAACAGAAGGACGAAGAGATCGATTGATTACTTTTAGGATGATAGTTTTGTCTAAGTCTGCTAAATTGTTATTATTTGTAAGAAATGACTCCATTTGAAATCATGCTGTTGTAGTTTATCATTCATCATTGCTATTTGTTTTTCGATATCAATTATTTTTAATTAAAAAGGGAAACTATAAACATTTCGCAGCTCGGAATGGTTTGTCTGCATTTCTTGATAAAAATAAAATAGTTTGCACATTCAATTACAAATATATATATATAAATCGAACAGGAAAAGTAGCATTCAAGGACGACAGTGAACCACAGACATACACAGAAACCAAGATTTTTTTTTAAGATAAAAAAAAGGCCAAATAAGACATGAAAAACACAAAAGGGTTGATAATAGGGCTACCGCCTTGGAACGGTCAGTGACAAAAAAGGCCGCTTGGGATTTAAACCAGGTTCTACAGTGCACCAAACCTCACACTTACCCTACTGTCAACCAATAAAACGGGACTTGCCGCTTACAAAATGGATATGATCATATTTAGGTCATACTATACCAATTCATTTTCCATAGGCCTACCTTATAGCTCTAAGCTCTGTACTGAGTTCCCTAATATAGGAAGCTATATTTCGTATTCCTTGTTTTGAAAGACCTATCTTAGTTTTATCAAAAAAACATACAGAAGCCATACATTGAGTATGTTTCGAAAAAGCTGACGCACCTACTTGCATGAGGAATATGTAAAATATACTTCTTTATTAGATTAGGCAACACAATATGAATACATTGCACAAATGTATGATTTAACCTTTATAAGTACTCTTCAAAAGTTGAAATTAATTTTAAGCAAGATTTCTTGGTTTGTTTACCTTGACAACCAATCAAAATTAAGAGATTATGTGTAATAGCTCCGAATTTACTCTGGAACTTTTCCCCTGCCCGCTGATTGGTTGGTAATTGGTGTAGTCTGATCTTTACTGCTATATGAGTGGTGTCGCGTGAATACTCCACGTTATGTGAGAAGGGTAAATTATCTGCTTTTATGTATTATAATTGAAAATACTATTGGATATGCAAGACTAGAAATTGTTGATAAAATGTAAACATAAATATAAAAAAATAATGAATTAAACCTAAACAGAGTATTATTTTCCCATTTTTATGGTATATATAGACAATGCGCGAACATGTAAAGGAGTGAGAAGAAATGAGATAACTCGACATGAAAAAAATAAGAGAGAGAGAGAAGGGTTTGAAATATAAAATAACGCGTGTGTGTGCGCGCGTGCGTCTGGAATACAACGCCATAGTACATGATAATCCACCCAGTGATATCTTCTGACACTGGTCATGTGTGCACTTTAAAACAAAATCACACATCATTATCACAATATAAATTCCAACATCCAAAAGGTGTGTACTAGAAGGCAATCCCTTATTTTACATTTAAAATGCGACTAACTCTACACAACCTTCATCGAATTAGCATACAACCGTTTTCACTTGATTTATGACAGGTATTGTAAAACATTTCCACCCTTCACACTATGTTAGGGTGATTCCGAGCTAGGCTCTTTCTTACCTCAAAGTTCCATCCCAGTTGTACACGAGGTATTGTACACATTTTGACACGAGATTTCATCATTTATGACAGGTGTTCTAAAACATTCGCTTACACCTATGGGCATACACCATCTCCAGAGGTGCTGCCTATCTGGACCCTCCCTCATCCAAAACTACAATCCTATGAGTACCCTTGACACGGGATATATTGAGGTAATATATTGCACCCGACTTGACACGATATTTCTGGATTTATGACAGGTGGAAACATACACTTTAATCACCGTCAAGGCGATGGCTATTTGGCCCTCGCATTTAAACACAATATCATAATATATTTGAATGATTGTACAAAAAGACGAACGTTTTTAAACATTGTAATTAATGTACACAGCCAACATCTCAACCCGAGTCTAAAGAGCTAGTTTAGAAATGAAATGAAAGATTAAGAACAGTTGACAGTTGATTGTTGATTGATCTACGTCATTGTCAGCACATTTTAGAGTATATATGAGGGTCGATATTTTAGTTGTGGATCTAGACCCATCCACGTTATCATGGGCAGAGCCAGTACTCTTTAATCAATAGTTGAGGAGTTCTGTGGCGAAGTCCAATATAATTCTTATTTAATACTTCATTACAATATCACACTTTATTCTTAATGAATATATCGGCGGGCCCTATACCGCCCGCGCCCTCACTCACTCACTCACTCACTCACTCACTCACTCACTCACTCACATAGAAATGCCTAAAGTACTCATGGACTATACACACAAGAGAGACGCACGCACACATCCTTTGCTTACTTACGTCATGGATACAATAACCATATCAGTGTATATAGGATGATGAATAGTATGTACAAAACCAGTAGTTTCTTTTCATCGATTACAAAAAAGAAACTGGTAGATGGGTGAAACAGATGCGAATGCCAATTTATGAAATAAAATGTGATATAATAATAATATTCTTTAAGCAGGGCTTCTTTATTTAGTTATTGCAGGCGAATAAATCAATCAATAAACAAACCATTTAGATTACTGATAATTGTTATTATTATTATTATTATTATTATGATTATAACTAACATTATATTTGGCAACACATCTGTCTATTATCATGTTCATTTGTTCAATACTTTATTCACTTCACCATTTTCAACATCAACATATTTATGCATGATATTAATTAATATAAATTACAGCACAAATGAATCCATAGCAAACATAAAAACTTTTCCTACCCTATGAGTCAAAATGTGTAAGACTAAGTAATGTTTACACATATAGATTTGAATTGAATTAAGTCTGAATTAATTATTATTATGATTGTTATTGCTTTCATTTACTACACTGTTATCATTGTTTGTGTATAATAAAGTATTATCCTATATATTGAGGCCGAATAAAGACATCTATTATTTCTTACACGCTTTTGAAATACTTTTCTCACATTTTGTCAAACAGGTAGTTAGATCATAGATCATTCGCCGATTACTTTGATTAAAACGAAGAATGAATCATTTGTTTACGGTGTCTTTGTGTTGCCATAATAGTTTGACGTAAACAATTACCGTCATGATTAAGTAATACCTCTGCCATGTTTGTAATTGGCCAAAGTAGGTATACCCATTTAAATTGTCGTGTTGTTTTATTTGAAAGATAGCGAACAATTTTATTCTTCATTTGAATGTTATTCGTTTCAGTTTACTGTTTTATTCATGCTTAAACATACATGTTCATCACTAATACATTTCGCGGCAACAGTTACACACATATACTATGAGAAGAGTATGATAAACACGATATGAAATAATCTTCACCATAAATGCCAAATACACACAGCTATAATTGTGTCAAATATATACAGCAAACAGGGGTGCATCAAGCTTGTCTAAGGGACTAATTCCTATTATAAACATAATTAATAGTCCATATACAAACCGCAGCTTTGGTTGAACGGTTTATAGTGCATGCATTAAATTGAGCACCCCATAACCTTTTGATATTTTTTTGTTTATGGAAATGTTTATCAATTCTGTTTTTGAACTCATATGGGAATTATATTGCTATCACTTGTACATATAATTCAATATATATGTACTTCGATCTAAACACAAATATTATCAGTTTCAGTTTCAGTTTTTCAGTTTTTATTCAGGCTCAAACATATACACATGTTCATCGACAATGCATTTGGCGGCAACAGTTGCACACATATACTATGAGAAGAGTATGATAACAAGTTTTTATGACAGATATACATATAGTTCCATTAGTAACAATGATACATTCACGTAATTCATATACCGGTAACTACAGTAATGGCATACTTCTAAATAATTACTCATTATGCATATTTATTAATAATATAGTAAAAACAATAGATAAACGTAATTAATTTAATAATAAGTACAGTAGTACTATAAATATGTCACTATGTAAATATCTAAATAAAATAGGAACACTTTTCCTTTTGAAAACAATACATCATTCGCATAATGGTGTTTCTTCAAAACATGTAAACATTTTTTTTTTCACACACATAAACTATTTCAGTTTAGTGTTTTATTTTGTATTTGGCCTTTTTAAAAACATTACATCATCATGTGAATTAATATTAATGATTTTTACAGACAAACTAGTTCATTAAAGAGAATACAATAAGAATATCGAACAAATCAAGTGACCTAGTTAAGAGCACATTAGCAGATAAGATTAGGTTTATTCAGATTGAGAATGTCATTACAAAGGTTGCACATAGAAGCGGGTCGTCGGCATAAACCACAGAATAAAATACAGTATATGTTAAGTCCTAGAAGTCGAATACCATTTTATATTGGCATGTTCTGTATATAATGAACTAAGATCAAATCTTATGAGTGAGTGAGTGAGTGAGTGAGTGAGTGAGTGAGTGAGTGAGTGAGTGAGTGAGTGAGTGAGTGAGTGACAACGTATGCAGTACTGAAATCAACTTAAATATAAATCAATATTCAATATAATATAGCAATATGGTGAAGAATGTTGAGGAAGAGCTAGTTCTTGGCATGAATCTCGGCAAGGTGGTATATATTTCCTTCCAAATATCTTTTTATTTTGCTTTTTATTTTATACTTTCCAATATCGAATCTAAATCCAATATGTCCGCACACAGTTATTTCTTGTTATATTTTTGGTGGCCATCTTGGATTTATCCAAGGTTATATTAAATAAAGGTGGCACCATATCGTTAAAGGTTCAGTAAGTTAACATCAATCATTGTTTAAACCTACTTTCCACAAAAAGCAACATTGACAGATGTATTTTGCAAAATGAAAATGGTTACAGTAAGTACATCTTTGCACTAATACCTCATTCGATACAGATGCATCTGTAAAATTGTGATACTAAATTCGTTGAAGATGAAAACCTTGGCTGCATTTTTGTATGTTCGGTTTGTATCATGGTTCCGGCATTCAGAAAGGTTGTCCATTATTTAACTTTTCATGTAGTCTGTGTAGGCAACCTGCACCATGGACACTGCAATAAATACTGAAAATGTTATCCCTTGGAAACAACAAACACAAACAAGAGATACAAGTAGCAGTCTCGCTTTTATTGAGACTGTTCATTAGAGGTAATATAATATGCAACACCTCTCACGCCTCCTAACACCGGTTTAGTCGATATTCTACTTTAAAGCCACAAAGATTGGGCTTGATGATCCCAAAGGACTAGTAAGTAATAACACTACTGATTTGTAGTCGGGGTAGACTTTTTAACGGCGGCCAAAACAGCACTAAACATACGCTAGACTAAGTGTGAATGTCAATAAATACTGAAATGATAAGGCAATTGTGCAGGTATACAATTGTACTGTGACTAGTTGATGGGTGTATCTGCAAAATGGATGCTTGGTATTAGGGCAGCGTGAGAACTGAACTAACCAGAACTGTAAGTCAACGGCTAACAAATACCCCCGCTCAATATCTGTGGTGTATACTCTGTGTATTTAAAAAATGTCAAACATACAATATGTTTTAAGTTTGCTTCGAAATATATGTTTTATATAAATCATTGATCACATATAGATGTATTTATATGACATGATGCACATTTGTATGTGTATAGGTTTAATTCAATTACATGCATCTAGCACATCTAACAGGCGTATAATGTAATCACAAATAACACTGCGTTATATGATACTATTATTTTAACGCAATGTTTCAATACCATTTGACATTTAATCTTTCACACTTATTTACATGACCTGCTTTGTTTACAGTAAAAAATACATTTTGAATACATCTTTTATCTATATCGCGCGCTTGTATTACTTAACCATAAAGTGTGTAATTGCCCAATACAAGTGGTATAATCTAATTACCGAACTTTGGCTGCTTTGCGACACTTTTCGTTTATACACCACTAGTTCTATAGAAATACATATGGTAATCTTTGGCAAATTTGCCGCAAAGTCGCCAAAAAGCTATACATTCGCCAGAAACATTTATTTATTTGGAACGTTCACCATAACATCACCACAAACTTACTTGCATGTTTTTTTGTTGCCACAACATTGCGACAAAATTTACCAATCCGATTATTTCTTTTATTGCACGCCGTATCATCACCACAACCTTTTAAATTCAGATTTGCCGTTTGTTTTTTCATAGAACATCACGACAAACTTTCCCATTCTCATCTGCTGTATCTGAAGACTCTGTTAGCCAAATCATCATCGCAAAACTTAGACTTTATACAGAATTTTATTATTTCCAATTACTTACTACTAAAGTGATATTTGCATTTTATCTCAATGGACGTACCACTTGAACAAGTAATTTAGCCAAGTGTAATTTTTTTCGTGGAACCTTATTTTTAAACATTTATTTAATTGTGTTCATTGCAAGAACATATTTAAATACCAAACACCATGATAACTCCAACATTTAAAACCAGAAAATTGTATCCCAAGTGCAAAATAATATGGTCAGTATGACCTCAATGGGTAGATACGTTTGTTGAATTGTCTAGGGTCTGGTGTTAATTCGAAGATATCCAGGCACCACTGGTGCCTATTGGACTGCTGCAGTTAGTGACATGTCCATGAAAATGGGAGTAATGCAGAAATGTCAGCACACGACATCTCCATGTAAATGGGAGTAATGCAGAAATGACAGTGCTCTACAACTCCATGAAAATGAGAGTAATGCAGAAATGACAGTGCTCAGCATCTCCATGCAAATGAGAGTATAATACGGAATGACAGCGTTCGACATCTCCATGAAAATCGGAGTAGTGCAAAAATGACAGCGTTCGACATCTTCATGAAAATGGGAGTAATGCAAAAATGAAAGCGTTCGACATCTCAATGAAAATGAGAGTAATGCAGAAGTGAAAGCGCCGATATCTCCTTGAAAATTGGAGTAATGCAGAAATGACAGTGCTTGACATCTCCATGCAAATGAGACTAATGCAGAAATGACAGTGCTCGACATCTCCATGAAAATAAGCAATGCAAAAATGACAGCGTTCGACATCTTCATAAAAATGGGAGTAATGCAGAAATGACTGCACTCGACATCTCCATGAAAAAGTGAGTAATGCAGAAATGACAACACTCGACAACTCCGTGAAAATTAGAGTAATGACAGTACTCAACAGCGCTCGATATCTCCCTGCAAATGAGAGTAATGCAGAAATGACAGTGCTCGACATCTCCATGCAAATGGGAGTAATGTAGGAATGACAGCACTCGGCATGTCCATTAAAATGCGAGCAATGCGGAATGACAGCAACCGACTTCTCCATAAAAATGGGAGTTATGTAGAAATGACAGCACTCAACATCTCAATGCATATGGGAGTAATGTAGGAATGACAGCACTCGATATCTCCATGCAAATGGGAGTAATGCAGGAATGACAGCTCTCGACATCTCCATAAAAATGGGAGTAATGCGGAAATGACAGCGATCGACATCTCCATGAAAGTGAGAGTAATGCAGAAATGACAGATTTTAATTTGAGAGGATTTATTTAAATATTGTCAGTTTATTTAAATTGCGTCGATTTATTTAAATATAGTGAATTTATTTAAATTTTTGCACATTTAGTAAAATGAAGGTCCATTTATTTAGAATTCACAAACAACAATTCAAATCAAAACCATTTAGTTAAGTCGTATGGATATATTTAAATCGTGAGGATATAATCTAAATCGTAAGGATATACTTTAAATCGAGAGCATTTATTTAAAATAGTGTCGATTTATTTAAATTGTGTCATTTTATTTTAATCGTGTCATTTTGTTTAAATATGGTGCAGTCTATGTTAAATAGTGGAAAAAAAATGTTTTCGAGCTAAATATTTCTTTTTTTTACAAACGGCGCACCATTGTTTTATTTCATAATTTCAGTCCATTATTTATTTTGAAAAACATCACCAGAACATTGCAGAGAAAAAATGTATGCAAATGAAGTTTGCTGCATTTTTTTTTACTATGTAAATGAGGTCTGCGGCAAAGTAGGAGCAAACATCGCCAAAACATCACCAAAAGATTACAGTTAAAAGTTTTATGCATATGAAGTGTGCTGAGAAGTTGCCGCACACTTTTACTATGCAAAAGAGGTCTGCGGCAAAGTTGCGGTGAACATCACCAGAACCTCATTTGTATATTGGTTTGCTGCAACTTTGCCGCATACTTCACTTGCATGGTAAAAGTGTACCACAACTTCGGCGCAAACTTGTCTGCCGCAGCTTTGTAGCAAACAGTCGCCAGAAGCCTATATTTTGGTAAGGTGGCATTTTATGGTCTAAGATCACGGCTTCAATATTTGTAATTGTTTAAAGTTATTTTGTGTGTGGGGGGGCGGGGGCGGGGTTGGGGGGAAGAATTTGACTTTAAAAAAAGTGTACGTCCCATGGCAAGCTAGCGGAAAAAAAGTATCGTCCCATGGTTTGTCGCGACACAAAAATTACCTGTCCCATGCCATTTTGCACCGGCCCTTAACCCCCTAATAAATATTGCCTGGTCCCTAAAAAAGATTCACTCCATAAATTTCGTGGCAATACTTTGTAGTCGAGAAAACACCATGTATTTAAATATTATAGTGTAATTGATCGTTGTACATTGTTAAAGTGTTCTGTTGATAATAAACCTTTAGTACCTAAAATAGGCATTTACACAAATGGTAAACTTTGAATTCGCCAACTTTAGTTAGAATTTCATTCTTTTATACATATAATATAATTCTAGAGAAAGTTGTATTGCTAATGTTGCTACTTTTGTTCAAGCACAAGCGGATTTCGAAGGGAGCACCCTCATCCTATGATTAGAAAAGGTTACCGCATAAAATGTAACTGAATGTTGTTTATCGGTTTATAGACATTATAATATATAATATTTATAGCCGGTCGCCCCAAAGAGAGGAAGGAGGGAAGCTGCTCTAATCTTACTAACGAATATATTCCTTTGATCAGCAAATTGTTCCGAGGATAGACTCCGAAACACTCCGGAACACAGAACCGGTGTACATACCAATCCGACGGACGAGACTAAGGGAACATGTTTGACTTTCGCTGATAAGACTTTCACCCGTGTCAATTCCAACGTGCTATCAACTAGACCACGTCAGCCCCCATGAAGAATACGAGTTCCTCGCTGATGTTTGGAGGGTGAAAACTCAAAATTTTCAAAATATCTCAGCACATTATTATTTTCCATAAGTTGATCCCCGCACAAACCACACCCAATTGAAAATATTTGTGTGTGTGTATGTGTGTGTGTGTGTGTGTGTGTGTGTGTGTGTTTGTTTTGTTCGTAGAACAAGTTGACCCCACCCAGAGGTAAATTCTGAATCCCTGCATGTAAAACACGCTCTTGTTATATATTAAACATGCTTGATATTAGGTTTGAACAGCACGTTTTTAATATATGCTTTCAACTAACAGCTAGGTTCACGGTCAGAAACAAACAAGATCCGGTGCAATGAGCAATTCAATAATTAAAGGGCCATAACTCCGTTGCTACCTGGGCCATATTCAATACTTGAAACGGCCATCCATTACCATTACGTGGTCCGAGTATTAACTTTCATACCCCATCCTACCCATTCTCCAAGAAGCGAAAACGGGGTTGGGTGGGGTATAAAATAAAACCTTAATCCGGCTTAAAAAGTTTGCATATGGTAAAATTAAAACATTTAATAGGTAGTTTTATTGTCCAAATATCCGTTATAAAATCCTGCTAATATAAGCTTTCCTAGCGCTTAATGGAATTAAAAGAAATATAAAATGACCGGACAGGGCAAGTAGCATTCAAAGAGGACAGTCAACCACAAAACACAGAAACATACACGCAAACAGACAAACAAGCAAAAGCAATAATAAATGCAAAGGACAACACAAACACAAAATGGTTGACAATAGTGCTACCGCCTTGGAACGGTCAGTGGCAAAGTAGGCCACTGGGGGTTTAAACTGGTTCTAGGGTGCACCAAACCTCACACTTACCCTACTGTCATCCCATTAATACAGGACAGTGTAAATAAAGAAATCCTCGCCATGATCTAAGACGAGACCACTTAATGTCCTTTGTTACCGGGGCGACTGGGCTGGTTTTGGATCTTGACCGAGATATTATATCCATAAACATTATTTGGGAGTTTCATAAGGATTGGATACTATATGTTCGAGTTAGGGAGAGGATATCGTTAAATTGTCAATTTTCAATAATTAAAGGGCCATAACTCCGTTGTTACTGAGGCGATTTGGCTGGTGTTTGAACTTGACCGAGATATTATATCCATACACATTATTTCCAAGTTTCATAAGGATTGGATAATATGTGTTTGAGTTAGATAGCGGACATCGTTAAAGTTGTCAATTTTCAATAATTAAAGGGCCATAACTCCGTTGTCGCTGCGGCGATTGGGCTGGTTTTCGAAATTTTTCGAGATAGTTTGCCCACAAATATTATGTCTGAGTTTCATAATGATTGGATAATATTTGTTTGAGTTAGAGAGCGGACACCGTAAAACTTAACGGACAGACAGACGAACGGACGGACAACGCCACGACATAATATGTCCCGTCCTACGACGGGCGTATACAAATCATTCAACAGGAAGACGGCGATAATACGTGCAGCTAGGCTTTGTACTGATCATCTCTGCCAAGTTTCGTTGAAATCCGGCAAAGGGTTCAGGAGAACTAGTCTGAACAAAGTTAGTGTATTAAAACAGTTAAAGGGCCATAACTCGGTCAAAAATCATTCAACTAGAACACCGCAATGCTATGTGCAGCTAGGCTTGGCACTGATCATCCCTGCAAGTTTCATTCTAATATCACATACCTTACTTAAGTTATTCAGCGGACACCCGCGTTTTACTATTTCTAGTAACAGTGACCTTGAACCCAAATGCATCACCAAGCTTCCATTCCATATAAGCTACATACCCTGCAAGTTTCGTTGCAATACTTCATTTCTAACAAAAGTTATTGAACGGAAACCTGGTTAAACCAAGGCCTATATTCAATTTTCACCCCAGGTTTGACAATGGGCAAAATTGACACCTGCATTATGGAGTAAATGCCCTTAATGTTATCGAAATAGGGAATATTAGCTTATAATCGTTAATAAAAGTTAGTGCAATTAGAAGCAGTTTACTTAAGTTATTGTGTAAACAAGCTTGTGATATGCACCAACTTTTACTTGACGATTTCTCAAATAATTTGACAATGAGAAAAAATGATGCATACTATTTGGTCATGATTAAGGGAATTTAAGTTTAATGACATAATAATTTGGTTTCTGATAGTCACTAAGTTGTCATGTTGTCATTGCCGAACTCAGGAGAGTTTTAACATAAAAAGGAAGAAAAAAGAATCAGGTGTTGATTTTTATTAATTTCTAAAATACTACAAACATTCTTTTTTAAATCATAATATTATATGTTTATATATTACATAATTTTAGACATAATGATATCCAGGATATTCAGGATATTCATCCTTGTACGCTCTCGGGATGTTGATAATCACGTTGTCTGCCGGACATCTTGGCTGTTGACAACACAAGCCCGGTGGTGCATCCTCAAGATGACAGATTGCTGGTAGGACGTTGTAGTTCAAGCAACTGAAATTTAATATAAAATATACTATTAATGCGGAATAAAACTAAAACCATATTACTAGGTGATTTATTTACCTGTATTTTTATACTCGTTTTTCGAAAACTGATTGGTTAAAATCTCTTCTTTTTTTTTAAGTTCCTTTTTTTATATCATTTCCGTAGAATGTCTCATTGATTTTGTCATTATGATGGAAACTGACCCGGAGAAACAAATGTGTAGAAAGCTGCATTAAAACAAACACTTCATTATCAATCACTTGTAGCGTAGGGTACAAACTACTTTAATATAATAGCTGTGTGCATTACTACAAGGTCACGTATGTGTAATTCATAGTCCCTCGGCCATAGAACCGATAGGACATCCTAAACGTATAGGTCTCACTAAACAGTTATTTCCCTTGCCAGTCACGGTAGGGTAGGAACTTTCTGGAGCTTAAAAAAAAAGATCTGTGTTATTCGGTTCTTGTTTATTTCTTAAAATGTGCAAATATTTTCTCTTTTTTTGTTACAGGTGACAAGAATGGGACAAGTTCATGATTTCATACATGTTAGGATATGCCTGAATGTTTCGGAGCCCAGATCTGAGAATCTAATACTGGGTAGTGATAAATTTGAAAATGTCAGTGAAATGGACAAATTCAAGAGGGTCTCTTCAAACTATTGATATTAAAAAAAGCAAATTGGTCAACCCCGTATTTTTGCTGGATATTACGCGCAACAGACATCAAGTTTCACAAAGAAAATGTTTTTAAGAAAATTCATTAAGATCTACAATGGTCCAAAGGGGTCCTGCTACATATGCAGAGCTATGTAAAATTAACTGTGTTGGGAGACGTATAGGCATAACTGAGTCTGGACCTCTGAGTGCGTGTGTATAATATAATGTGTTTATCTGGTCTACGTGTAGCAAGTGTACAAGGTATAGGTAGGCACAACTGAGTCTGGACTTCTGAGTGCGTGTGTGTAGTTTTTTTTTATTTATTTATTTAAACATATTTTATTGCCAATATATAATCGCAAAAGGGTTGGGCTACAAGTAAGTTCTTACAACATTAGTTAATGCTGTTTCCGACAAAATAGTATACACACAAAGTTAGACAATTACATAGGTAAATATATATAACTTGCACATAATATCATGATTAGAGAAAAGGTAGTGAGAAAGAAAAACTAGGAACTAGTGAAGAAAAAAGGAAAAAAGAAGATGTATAGAGATTGTGTCAAGTTCGAAAGAAGAGAGTCAATCAGCATGAGTTGCAAAAGTAAATCTAAATCTAGGCAAACCTCTGTGTTTCTCTTATGTACATTTGCACTGCTTCGAAGAGAATTTGATTATCGTCATCCGACAAGTGTTCGCGACCAAAAAGTATTGTATTTAAATTTAATGGGTGAAATGTACGAGTTGACTGAAACAAACGAAGCCGTTGTGTACGAAATAAGTTACAGTTGACAAAAAAGAGTTCAGCGTCTTCTACTGCAGAACCACAATCGCAATTGTATGATTTTCGTAAATGGTTTAGATAAAGATTGTTATTAAGGTTACTGCAATAATTTCGTATTCTGGCATGTAAAACAGCAAATAATCGTTGGCCAGTTAAATAGTGTGTAGGAACGTTTGAGCTTAGAAAAACAGAACTTAAAAATTTCCTCTTGAACATATATATTGATTCTGAATTGCGTATATTTATTGGTAAGTTGTTCCAGAGATTAAGAGATGAAGGTACAAACGAGTTATTAAATATTTCAGTTCTACGAACAGTAGTGGCATAATTATCACTATTTCGAAGGTTGTTAGAGCTCACTTGTCCTACCAATTGTGGGAACAGATTTGAAATATAGTTTGGAGTTGTTCCATATTTAACTTTGTATACTGTAATAAGCTTTTGCAGTTTTTTCCTATCGAAAAGTTAAATCCATCCTATTTCAGCTAATAAATGATGTATGGATACAGAACGAGTTAGTTCAGCTTCTATGCGGGCTGCTTCATATTGTAATTTTTCCAAAGTATCTTTTTCGTATAAGGTACAACCGTCCCATGTAATGGAAGCATACTCAAAGATTGGACGCATATAGGATAAATAAATCTGATGAAGTGTTCTTCGAGATACTTTATATTTAATCATTCGCATTAATCCTAATACCTTTGTTGCGGAAGCAAGAACATTTTTGATGTGCTCGTGCCATTTTCCATTATGACTAAGCGTTAAACCTAGATGTTTATGGTGATCAACAAATGTCAACTGGATATTATTTAGGTATAGAACTGGGCGACGATCATCTTCAGATAAAGAAAAGAACATTGCTTCTGTTTTATTGGTATTTAACTGGACAAGCCATTGGTTTGACCATTCAGTAATCATGTGTAAGTCGTGGTTTAAAATACCTTCCATGTCATCTATATTAGATGTGGAAATTGCTAACGAACTATCATCAGCAAATAAACGAGTAATACTAAGCATACTTTCATCAATATCATTTACGTATATTAAAAATAAAAGGGGCCCCAGAACAGACCCTTGGGGAACCCCCGGCAGTTACAGTTTTTAACGTTGATAATGAAGTTCCTACACACACTCTTTGCGATCGGCTTGAAAGATAATCTGATATCCACGATAAAAGCTTACCATCAATACCATGTTGCTTTAATTTAAATAAGATAACTTTATGCCAAACCCGGTCAAAAGCTCTAGATATATCATTAAAGACAATGCACGTAAATTGTTTAGCATCGAATGCCTGACATATATGATGATACATATCGACAAGTTGGTAGGTTGTAGAATGACCCGGAAAAAACCTGATTGATTCTTGAATATAAGATCATGCATGTGTAGAAAATTATACACATGTACAAAAACTATTCTTTCCATGACTTTGCCTACACAACTCAACAATGAAATTGGTATATACTTGATAGGAATACTAGGATCCGCTTTTTTGAACAATACTATTACCATGGCACATTTCCATAAGTCAGGGAAAACACATTCATTTAATGATCTGTTAAAAAGTATATGTAACGGTTTTGAAATTGTATATACAGTTTCTTTCAGCATTGACTAATTTCATCCTCCCCACATGCTTTGTGTATCTCCAAAATCTTAATAACATCTACTATCTCGCTTTCTTCAATGAAAATATTTTCTAGTTTTTCACCAGTTTTCGGTATAAAATTAGGTAGTTCAACATTTGAATCATCAACTGAAGCTATTGAAACAAAATAATCATTTAAGCAATTTGCTTTATCTTAGTCAGTTATTGAGAATGACGTATCGTCATTTGGTAATGTCGTTTTTAAAGGAGGAATGGTTTCAGCGTTTTTATTTGACTTAATCAAATATTTCAAGAGTTTCCAATATTGTCGCCTGTCAGTGATACTTGATTCAGTAATTGTGTCTTCAATACTGCTGAAAAGGGGTTCTTTCGCATGTGTTTTAAGATTGTTGACTTTATTACTGTCACAAAATGTCACGGGTAGAACGTATTGGTCGTACATAGCTCTTGTAAGTTGTCGGTTACACCCAAATATATTGTTCGAGTTGAAACAATTTCACAATATTCATGATATATTCATGTAACAGCGTGCACATTTTAAGTGGCCACCAGAGAGGCCGTGTCATAAGTTGAGTTTTGTGCTAATGCATGTAAACGTATAGGTCTATCTTCCTTAAGCGGCAAAATTGTATAAACGGCCTCTCGTGTAGATTCAATACTGCAGATTTAGCCACGTTTGTCACGGACTGAACGGGGGAAATAATGGTTTGGGCGTTATGTTTGCTATTACACCCATTGTCTTCTAGCTCTTGCCGGGATTTATTGATAGTTACTTTGTTGGAACAGAGATTGGACGGCAAAATTCACAAGCAACATGTGGTTAGTAGTTATTTTGTTAGACTTTTATCGTACATTTGTATTCAGTGGGCGGCGCCATCTTGTTTGGCGGTTACGACATCCGGTTAGCATTGATGTTTCTCAAACATTAACTTTAGACTAGCATATGATTTTGAAGTTACTTTATTAGATGTAATTATTGTAATTGATCATTAATTGTAAAACAGTGGATAATAGGTGCATTAGTTAACGTTGGCGTATAACTCAGTGATTGTAATACACGATTGTTAACATTAGTTAACAATGAGATGAGTGACTAGGATAAATGTTCGACGCGTATGCATAGCGTTGTATAATGTGGTCATTAGTTGACATGCGTGCATGCATAACTCAGTGAGTGTAATATACGAGTAATTTGATAATGTTTATTTTACATGTATTAGGGGCATTGATTAACAGCGACGTGCATGGCGTATACATGGCGTTGTAGAAAATGTATACATTGCTACTCATCATTAGTACAGCTTACATATATTGATTGAATAATGATTTGTTTGGGTAATGATAATTATGCAAGATTGTTATGTTTGTCAACCGACATCTAAAACGTATGTATAATTACAGCCTAAGCCATCCAGGATATAAGCCATCCAGGGTTGGAGTAAGCCATCCAGGTTTGGATATTCCGGAGTGGAGCTAAGCTTCCACGATTAACGTTTACGAGCGGTGGAGACGGTCCCCGTACCTGTGCAGCATGGCCAGGTTTTATTAACGACAACCCCCGGGACACAAGGTGGGCCCGTCATCAGTCCTCACTGGAGGAACATCACCCACAATCTCAGTGGAGGTTAACCATCATTACATCGCGTCATCAACCCTTACAGAAGGCATTTGATGACAATCATCCATTGAATTCGCGCATCATCATCTTCATGAGCTCTCGCGCATCACAGTTATCGCGCTAGATCATATATCAACATTGTTATAGCTTTAACAACACTTTAGTGTCTTATACATTCAGTATTTATAACAATACTAAGAACGTCTTAAACGTTCATGAGAACATTCTTTTCATAGTTCATTTGTGTATTCGCTTTTTTTTTTTAGATAATTGTATATATATTAAACATATTTTAAAAGTTGCATTTAACTTATGTAAATGCATTCACCGTCATTGATTCTTTCCTGAGTTAGCCCAATCACTAAGGTCATCCTGTGACAATTACGCAGACGTTTATAGGCGGTCAGGTCGACGGAAGACTGAGTGCGCGTAGCTTTTTTTTCTGGCGATCACGCTGTCTCGAGACACGTCTGATTTCAGAATCCTACCAAGGTTTATCATTTGGTCGAATTGTAACATTTTTAAAAGGGATACATAATTTAACAAATTCTAAAAACATTTTTGTAAATTGTTCGCAGGCTACGGTAGGCGAACCTCTGTATAAAATGGACCAATCAGCCTGGTGAATGAGATCGTTAAGTTTTACGTAATCGGCATTTTTATAATTCCATACAAGTCGGTCGGATATTATAACTGTATTGGATACTTAAGTATGTACCACAATGATCACTTACATCACGTGGTATATTTAAAATACCTGAATCGAAGGGTTTCAATGAATCTGATATGACAATGGGATCTAACAATGTAGAAGAATGATCTGTTACCCGAGTAGGTTCTGTTATTATATTTTTCATTTCATTTATCTGCATTACATCCTTTAAATAATGGTTTTCTGTATTAAGTTGATTCTCGTTTATATCACCAATTAAGTTGATATTTTCAGATTTTCTAAGCTTATATTTAAATTATCCCAAAAACTGATATTTGAATTTGGGTGACGATAAATGGTGCATATTAAAAATCGTTTATTTTACTTCTATCCAGAGTGAAGTGGGCAGTGCATATACAAGTTCCAGTACGCGTCTTGAAATCACGTTAGTAGTTGTATAAACTAGCAACCCTCCAGAATGTGCAGACGTATCTTTACGAAACATATTACTATACCCCTCGACAGTTAAAGTCGCATTGGAGACGTTGTCGAATAGTTGCGTTTCTGTAAAACACAGAATATCAAAGTCAAGTAAATTGTCCTTAATGTATTCAAGTTTATGTCATGCTTCTCGTATTTAAATGGAATATAGATAGACTGTGCGTTTCGTTGTCAGGGCCTGGATTCATTTCTATATCCCCAGACATGAGAACAAGTAGACTAATAACTATGGAGAATTCTAAGTTTAAAAACGATTTAAAAAAATATGAAGAAATGGAAACAATTTTGCGAAGAAAGCATCGCATCAGTGTAAACAAATGTTTAATGAAATAAAACGGGTGACTAAGAAAACACATTTTCCTAGTAATCGGATTAAGTTTGTTGTTAAAAGTACCTATGGCCATTCTCCAACACATTAGGTCGTTACCCATTGGGTTTTAAAATCACATATACATAAAGTTGTGGGAATGGCCATACGGTTACACATACTTTACAGCTTGTGGTTGACTCTCTGATTAAGACGTGAAGAAAGAAGTAGAACAAAAGAAATGATGGTAGTAAAAGGATGATGAATCGAATAAGTAATGAATTGATATTATCCATAGTTCTAAAGGAAGTAAAGGTAAAGAAAAACCATAAACGATATATTACATAACAATTAACGAACTAAGAGGAAAACTGTTAATACTTAATACATTTGTGTACAAAGCACAAAAGAAACACTCCATCTGAGATACGTCGCGAAACGTATGTATAAAGTAGTATTTATTTGCAAATAACCATACGATTATAAACATGTAAATATAATAATACATCACACACACACGTACGCATGCACGTGCACACAACACGTGCAACACCCAAGCACTAATTGAGAGTTGAAAATAAAATAAATAGACTTGGTCATATTCACAAGTCCAACTATAAATAACCACATACATGATAATGCATCTAATAATAACCGTGCAATAGCTATTTGGTATATCAACTCCAAACACTTAAGACCAATCAAAAGAACTATTTGGTTTGTAACATGTTGCACTCGGAAAACAAATATATATTTGTTACAGATATAGATTTGTCTTAACAAATTCACAAATATTAATAATAATAATAGATATAACTTACTTTAATAATTACACTTACTTATAAATATGTTGTTCATCTGAAAACAAGCTACACCGTTTACTTTACAAATGTGGTATCCGAATATAAGCATATCATGACTGTTACATAAACAACAAATAGTAATAATAATACAATAAACAAACGATAGAAGTTATTTCATTTCAAATCAAACGCAATAAGTTGATGTTGTTATACTTTAATAATTGAGATAAATATAAGCAGTTAGCGGTAATATGAAAGTGCAACCAATTTTCGACACTTCAGAATAGAAAACACTATAAAATAAGCCTGGTCACAAACACAGGTAATCCAGGTGTGTTGTGTAATGTGTGTATCTGGTCTACGTTTAGCAAGTATATGTAGGCACAACTAAATCAGGACTTCTGAGTGTGTGTGTAGTGTAATGTTTTAATCTGGTCTATGTGTAGAAAGTATAGTGCTGCCTTATAATACCTGGCCGAAATTCACGAACCCAGGCCAACCAGATGTAGCACTACCCAGTATTTGCTCATCAAGCAATGATTACAAGTGACGACAACCATCTTTGGTTATGGTATGATGTGGCTGGGGATAAACCCACAACCTCCCGAATACAAGGCAGATGCTCCAACTACTACGCTTCGGTATCTACAATGTCATGGGTGTATGTAATAGATAGAGTATAGTGTCATTGAGTTGGTTCATTTAAACATCGAGATGGGCGTAGTCCATCGAGGTGTTTAAATTAACATACGAGATGAAACCATACTCTTTTTGTTTTGAAGCATGTCTATTTCAGCTCCCTGCCATACTCTAACTTCCAATAACCGGTAGTTGTAGCACACCATTTATTCTGACAGGTGTTCTATTTACATTACAAATATAGTTTTCAGTGACCATGCTACAAGGCCTATTGTTGACTGTCTTGATTGGCGGCGCGCGCAGCCTATATTTGTATTTGTTTTTGATGCTGCATATGGAGGAACACGTGATATATGGAGGAGCACGTGATTAAAAATGTTGGGGGTAAAATACTGGCCATAAGATCGAGTTTTTGTATTGAAATTGCTGTATTGAATTGGCGCTATGTCATTACATATATATATATATATATATATATATATATATATATATAATTATTGGAACACGCCACCAGACAACACGGCACATCCTTTATGAAAGACTTTTTAAGGATGGATGAATTAAAAACTGTTCGCCCCTGATCATTTCCATGCACTGAGGAGCCACCACCACACCCCCCCACCCCCCCACCCCACCCCCGTCGACGTCAGAGTGCACATGTACCGCCGACCTGCAACGCGTGATACGCACTGGCAATGACCGTCGTTGGTGTTATACCACACTGCACACTATTAGCGATTGATCGAAGTTATATTTCCTTAAATCCTTTTGCTATTTATCAACTTAAATCACTTTTCCACTGAACAGTGCATGTTCAACATAAACAGATCCCACGTGCCCGGTCTCGATAGATTGTTAACTGTTGGACCGGGTACCAATCCAAGGAAGATAATAATACCCTGTGGAGCGCCTCCATATTCCGATGTATAGACGGTCACGTGGTTGTGTTTAACCACATTCCCATTGACTAACTTCCTTTTTGATATTTGTTTTACTTAATTCCAACTACCTCAACATTCTAAAAATCTTCATAACATTCTAGAAATATATATCATCAGCAATTAATGCAAGCACTTACATATGTTTTGATATCTTAAGTATGTGCCTTTGTTCTGAAGTTACTATTGCTGACTGTTGCTATATAACTGTTATACTTTTTAAAATTATTTCTACATTTTTGTTGTTATATAATAAAACTTTGCAAATAAATACACATGTTTGTTTCCTTCTTTTGAAAACATTTTGCGCCGCCCTGATACTTTGCATCAGTTTCTTCTTGTTATTCAATATAATAAGAATTAAACCAAATGCGGTTTGATAAAAAGCTTTTTAGTTTATTGCTGTATAAATCATTTTAAAAATATCTTTGTTTTAAAGTGATATGGCACAGCTTCATTGTTCAGTTATTGAATAATTAGACATATCCTTGGTTGGAACACCCAAAAAATTCCCAAACATCATACATTGACATTTTTATTCATACATATTGTGAACTGTTGTCCATTTGATGTATTCTTGTGAAATGTTATCCATTTGATGTATTTCTTGTGAACTGTTGTTCATTTTATGTATTTCTTGTGAATTGTTTCCATGTGATGTATTTCTTGTGAACTGTTATTCATTTGATATAGTCTGTGTGAGTTATTATAATTTAATGTACTTTAACTAGAAAATTTAAATTTCACATGTTTAACAGACTACTACTTGTGTGATCACGAATTCATGTTGGACTTCACTTACAGAGTATATTAAAGAAAGAGTAAGCATAATAAGATAAAGTAATAACAAATAGATGTAGCAGAATTTGACTTACAGAGATCTGCAAGAGTACCGTCCTGTGGAAGCATCCGAGCACGTACATTTTTGATTGCATCCGTCGTTCCATGACTGGTCCTGTGTGTAGTTCTGATCCTTGTATTCGCACAATTGTGCTAAAATGTATGAGATATAATGAAATTTTGTTTATTAGTGCTGTCCTGGAATATATGGAATTTATTGAGTGTTGTTAAGTACTGTCCCTTCAATTGACATATTGCTGAAATTTACGGGATTTAAGCCATGTTCGTCCGTCAGTCTGTTGTTTTTCTCCTCCCACAGTTTTCAACCAATTGTTTCGAAACTCTACAGGATGCTTACAAATAATGTCAAAATGTGCATGTCGATTCGGCGTTAAAATTGACCATGCATTACCGGAGTTGCGACCCTTTTCCGTTACAGTGTATGATAATATATCTTGTGTATGTCTATCTCCACCCACAGTTTTCAACAGATTGTTTCGAAAATTTTCAGGATGATTACCTACTACCTAGGATGTCCAGATGTACATCTCGATTCTGCGTCGTAATCGACCTTGTATAACTGCCTTTTTGTCAAATTGTATGTTAAAATTGTGTGTGTGTCTATCTCCTCCCACAGTTTTCAACCGAATATTTCGAAACTTTACCGGATGCTTACCTATGGTATCTGCATCAAAACCAATCATGTATTACTTGCGTTACGGCCATTTTTTCGTCAAAATTTAGGTTTTCCGCCGATTGTGGACACATCCTGAGAGACTACTTGACATTTGAGCGCATAGATGAAAAGCAGCATTTATGCATGATAACTATTTTAAATATGCCCACAATTGGGAATCCAAACTTTCAACTTTACCCTTACTTTTCAAGAAAACTATAATTACTACAAATTATTATTTAAAGCTAAAGGAGACACTTTCATTTTCATTTTTTTATCATTTTTAATAGTATTCCTAATCAATTCTATCAAGAAATTTCAGTATAAAACTGTTTCCAACCATAAAGTTATTAAGTGGAAGTAAACCTCAAATATGAGTACTGGTATGGACATTGCAATCATAAAATAAAATAAACATTTTATTAGTATGAATGTCTGAAATTACTCCTTAATATTTTCTTAAAGCAGTTTGGATAACTTGAATGAAAAAAAGAAGATGTTATATACATTTTATAATAATTTGACCATAAAAAATAAAAATATATAATAAAAAAAATAATAATTTAAATGATGGAATAAGTTCAGAAAACAATACTTAAGTAATTGTTGCATGAATCTCTTACACAATTCTGAGATTGGATATTGAACAATAGTGCATGTATGCACCACGTGCATCTATGCAAGATATTGCATACTTACAAAAGTGATGGGTATGTGAAAATGGAATTTCACAGTGAAAAGAATCACAGTCAGGCTGAGCACAACATTCTCCAGGATTCTTGACAAGTGTACAGCTAGGTGGAAGTCCTTCGTACTGTGGGCATCTGCAAATATCAGCAATGTACAGTAAAACCGATATTTGCTGTAAATGATGCTACTGTCAGCTTGGATGATATAACTGAACATAAATCATGTTAAGATTAATTGATAGTAGATATAAGACAAATGTTAAAGTGGCTGATAAAGACTGACAACATTCCCAGAAATAGAAGGAGCAGATGAAGCATAAAGATAAACTTACAGGTTTCTACATCTGTAATATCCAAGTGCAGCATCCACACAAGAGCAGTTTAACTGGCAGCCATCTGTCCAGGTCTGGCCATGGTGGTATTGCTGACCCTTGTAGTCACATACTACAAACATGGTCATAGCCTCATTAAAAACAAACACGTGTCAGGGTTATTCATAATACAGATACAAAGATACATATATTTAATAAAAAAACATAAGCTACTCAATTGACATATAATTCTAATTATAATAGTATTTAATAAGAGTCTATCAAGCTACTATCACCAGATAACCAAGAGATTAACGACAGTCACAACAGTGGAAAGTCTTTTGATAGTTAAAATTCATTAAATGCCCATTTCCACCAAAAAATGTTAAAAAAGAAGAAAAACAGACAGTAAGAGAGCTTGAGCTGAAACCGCCATGAAAGTAGCTAAGTTTGAAATGCGATGAAAATTACCAAGTCCAAGCTCTGTGTACATGTCACAAATACAGCTCGAACCCTACTCTGTGTGCTTGATCTAAGCCTAAGCAGATTCTTTGTACTTTCCACTGGGTGTATGTAACTTGAAGTTTAGTACAAACTACCACTTATACTTACCACCAGAATCTGGTGCAGAATGTGGCTTACCTGCGGAAATAAATGCCATAAATAACATTGAAGATACTGACAAGGAGGCGAGCTAGTCAATGAATATTTATTAATAAACTATCCAGCAATGCTGAACAAGACAAGAGCTGTCGGATGACAGCACGCTCGACTTTTCGAGGCCTTGTCTATTTACTGGGCAACTAAGTGAATAAAGGGACATACTTCTTTAAAATTCATAACCGAGGTCTGGCACTTGTTTGTAAGGGATCCTCTTATGGTAGTGAATACTTGTGTAAAGTTTCTGAGATATGAGCTTACAGAAAAAGGTTAACAAAGAAACTGACTAAATACAATAAGAGGCATAACTTTGTCAAAACAGGTACATCGTTATGCGACTTGCACATGTCATGTTATCTAGTTATACAGCATACATGTCATTGTATACAATATGAGCTTGACAACGTACTAAAGGGAACAACTTTATCGAAACAAGTTCCAGAGTTGCGGCTGTCATGATTTCTATTTACACTGAATATATTTCCGAAGTTTTATTGAGTTCTGATAGGCGGTTTCTGAGATGTGGTTACCAAAAAAGGTTAACTAACGTTCACGGTAACGACGAGATGAGTAAAATAGCTTTCATGTGCTTCTTAAAGTCGAGCTCAAAACGAAGATATGTATAAAAACAAGAGGGCAAAGATGGCCCTGAAAAACGATCACCTGAGGATCTTTGCAATGATGAAAACACCTTCTTCTCGCAAATGCTGATTGAAGATGTTTTTCCTTATGTAAGTCTATGTAAACTTTAGACCCAGGGACCGGGTTGCAGCCATCTTTGACCCAACGGATTTCAAATGAGTAAACTTGATAGACCAGGGGTAAGCAATCATTAATAATAATAAAGAAGAAGAAAACAAGAGGGCATGTTGTTGCTCATCATTAAATGCCTGTTAATACCTTTCTACAACTGCAAAACACAAAAACACCCTCGACCTAAATTTAAACCCATAACTCCATGCTAACAATTTAAAAGAGATTTGTTAAGTATTTCCCTATAGAAGACTATATAAAACACGTGACCCTTGAGGTGGTGCCAAATGTGACCATATGGTCACCTTTTGAACAAACTTGGTAGAGGACCATAAGCTTATAGCGAATGCAAAATATTAACCCTCTGGCTCTTGCAGTTTCAGAGAAAAATATTTTTTAAGTTTTTCCCTATACAGGTCTACGTAAAACATGTGACCCCTGGGACGTTGCCAAATGTGACCCTAGTGTCACCATTTGAACAAACTTGGTAAAGGACCCAATATTAAACCTCTGGCTCTTGTAGTTTCAGAGAAGAATCACTTTTATTTTTTTCCTATATAAGATAAGTCTATCTAAAACTGTGACCTCCGGCGGGGCCAAATTTAATCCCATGTTCACCATTTGAACAAACTTAGTAGAGGACCATTAGTTGATGCGACACCTAATACATGAGAACTCTGTGCCTTGTGGTTTCAGAGAAGAAGTTTTTTTAAAGTTTTTTCCTATATAAGTCTATGAACTACATGACAAATCTCAATTTACAAACTTTGGACCCCCGGGGCACGGCCATTTTGACCCCAGGGATTTCATTTGAACAAACTTGATAGTCTAGGCGTTGGCGATAATTTTAAAAGAATACCTGTCGAAATCCGTCTAGCGGTTCCTGAAAATATTTGTCAAGCTAAATATTTGTCAAACTACTTTTTCTACTCTCCTGTACGACTTGTATATCTACCTTCTTGTACGAGTTGTGTATCTAGATTTCCTGTACGATTTGTGTATCTACTTTCCTGCACGAGTTGTGTATCTACTTTCCCATACAACGTGTGTATCTACTTTCCTGTAAGACTTGTTTATCTACTTTCCTGTATGACTTGTGTATCTACTTTCATATATGACTTGTGTATCGACATTCACGTACGACTTGTGTATCTACTTTCATGTACGAGTTGTGTATCTGCTTTCCTTTTCGACGTGTGTATCTACTTTCCTGTATGACTTTTGTATCTACTTTCCTATACGACTTGTGTATCTACTTTCCTGTACGACTTGTGTATGTACTTTCCTATATGACTTGTGTATCGACATTCACGTACGACTTGTGTATCTACTTTCCTATAGGACGTGTGTATCTACTTTCCTGTATGACTTTTGTATCTACTTTCCTGTATGACTTTTGTATCTACTTTCATATACGACTTGTGTATCTACGTTCCTGTACGACTTGCGTATATACTTTCATGTACGAGATGTGTATCTACATTCACGTACGACTTGTGTATCTACTTTCCTATAGGACGTATGTAGCTACTTTCCTGTATGACTTTTGTATCTACTTAACTATACGACTTTTGTATCTACTTTCCTGTACGACTTGTGTATCTACTTTCACGTACGAGTTGTGTATTTACTTTCCTATAGGACTTGTGTATCTACATTCACGTACATCTTGTGTATCTACTTTCACGTACGACTTGTGTATCTACTTTCACGTACGACTTGTGTATCTTCTTTCACGTAAAACTTGTGTATCTACATTCACGTACAACTGGTGTATCTACATTCACGTACGACTTGTGTATCTACATTCACGTACAACTTGTGTATCTACTTTCACGTACAACTTGTGTATCTACTTTCACGTACGACTTGTGAATCTACTTTCACGTACCACTTGTGTGTCTACTTTCCTGTACGACTTGTGTCTACTCTCACGTACGACTTGTGTATTGTTTTTCCTGTTTTACTTGTGTATCTACTTTCACGTACAACTTGTGTATCTACATGTCCTGTACGACTTGTGTATATACATGTCCTGTATGACTTGTGTAGCTACATTTGTTTAACTCATTCTTACACAAATTATCGCGCGGAACATCAAGTAATGTTTTACTGCACCACGACATTTGGGTGGGTGGCACAATAATGACGTTGACAAAACAGTGATGATGGCTGCTTTTCGGCATGACCTCGTTTTAATATCAAACATGTTAAAGAAGCTTTACTACACGCACATTTTTCATGTAAAACCACATCATATTTATTTTAATTTGGTCACATAACGTTTATGAACCGTGTTATATGCCTTATTTGTTTCTTTATTTCGCTTCTGTATATGTAACACCTCTTTTAATTCATCTTCTTCGCGCTTATATTGGCCATTTTAGTTGGGGTTTGGTAAAACAAATGACAGTTCAACGCCCATATGTAGATGAAGACTTAGAACTATGTACCAAAATAACATCTACGAGTGCTGTTCAAATAGTACTGGACTTTTTCGATATCGCACTCATTTTTTGACGTAACCTTTAAGATTCATATACTTTGTAATCCATCTCATCAGACATGAAATGATTAAAATAAAAATACCATGTCTGATTACGTTGCAATGAATGATCTTATAGGACGAGAAAACCTTCTACGGAGCAGTCAAAAATGTGACGTTATTATTTTATAACTGCATATTGGGAATGGCTAAACGAAACAAAAATCGTAATAAAAAATACACAAAACTAAAGTAGCATTGTCACTGGTATTCCAGAATTACAATTACGAATTGAACGAGGAGAACTATCATAAATATAAATAAGTAAACGCACTCTTCCGTGCTTTTACGTTGAAACTGACGACGTCAGAAAATAGCACGGAGTACTATTGTAGTGCTCCGTGCTATTTTCTGACGTCTTTAGTTTCAGTTAATGAAATATTTAATAATATTAACTTTTAAAAAAACAAAAAGGTTAATACAAAAATGTAATATATAAGCTTAAATTTTTAAAATGTGACATATTTTCTTCAAAATATATTTGTTAATAAATTCAGAATACCGACATATATTAAATAAATATGCCTTTTAAAATGACTATGCTATTTGTTTTCTAAATACTTTGAATATTTATACTAAACTCGATCCAATTCATATGCTCTTTTTCCGAAGTTGTGATATGCTTACAAAACAAGGCTATCCAACATTGCTGTACACTATTATTTAATACAAACTATGAATAATACAATAATCTAATTACATAGTAATTAAGTTTGCTATTTATAACAAGTTTCATCATCTATAAAGTTAGGTTGTTGTTGTTTTTCAAGGCGACGTCATAGCACACAAATGACTTACTCCGTGATGGCTACAGTGGTGTTGTAAAAATTCGTGTTTCTTGAAATCAGTTTCAAATAATTTTACAGTATTTACTGATATGAAAATGAAAACATAGATCTTCATTGGCATATAATTTAATTTACTTGGTTTATACAACTGTTAAAAATGTCCACGTAACATTTGAACGGTCCTTGCATATATAAATATATTCATAGAAATAAAATGTATGAGTCTACTTAAATAACAATAATGTGTTCATACCTTGCACACACGTCTTGTTGTTGCATAGGCTCCCTGTGCAACACTCGCTGCACACAGCTGTCGATTGTCGTCGGCCTATTACCACAGGACTGCTCCCAGAGTGTGGGCATTGCTAATAATGGCAATGTTAATACGTCAACAAATACTAGTATAACTCCATAATTTAGATCCACTATAATACATACTGATACTAGTAGTTTTATAATACAGACAGATACAAGTAGTTTTATGATACATACAGATACAAGTAGTTTTATAATATATACAGATAAGTAGTTGTATAATACATACATATAATGTAGTTTTATAGTACATACATATAAAGTTGTTTCATAATACATACATATACAAGTAGTTTTATAATACATACAGATACTAGTAGTTGTATAATACATACAGATACAAGTAGTTTTATAATACATACATATACAGTAGTTTTATAATACATACACATACAGTAGTTTTATAATACATACATATAAAGTAGTTTTATAATACATACATATACAAGTAGTTTTATAATACATACAGAAAAAGTAGTTATATAATACATACAGATACAAGTCGTTTTATAATAGATACATATACAAGAAATTTTATAATACATACAGATACAAGTAATTTTATAATACATACAGAAAAATAGTTTTATAATACAAACTGATACAAGTAGTTTTATAATACATACTGATAAAGTAATTTTATAATACATATATATACAAGTAGTTTTATAATACATACAGATACAAGTAGTTTTATAATACATACATATACAAGTAGTTGTATAATACATACGGATACAAGTAGTTTTATAATACAAACAGATACAAGTAGTTTTATAATACAAACAGATACAAGTAGTTTTATAATACATACAGATACTAGTAGTTTTATAATACATACTGATAAAGTAATTTTATAATACATATATATACAAGTAGTTTTATAATACATACAGATACAAGTAGTTTTATAATACATACATATACAAGTAGTTGTATAATACATACGGATACAAGAAGTTTTATAATACAAACAGATACAAGTAGTTTTATAATACATACAGATACAAGTAGTTTTATAATACATATATATACAAGTAGTTGTATAATACATACGGATACAAGAAGTTTTATAATACATACAGATACAAGTAGTTTTATAATACATACATATACAAGTAGTTGTATAATACATACGGATACAAGTAGTTTTATAATACAAACAGATACAAGTAGTTTTATAATACAAACAGATACAAGTAGTTTTATAATACATACAGATACTAGTAGTTTTATAATACATACTGATAAAGTAATTTTATAATACATATATATACAATTAGTTTTATAATACATACAGATACAAGTAGTTTTATAATACATACATATACAAGTAGTTGTATAATACATACGGATACAAGAAGTTTTATAATACAAACAGATACAAGTAGTTTTATAATACATACAGATACAAGTAGTTTTATAATACATACATATACAAGTAGTTGTATAATACATACGGATACAAGAAGTTTTATAATACATACAGATACAAGTAGTTTTATAATACATACATATACAAGTAGTTGTATAATACATACGGATACAAGAGGTTTTATAATACAAACAGATACAAGTAGTTTTATAATACAAACAGATACAAGTAGTTTTATAATACATACAGATACTAGTAGTTTTATAATACATACATATTAAGTAGTTTTATAATACATACATATACGTAGATTTTTAATACATACAGATAAAGAGTTTTATAATACATACAGATAAAGTAGTTTTATAATACATACAGATACAAGTAGTTTTATAATATATACAGATAAGTAGTTGTATAATACATACATATAAAGTAGTTTTATAATACATACATATAAAGTTGTTTCATAATACATACATATACAAGTAGTTTTATAATACATACAGATACAAGTAGTTGTATAATACATACAGATACAAGTAGTTTTATAATACATACATATACAGTAGTTTTATAATACATACACATACAGTAGTTTTATAATACATACATATAAAGTAGTTTTATAATACATACATATACAAGTAGTTTTATAATACATACAGAAAAAGTAGTTATATAATACATACAGATACAAGTCGTTTTATAATAGATACATATACAAGAAATTTTATAATACATACAGATACAAGTAATTTTATAATACATACAGATAAATAGTTTTATAATACAAACTGATACAAGTAGTTTTATAATACATACTGATAAAGTAATTTTATAATACATATATATACAAGTAGTTTTATAATACATACAGATACAAGTAGTTTTATAATACATACATATACAAGTAGTTGTATAATACATACGGATACAAGTAGTTTTATAATACAAACAGATACAAGTAGTTTTATAATACAAACAGATACAAGTAGTTTTATAATACATACAGATACTAGTAGTTTTATAATATATACTGATAAAGTAATTTTATAATACATATATATACAAGTAGTTTTATAATACATACAGATACAAGTAGTTTTATAATACATACATATACAAGTAGTTGTATAATACATACGAATACAAGAAGTTTTATAATACAAACAGATACAAGTAGTTTTATAATACATTCAGATACAAGTAGTTTTATAATACATATATATACAAGTAGTTGTATAATACATACGGATACAAGAAGTTTTATAATACATACAGATACAAGTAGTTTTATAATACATACATATACAAGTAGTTGTATAATACATACGGATACAAGTAGTTTTATAATACAAACAGATACAAGTAGTTTTATAATACAAACAGATACAAGTAGTTTTATAATACATACAGATACTAGTAGTTTTATAATACATACTGATAAAGTAATTTTATAATACATATATATACAATTAGTTTTATAATACATACAGATACAAGTAGTTTTATAATACATACATATACAAGTAGTTGTATAATACATACGGATACAAGAAGTTTTATAATACAAACAGATACAAGTAGTTTTATAATACATACAGATACAAGTAGTTTTATAATACATACATATACAAGTAGTTGTATAATACATACGGATACAAGAAGTTTTATAATACATACAGATACAAGTAGTTTTATAATACATACATATACAAGTAGTTGTATAATACATACGGATACAAGAAGTTTTATAATACAAACAGATACAAGTAGTTTTATAATACAAACAGATACAAGTAGTTTTATAATACATACAGATACTAGTAGTTTTATAATACATACATATTAAGTAGTTTTATAATACATACAGATACGTAGATTTTAATACATACAGATAAAGAGTTTTATAATACATACAGATAAAGTAGTTTTATAATACATACAGATACAAGTAGTTTTATAATACATACTGATACAAGTAGTTTTATGATAGATACAGATACTAATAGTTTTAAAATTTATACAGATAAAGTAGTTTTATAATACATACAGATAAAGTAGTTTTATAATACATACAGATACAAGTAGTTTTATAATACATACAGATAAAGTAGTTTTATAATACATACAGATACAAGTAGTTTTATAATACATACAGATACAAGTAGTTTTATAATACATACAGATACAAGTAGTTATATAATACATACAGATACAAGTAGTTTTATTTGTTCTTTGTTTCTGTGTGTGTTTGTGGTTGACTGTCGTCCTTGAATGCTGCTTTTCCTGTTCGATTTTTATATCTATATTTCAGCAATGATTTGTTTGCAACATTAATATTGAGTGCGTTTGTGTATGCAACTTAATCGGTTTTGGTGATTTTATTTTCAGATTCGTAATGCGGGAAGCCTTCCTTTTTAAAGGTGCCGTGTTTTTCCCTTTCAACTGTGATAGCAACGCCGCATATATGATCTGTTAGCAAGTCAGTAAACTGTCCATGCACTGACTGTTTACCATTTCATTCTGACATATCATGATATTTTCTCACGACAGATATTTTCACGATTGAGAAAGGGCTTGCTTGTTTCAGTTTTTGGACGGTGCCATCAGGCACCCGTCCTATGTAGTCCTATGTAGTGGGAAATCTGCCGGACAACGAATTTCCACTAGAAACCGAAGATCACCAGATTACAGCGCGATAAAAGTAGTATCATTTGCAAGGCTGTAAATGTGCAAAAGATGCGTATATTGACAAAATATTGATCAATATGTAAGCGTTGGTAAACATTAAGTGATTTTAACTTAAGTTTTAGTAATACGCTGTTTTTGAAGGGATTTGATCCTGTACAAATTAATGCGCATATGTCTTATAACATAAACAAACGTCTACATAAGGTTGGGGGTAAAACCCGTACCGTTCCGTATATTCCGAAATATAACAAAAATAGCAGATGCGTAGTACTGAGAATACCGAAAGTAACAATGAATAGTTTAGTATCGAATCTAATAGAGATTATCGGTATATTATCAGTGTAAGAAGGATGTAGATAACGACAAACGATAATGTTTATTAATTTATTTATATCATATATTAGAACAATTAACATGCATACTTGCAATATATATATATCAAATGTATTTGGATAATAAATAGAATCCGTGCCGTACCGTACATCATTTGTGTAACAGTTATCACAAATAAAGATGTAATGTAATCAATATTATTAAATAAATATCCGACATTGGGTCAATAACACGACCAAGAAATTAATGACATTAAATAACGTAACAATTCAAATTGGTAATTTAAAGATGCGACAAACACTTATGCAGATTTCAAGTGGCATTCACAAATCTTAACACAGCAGAATACATGACTAATCAGAAATATGTATACCAATAATAAAGATTATCCTTGGCAAACACTTGTTAATCTAAGGACACCTTGTTTGCTAAATATCGATTTTGATGTAATTAAACGTTTTTTAATAATTACATTCATTACATGCACATTTGAAGAGTAAATAATTCGAATGATATTAAATTGAAACCTTTTATCACGTTACATCACGGTAACAATAAAAGGCCGTCCATAAATTCGCGACTAGACATCTCTTTATCAAACCATACAAATATTTTCATCAAAGACTACATGCAGTGCTTTGATTTTAATTGGTTTGCATCTGTTCTTTTCTGACACTGTACATCATAAAATAAGAAAGATATGATTAACTAAGAAGCAACTTACAGCTGCTGTCATACAGCCTAGGTCGTACTGCATCTGCCCTCCAGGGGAGCTCACACTCACATGGCATTTCTGAAAGTGTGTATACATGTATTATATCAGAAAAACAAAGACGGATACTACGTTTGAAGACAAACAAGAAGTTGTGAAGTAATACTTAACTATATTGGTACATGTATCTCCAGAACAATGGACTTCAAACCAACATAAAGTGGTATGCATCAATGTCCGACACAGATTTATTTTGACATTCTATATTATAAAAAACTCCATTTTTAATACAAATGTTTTTAAAAACACATAACTATATATATATATACATATATTATCAACATTTATATATCATTCTCATAAAGTACCATATCAAGAAAAAACAAATCCAACATATTTGTATTGTACGTGATCAATATCTGGTAGTCAGGACAACAATAACATCGAAACATAGTACATATATGGCACATTGTCATACTACAAAGAAAATTCTCGGGATTTCATTGGTCAATGAGCCGTAGACATGAGCCCATGTCTACGTCTCGCGACGTGAACATAGGACGATTTCCCCGTAGGTACCCCTATACTCGCAATACATAAAAACAAAATGGCGACGATAACGTTGCCGATTCTTTTTGGAAACCGCAGATTGTTTCCTTTCTAACGCTTTTCTGCGCTTTCCATTGTGTGTTAATGTCTGAAATAATCGTAGGTGTATGTTTTTTTTGCAATTTTACAGATAATAAAACATTAACATAGTATAAAATACGTTTATTTTACGAAAAATCCGCCAAATATAACGACGTTAGAGCGATGACGTCACGAAAAAAGCAACGTCTAGTTAGAGGCACGTTACGGGGAAATTGGCGCAATAAAAATGAAAACGTGTTTTTGGCTGTTTTTTTTTTAAATAAATGGTAACAACTTTGAAGTATGACAAATTCGTTATAAGGATTCTTGACAAGGAACATGGGCTCACATTCCCTGCCTGGAAAGTATATTCCCCCTCGCCTAACGGCTGGGGTGAATATATTTCCAGGCAGGGAACGTGAGCCCATGTCCCCTGTCAAGAAATCCTAATAACTAATAATAAAATGACTAGGGCTGATATGGCACAATAATGATCAGGTACTGATATGGTACAATAACGATCAGGAACTGATATGGCACAATACTGACTAGGTACAGATATGGCATAATACTGAATAGGGACAGATATTGCATAAGTATGACGAGAGGCAGATATGGCACACAAATGACTAAGAACGGATATGGCACAATAATGACTAGGGACATATATGGCACATTTATGAATAGGGACTGATATGGAAAAATAATGATCAGCTACAGACATGTCACACTAATAGCTAGGTACTGATCTGGCACAATAATGGCTAGGTACTGACATGACACAATAATGATCAGGTACTGATACGGCACAATAATGACTAGGAACACATATGGCAGAAAACTGATCAGGTACCGATATATGGCCCAGTAAAGATACGGTACTGATATGGCACACTACTGATCAGGTACAGATACTGTACAATAATGACTAGGGTCAGATATGGCACAGTACTGACCAGGTACTGATATGGCAAACTAATGACTATGGATAGATATGGCACAATACTGACACTAGGGTCAGATATGGCACTATACTGATCAGTTACTGATTCGGCACAATAATTATCAAGTACCGATATGGCACAATAATGAATCGGAACATATATGGCATAAACCTGATCAGGTACATATATGGTACACTAATGTATAGGGACATATATGGCACACTAATGACTATAAACATATATGGCACAATAATGACTAGGTACATGTACATATATGGCATAAAAATTATCAGGTACAGATATCGTACAACAATAATGACTAGGAACAGATATATATGGCACAATAATGACTGTGGACAGCACAATAATGTCTAGTGACAGATATGGCACCATAATGTCTAGGGACATATATGGCACAATAATGACTAGGTGCATATATGGAACGATAATGACTAGGTGCATATATGGAACGATAATGAACAAGTGATGATATGGCACAATAATGACTAGGTGCATATATGGAACGATAATGACTAGGTGCATACATGGAACGATAATGAACAAGTGATGATATGGCACAATAATGACTAGGGACATATGACACAATACTGATCAGGTACATATATGGCACAAAACTGATCAGGTACAGATATAGCACAATACTGATCACGTACAGATACGACACATCAATGACTAGGGACAGATACGGCACAATAATGATCAGGTACAGATATCGCGCAATTCTGATCAAGTACAGATATGACACAATAATATCTAAGGACAGATATGGCACAATAATGATTAGGCACGGATAGAGCACAATAGTTTCTAGGACAGATATGACTCAATAGTGTCTAGGGGCAGATATAGACTTATTCTGATATTCTGAATCTCAGACGGACTACAGTGAAAATAACATTCACTTACCAGATCATTCTCCTTCTATTAGTTTGAATGACAAAATCATGACAAACTATCGAGATCGCAATTTAAATGTGAACAGCATAGAGATCCTGATATTTCTAGCTTTGTCTGGTCACTTAGGCGTCAATAAGACATATCACAAGATGTTGTGTCATTTTTATTGGCCAAATCTCAAAAAGAATGTATCACAATACTGTCTTACATGTGAAATGGTAGGAAAGCCGAATCAGAAGATTCCCAAAGCCCACCTTCAACCTATTCCTGCATTTGATAACCTTTCAGCAAAATAATCCTGAACTGTGATGGCCCCTTACATAAGACCAAGTCTGGTACAAGATTTCCTGAAGCTATTCCACTTAGGAATATCAAGACAAAGTCTATTGTAAGGGCTCTGGTCAAGTTGACACTAACAAAGACTGGGATGAAAGTATCTACTTGTTGCTTTTCGCCGTTAGAGAGTCTGTTCAAGAATCTCTGGGTTTCATTCCATTTGAACTACACAGTTCTTTCTTTACTTTCAGTTAATTAATGTAGTTTTCTCTGTCCCACTTGAAAATTCCAGTGACGGATTACAGAATGGGAATGATCAGTTTGACAAAAATGATCCTTGATTAACGAAATTAGAAAACAGTGACATTTTGAAAAATCTTGACGAGAAACTGTCACATCTAGAACCATCACAGAGACATGCGCTGAAACTGTTAATACATGAATACGAGCACTTATTTACTGATGTTCCAAAAAGAACTGACACAATTTATCATGATGTCGAAGGGCTTTGAAAAACTTGAAAAGCTGAAAAGATTATCAAAATGGCATGAAAAATAAAGCATAAATAGAGGCGGCCAACTTTGAACGATGACGTCATCGCGCCTTTTTACCACAGATGGCATATTGATAGAGTATACTTTAAGCAACGAATATCACTGCAAATTGATCAAAAATGAATATAGAGATGTAAAATGTATAAATTGTCTGCTTATTGTTGATTTGCAGTGATTTTGTTTGCTTTTAAAAGACATTTTGTCAATATGCCATATAGGAGAAAAGGCGCGATGACGTCATTGTTTCAAGATGACCGCCTCCATTTATGTTTCTTTGCTAATTTTCATTATCTCCTTTAATTGTTAATGGCATTTTGATAATTCTTTCAGCTTCTTTCAAGTTTTTCAGAACCCTTTAAAATAAACCTTGTTTGAAAATAGTGCATCAACCCCTTTAGTATATATTGTGCTCATTCATAATAACAGTGAAAATGGAAATTTGGACTAAACCGAAAATATTGGACTTTAATTTGGACTTAAAGAGACACTTACTGTTTTGGATTAAAGAGACAATTACTGTTTTGGATTAAAAAGACACGTACTGTTTTGGAATAAAGAGACACGTGCTGATTTGAATTAAAGGAACATTGAATACTTTTATTTGACTTAATTCGAAAATTGGATATTAATAAAAATTGGATTTGTGTATTCTGTAAGTGAATATTTTATGTAAATACATCTCCTAATTATATTTGTGTGTGGTAGGATTTGCTTCCTTTCTTGTTACATTTTACTCGTAACACGTGCCACATTGTATTTTTAACTTCTGAAGCCAAATTTGGTAAATTTCGGCAAGGATTTGGGTAGATTTGGGTAGATTTGGGTAAGGCTTTTGGTTTCAAAAGTTACAATATACACATATAGTTTCGTGCCATATTATATACGTAACTTCTGAAGCAAAAATGTGTATATTTGGGCTAGGATTTGGGCAAGGATTTGAGTTTCTGACGTTACAATATACACATATACTTTTGTGCCACATTATATGTGTAAAGTGCATCTTTTGAAGCTAAAATTGGTAGATTTGGGAAGGAATAGATTTGTGTTTCAGAAGTTACACTATACACATATACTTTCGTGCCACATTATATGTTTATAGTGTAACTTCTGAAGCTAAAATTGGTAAATTTGGGTAGATTTGGGTAGATTTGGATAAGGATTTGGGTAGATTTGGATATTTCGTGCCACCGAGTTTTACAGAAAACCAGCCATACCTCATCATGGCGACAAAATATTGGCTGAGAGCTCGTACATTCTGCAATCGTATGTCCTGCTGTACACGAGTAACACTCCGTGATTGCTTCTAAATAAGAAATATGGTAACAATAACATACATAATTAAGCCTTTTGATTTGCACTTTGAAATTATTAATTGTACATACTTTCAGAACAGAGCGAACTTGTTAATTGAATAATTCGTGTTACTAACGACGTCGAATTAACAAACCATTCTCATTTAAATTATTCAATATACTTCCATTACATATTAATGATACATAGATGTATGTATATATAGATGTACACCATTCTCATATAAACTAATCATATACTTCCATTACATATTAATGATACATAGATGTATGTATATATAGATGTACACCATTCTCATATAAATTAATCATATACTTCCATTACATATTAATGATACATAGATGTATGTATATATAGATATACACCATTCTCATATAAACTAATCATATACTTCCATTACATATTAATGATACATATATGTATGTATATATAGATGTACACCATTCTCATATAAACTAATCATATACTTGCATTATATATTAATGATACATAGATGTATGTATATATAGATGTACACCATTCTCATATAAACTAATCATATACTTCCATTACATATTAATGATACATAGATGTATGTATATATAGATATACACCATTCTCATATAAACTAATCATATACTTCCATTACATATTAATGATACATAGATGTATGTATATATAGATGTACACCATTCTCATATAAACTAATCATATACTTCCATTACATATTAATGATACATAGATGTATGTATATATAGATGTACACCATTCTCATATAAATTAATCATATACTTCCATTACATATTAATGATACATAGATGTATGTATATATAGATGTACACCATTCTCATATAAACTAATCATATACTTCCATTACATATTAATGATACATAGATGTATGTATATATAGATATACACCATTCTCATATAAATTAATCATATACTTCCATTACATATTAATGATACATAGATGTATGTATATATAAATGTACACCATTCTCATATAAACTAATCATATACTTCCATTACATATTAATGATACATAGATGTATGTATATATAGATGTACAACATTCTCATATAAACTATTCAATATACTTCCATTACATATTAATGATACATAGATGTATGTATATATAGATATAAACATCGAACAGGAAAAACAGCATTCAAGGACGACAGTCAACCACAAACACACACAGAAACAAAGAACAAATTTAAAGATGAATAAAAGGCCATATAAGACATCACAAACACTAAAGGGTTGACAATAGGGCTACCGCAATGGAACGGTCAGTGGCAAAAAGGCCGCTGGGGGTTTAAACCAGCTTACCTATGGTGCACCAAACCTCACCAATAAAACGGGACAGTGTAAATAAAGAAATCCCCGCCATGAACTATTCTCTAACCAACAACGACGCAGCATTAATACTACTTTTACCACTGCGTGACTGCACGGGGAAATGAGGTAAATCTAAATTGTATAGCTGCACAACTATTGCCAGATAATTGATAATTACATTTATCTGTGGATTAATTTACCTGTTCAAACTTGTCTACGTCATCAAATAAAATCTTATTCTCGCTTTTTCACAGATATTGCAAGTTGTGAATATGTTAATAACTATTGTTGTATATTGATTTCGATTTAAATAAACATAAATATGGCCGCAGAACTTTAAGCTATGCACCCGACAATAATAATAAGTATAAAGTAACAAGGGCAATAACTCTTATTTAAATAAACATATAGTTGTGGTTCTTGCATTCTCCACATCCTCTTATTGCTCTCTGTCATTGTGTTTCATTGCAGATCCATTAGTAGTTTTGGAGCTATGCTTCGGACAAGAATTTTAAGTATAGAATTACAAAGGCCAATAACTCTAACAATAACTCTTGTCCATGAAGTTATTGTTATTGCAATCTTCACACTATCTACTTGCCCTCTATCATTGTGTGATTCTTCATTCCAGTCTAGTAGTTTTAGAGTTATGCTCCGGACAAGAATTATAAGTATTAAACTACAAATAACTCTCAATTAAATGAAGACAGAGTTATGGTTTTGCATTCTGCACTTATTCTCATTGCCTTCTATCATTGTGTGAAATCTGATTAGTGTCCCTTTAGTAGTTTTCATGTTATGGAGCAGACACGAATTATAAGTATAAACTTACAAATGGCAATAACTCTAATTTAAATGAAGGCAGAGTTATGGTTCTTGCGGCAGAGGGGCATAATGAAAGAGTGTTCTACGTCCCGCTAACACATACTAGGATATAAGGTTATATTGGGACAACAACCTTAGAGGGAGATGAGATAAAACGATGAAGCTCCCCATTAGACATGTTTCCACTAGGGAGCGAACCCATGAAAGGCAGAGATCTGTAGCTCTAATGCGCAAGGCCTTATTCACTGAGGTACCAAGGCCGCTTTATAAGGACATCATGTCAAACCCATAAAAGGTATACACAGATGCCGCTTAGTCAAATATCCTGCGCAGAGGAGAAACGATAATGAAATAATTCTGAACACAAGGTACACTCAGATGCTTAAGTCAGATTTCCAAAATTGGTGATACACACAAGGATTCAAAATATTTGGAGCGGTGAAAAATTGAGAAAAAAAAATCATTTCTTTTCATATTACCAAAATAATACAACAAAAAAACAACGCAGAAATAAATCTCGCAATTTTTTTTTGACATCATTGTATTGCAGTAGTTTATGTACGCGAATATTTATTGGTAACAGTTATCCAGATCCCACTGATTGGATCGAGGACTGATGAAATCAGTATCTTGTCAAAAATAAGGTTCATCTGAATAACTGTTAATCTGTGGGTTTTATGGGATGGCGAGTTGTCGGTTAACTTTAACCCCGTTAACTGAAGACTATAGGGCCTTCATTCTTCATCCGATCTTTACCAATCATTACCAGATTGTTGATATCAATGACAGATTGAACACGTTCGAAAATCAGCCAGATTGGATCTGTAATCTCAGAGTTATGGCCATTGATTTAGTTACAAGAAATCCGCGGATTCACATGTCTCGCCTAACGGGGCGGGTCTTAAAAATAAAAGATAAATGTTGCTTAATTAAATGAAAGTTTGTAAACATTTTAATAACTGAAAACAATGGAGTTTACAGTTATCTAATATGACATTTAACCCTTATCCCGCTACATGTATATAATGGACTGTTCTTTCTATGAATTAAGACCATTCCATTTATGTGGCGAAGGGGTGTTTAAGCAAATATAACTGATCGGCATCCGGACATTGTAAACCCTGATCAGCCTGCGAATTACTCGCAGGCTGATCTGGGTTTACAATGGACGCAAAGGCTATTATAGTCTTGCTCAGCGGGTTAAGTGCATTTCTATAAAAAAACTAGAAATGTGTACATGGGGAAGGATGCCCTCACTGAAAACACTCAGTGTAAAACGTAACATATGAGGAAAAAGGGCCGTACCTCTGGTAATACTGGGTCGATTTTTACGCCAAGTCGATAGGCACATTTTGATAGTATATGTAAGCATACTAAAGTTTGAAAATAAACCGAGGAAAACTGTGGGAGTAGATAGACACACAATATATTTTAACGAAAACTTTGACAAAAAAGGACCTTAAGTCTGGTAATACTAGAGTATGATAATGGACCTTTGGAAACGGCCGAGCATTTTGAGGCCGAAACAATATGAACATTTTGACATCGTAGGTAAACATCCTGTAAAGTTTCGAAGCCATCGGTTGAAAAGATACTTTGTGGGAGGAGATAGACACACAAGATATTGCGACGGAAAATTTATGTTTGGAGTAGAGGTCCTCAATATATTACATTGTTCTCTATATGTGCAACTGTGTCTAGGAACACGTGTTTTTCATTGGTAACCTCTGCTGTGAATTTGATTGAGGGATGGAATGCATTGACCTTGTCTATAAAGGCTTGTAAAGTGTGTGGACCATGACAATTGTGCATATCAACATCGTCAATGAAACGTAACCACGACAAAGGTTTCAGTGGTACAGATAGGAGTTGTTCTTCCAGTCTGCCCATAAACACATTGACATATGAAGGTGCCATTTTTGTCCCCATGGCGGTGCCTTGAACCTGGAGGTAGATTTTCCCATTAAATTCGAAATTGTTGCACTTGAGGATAAGCGTGAGGAGCCTAACAAGTATGCTGGTGGATGGATCTTTATGAACTCTATGAAAAATGAACACAGTAAGTCTATCAAATCACATGTAGTAATTAATCTTTCCAGTGCACAGCTCACTAAGTCCGAGGAAAAGGTTTGAACTTCTGCCCACGCCCTAAACGTTATGACAGAGGCAGCCTTATAGAAGACACTAAAGTGTTTAGCAGAAGGCTGAGACTCAAATCTCATTTTGAGAAACCCGATTTCGGGCATGACAACAGTGCCACACCTCATAATACCACATCTCAGCCGGACCAGACACCCCATTCGAATAATTCTTTGAGCACACAGTCAGATAGTCAACCAGATATAAACACCACACAAGCAACTGAGAGGTATAAGAAATTTAAACTCCGAAGTGACTTTCAACCACCGAGACAGTCAGGTAAACTCGAAGCGTTCATTGAAAATGTAGAGGCAGATATCACAGCATTCCAGCCACCTTACATTCCAGCCACCTAACTCACACCATCAAAACATATCTAGAGTAGAACAAATTGCGCTCAACTCACTAAAAAAGAGAACATATATCATAATCAAACCTGCGGACAAAGGTTCAGCAGTGGTCGTTATGGATAGAGACCATACTTGTCTCTGAAGCGGAAAGACAGTTGAATGAATCAACCTACTACACGCCTCTTGACCATGACCCAACTTTAGAGTTTGCTGCCGAAGTGACCAATGCTGTAACAGAACTGTTTGAACAAGGTCATATTAGTCAGGCCAATATGGACTACCTCTTAGTTCCTAACCCCAAGGCAGGCATATTTTATCTTTTAATCCCGGTCGGCCAATAGTATCATACGGCAAACGATCATCCCACATAAAAGATATCAGAATTTATAGACTTTCACCTGAGACCCCATGTTGTATCTCTATCGTAATACATCAAAGACACCACAGACTATCTTCGGAGACTAGAGTCCAACATATCAGTCCCGGAAAACACTCAACTTGTATCATTGGAGCACCTTACAAGGCGAGGTTACTGCAAGACAGACATTGACAAAGCACGGAACCTCAACAAAAAAGAACTCCTTTAATAACAGTCGAAGACAAACAGTTCCGAGCAAACTTTACCTTTCGTGCTTACATACCATCCTGACCTTCCCAATGTGAAACAGATTATTAATAAACACTGGTCACACATAGAGGAGTCAGAACGTCTGAACAAAATGCTGCTTAGAAAACCCATTATTGCGTACAGGAGACCTTAAAGTCTCCGCGACATCCTTGTTGCAGCCAAGTTGAAACCAGACTCCAATACTCAGACCACAGGACAGTCAGGCCCTTGCCATACATCGAGATGTCAGACTTGTAAATACAAGTCTCCCGCAAACTATTTCTTATCTTCACTCGGTGCCAAAAACACAATCAAAAGTGTCACAAACTGCAAATCCGCAAACGTCATCTACTTAATGACGTGCTTGATTTGCAAAAAAACAGTATGTCGGTGAAACAAAGCCGGCGTTGAACCTCCGATTTAACCTCCATCGCTCCGATTGTAAACAACGTAGGTTTGCTAGGTCGCCAGCGGCCGAACACTTCAGTTTAGAAGGCCACACGTTCAACGACTTGTCTCTGACATGCATCGAACACAATCCAAATTGGACCGACGCTGAACGTAAATTGCGTGAAACGTACTGGATAAGTCGCTTAAACACAAAACATACAGTAGGAATCAACAAAGGGGACTAAATACATCTTACAGAATATATAAATGTAAACACACATACTCCGGTTTTTATTACTTCCCTTGATCCAATTTTCTCCATTTATATATTATTTTAGCCTTATTCAATTAACTTTGGAGTTGTTTTTGCTATATCCTGCAGTATCGATTATTTGTCTTATGTATATAGGTACGGTTATTCACTCACATACTCTCTCTTCATAACTAATCATAAATGTCAGCGTACAATTTTACTTTCATCCAACCAGCAATGTTCTATTATTATTACTTTCGTTACTTCCCTTGATCAAAATATCTCCATTTATTTTATTTTATTTGTTTAGCCTTAGTCATTGTTTTTACTAGCTTTGGAGTTGCTTTATACTTTATCATGCAGTATCGATTTTATGGTTAAGGTTTTGAGGTTGGGTCTGTGTTATCTTTTTCACATTTTTACTCTCTCTTCATATCTAAATGTCAGGGTACAGTTCTACCCTCATCCAACCAGATATGTTCTTTTATTAGTATCACATTTGGCTCCAGAGTGTCTATTCAAAGCAATCATGTCCTGCAACACTGCCAAACGATACGTTTTTTTTAAAAAAGTTTTATTTAAACTGCCGTGTATTTTAGTGTTTTTCTTTGTTTCGTATTTGTTATTTTAGTGTTTGTGTACTCCTGATGAAGGCGTAAGCCGAAAGCGCTTGGGTTTTTATAAACTGTAGCACTGTATAAATGTGTTTTTCCCCATCTATATATATATATATACATATATAGATGATATATATACATATATAGATGGGGAAATACATACATACATCTACATACATCTACATACATCTACATACATACATATACATCTACATACATACATACATATACATACATATACATACATCTACATACATCTACATACATCTACATACATACATATACATATACATCTACATACATACATCTACATACATCTACATACATCTACATTTTGTACATCTGCAAAATACCTTTCAAAAAGCACTGGATCCCCGAGGGGATACGAAAATGTTGGAATAAATTAATAGATGGGGAAAAAAACATTAATACAGTGCTAAAGTTTATAAAAACCTAAGCGCTTCCGGCTTACGTACGCCTTCATCAGGGGTAATATTTTTTCAGTACTTTTGTTACTTCCCTTAATCAAAATATCTCCATTTATTTTATTTTATTTGTTTAGCCTTAGTCATTGTTTTTACTAGCTTTGGAGTTGCTTTATACTTTATCCTGCAGTATCGATTTTAGGTTTTAGGTTTCGAGGTAGGGTTTGTGTTATCTTTTTCACATTTTTACTCTCTCTTCATAACTAAATGTCAGGGTACAGTTTTACTCTCATCCAACCAGATATTTTCTTTTATTAGTATCACATTTGGCTCCAGAGTGTCTATTCAAAGTAACCAGTTTCTGCAACACTGCCAAACAATAAGTTGTTTTTTAAAGAGTTTTATTTAAACTGCCGTGTATTTTAGTGTTTTTTGTTCCGGTATGTTTTTTTCGTGTTTGTGTACCCCTGATGAAGGCGTAAGCCGAAAGCGCTTGGGTTTTTATAAACTGTAGCACTGTATAAATGTTTTTTTCCCCATCTATATACATATATATGTGTATATATGTTTATGACCATTTGTTTGTTTTACTTATATTGTCTATTAATGCTGCCTTGTGTGTTAGAGAATATAAATTGGCGGGGATATCTTTATTTACATTGTCCCGTTTTATTTGGATGACAACAGGGTAAGATTGAGGTTTCGTGCACCATAGAACCTGGTTTAAACCATATATCTTGCCATTTATTTATCTTTGTAGTTGTTGTTTGTTTCTTTGTGTGATTGTGGTTGACTGTCGTCTTGAATCTCCTGTTCGATTTTTATATCCATTTTTGTTTTATACTAACCCTTGGACAAATGTCAACATGGTTTTAACCATTGTAATTGCATACCCTTTTTTACTTTCATTTTTGAAAACTTGTATCTAAAACTCTCAAAAGCAAGATGAGCTTTCACAATATCCAGAAGACAGTTAAAGCCAAAAATAATAGAAAACTGCAATAAAACAAGAGGCTCAAGAGGGTATCGTTCTACTGGCTATATGGATTCTTTGATGGGGAACACGACAACAATATGTACAACTATGCTTGGTTCTGATCATTCCTGCAAAGTTTCACTGAATCCACCAAGGGGTTCAGTAAAAATAGTCCGGATTAAGTTTATGTATAAGGGGCCATAACTCCTTAGGGGCCAAAAATTATTCAACCGGAACACAGCAACTAGGCTTCATACTGATCATCCCTGTTTTGTTGAAATCCGGCCAGAAGAAGCAGTCTGTACATGGTTAGTGTATTAAAACATTTAAAGGGCCATTATTCCACCACAAATCATTCAACTGGAACACGACAATGATAGCCGTAACCAAGTTATATTGAAAACCTTCAACAATCAGTTGTTGTGGAGAACTAGTCCAAACAAAGTTTGTGTATTAAAACATTTAAAAGAGCCATAACTCCAACAAAAAGTATTAAATCGGAACATGACAACAATATGCCCAACTAGGCTTGGTACTGGTCATTTCTGTCAAGTTTCAATGAATTCCAGTAAGGAGTTCAGGAAAACTAGCCTGGACAAAGTGTTTATATAAGAGGCAATAACTGTGTCAAAAATATTTCAACAAAAAATAGTGATGCTATGTGCAACTAGGCATTGTACTGACCATCTCTACTAAGTTTCGTTGAAATCCAGACCGGCATTCAGGAGAACTAGTCTATACAATGTTAGTGTATTAAAACCTTTAAATGCCCATTACTCCGCCAAAAATCATTCAACCGGAACACATCGATGATATGCACAACTAGGCTTGGTACTCATCATCCCAACCAAAATTCGTTGAAATTCGGCCAGGAGTTTAGAAGAAATTAGTCCGTATAAACTTTGTGTATCAAAAACATAACAGGGCTGTAACTCCGCAAAAATATCATTCAACCGGAACACGGTGAAGATATGCACAACTAGGCCTGGTACTGAGTTTCCCAGCAAGGTTTCATTGAAATCCGGGTTCAGGAGAACAAGTCGGGACAAAACGTGCGTATCAAAACCTTTAAAGAGGCACTACCTATATCTACGCGATTTTTAATGTAAAATATTAAATACTCAATATTACTGCATTTTTATGTATACAAAGCTATTTTATGAGTTTTCTAAGAAGAAACATGGTTCGTATTCCAGTTCTGTAAATTATTAATTATGATCAAAACAATATAGTGAATAACATGCTGCCCAGCCGTTTATTCCTGCCGGAGAACTACGAGTTTTTACGATTTTCTCGGACATGCGCAATGCGATTACAAACTATTCGGCGCAGTTCCGATAGCAAAATAATCGATCGGAACTCTTCGCTAATCAGACGAAGTAGTTCCGATTGTAAACGAATAAGATCGGAAAATCTCCGAAATCGGCTTGTCAAAAACTATTACGAATACAATTTCAAAAATCCGATCTTTTCTATCCTGTTTTTACCAGCAAAACGCATATTACATTGGGTGAAATTATTGCCATTTACCTTTTTCATAGTCCTCTTTATAATTAAGTAAAGTTTATATTAATCTGTGAACAAAAAGATGTAGGTAGAGCCTCTTTAAAGAGCCATAACTCCGCCAAAAAAAATTCCACCGAAATACGGCGATGACACTCATAACTAGGCTTGGTACTGATCATCCCTGCAAAGTCAGACAAAAGTCATTCAGCCGGAACACGGTGATGACATGCACCACTAGGCCTGGTACTGATTATTCATGCAATGTTTCGTTGGAATCCGGCCAAGGGTTCACGAAAAATAATCCGGACAAAGTTTGTGTATTAAAACGTTCAAATGGCCATAACTCCGCCAAAAATCATTCAAGCGGAACACGGTATGCAAAATTAGATTTGGTACGATCATCCCTGCAAAGTTTCAGTAAATTCCGGCCAAATGAAGGGCTTATCGTCTTAATGGGGCAAAATTCATCGTTTTTAACTAAATCAAGGGCCGTAACTCCGGTTTACTAATATAATATAGCTAGTGTTCGAACTTGTCTGAGCTTTCATTGATATTGACAATCTGGTGAAGTTTGTAAAAATTCCGACGAGAAATGAAGGCCCTGTCGTGTTAAAGGCCAATTATTTGTAGCAATTATAGCATATTTCAGAAAATCAAGGGCCATAACTCCAGCGTTAATGGGCAAATCTGACTGGTTTTCGAACTCATCCAAGATTTCATTGCTGTTAACAATCTATGCACGTTCGGTAACAATCAAATAATGAATGACGGTACCACATAGTTCACAAGGAAGTAAATGACATTTTCAGCAAAACAAAGGTCAGAACTAATCCTATCTGGCTGGATTTCGAACTTGTCCGAGCTTTCATTGATATTAACAATCTGGCAAAATTTGGTAAGGATCAAAGATAAAATAAGGTGCTAGAGTGTTCACCAGGCAAAAGTTAACGGACGACTGACAACTCACCATCCCATAAGCTTTGCTGGCCTTCAGCCAGTAGAGCTAAACACTATTTTTGTTCCTAAGTACAAACATCCAGGTCCAAAATGTGTTGCGAACTTCCAAGATTAAGTTGTCGTTTTTAAGTTTTTTCATTTCTTATTTTATTTTATTATTATTATTAGTAGTAGTATTAGTAGTAGTAGTAATAGTAGTAGTATAAGTAGTAGTAGTCGTAGCATAAAAGAAAAGAAAGAAAAGTAATCATTGTTGGTGCAAATAAGTAATTCGCCATTTAAATGGAAAGTAAGTAAAATGTACTCACCAGTTTGTGCCCTTACCGCCCCGAAGGTAACTACAATAACGAGAAAGACAGCTGTTAACATTCTGACGAAAGGCGAAAATGCTTAACTTACCAGGTGAGGTCAGTCTTTATATACCAGCTCAGTTGTATTACGTAAGTGGGGGCGGGGGCAGGGGGAGCGGTGCAATGGTTATTTCTGTTATCTTGTTTTTGGCGAAATTTATATTTTGTTACCTGTTTTTGTGAAAATAATAGTAACTGTTATCTGTTATTAGTTAACTGTTTTCAGTGTTTTTTTAATTACTGTTAACTGTTGTCAGCAATTTCAATTCGCTGTTAGCTTGTTATGAGAACCTCCTTGACCCCTCCCCACACCTCTTACAAGTCATACAGTACATAGCGTTAATCAACAACGTCAAGGTGGAAGGATTGTTCGCAAGATAAGTATAGATAGATAAGGCATCACAAATACTCCTTCATACCGTGCAGGGGCATACCTGTGCATACTCATATACTAGAGCAGTAAAAATACAATTTTAGGTAAAAGAAATTGGCACAGAAATGGTTTTAACTGATTCTGGTTCCAAAAATTATGGAAAAAAATATATCCAAAGTCCTCATCTCAAATCACGTGCTAAATATGTTATTTTGGGGCAAAAAGATGAAAAATAATGAAAAAATCACCTTTTTTGGGAATAATTAAAAAAAATTATAATTAAACAATAAAAAATACAGTTATATAGTAAATAATGCTTATAATAAAGAAGACAATCAGAATGTATTATCAATTTGACCAAATAAATAGACAGACTCTCAATTTTGGGATAAAATGGTGAAAAAAGTGATAAAATCACCGATTTTTGGAGATAAAATACTTAAATTAAATCTATGTGTAAATATCATATTTTTGTTTTTGTATTTTACTATTTATGTTGTTCTCTATCAGATATCTAAAATACAATTCACAACTCAAGTTGAAAGTGTACTTATTTTGAGGCTGAAAGTTTAAGAAAAATTGGAAAAAATCAACGATTTTTGGGAAGATAATTTTATAATGATATTTACGTATTAATGTTAAATTAAGTAAGATATCCAACTTTTTATAGTAGATCTACTTGTTTGATCTCACTAAATGTTTTAGATTGGTCATAACAGTAGATTTATAGGTAAAATAGTTCAGATAATCTCCCTTAATTAAAATGTGTTTGATTTGATAGAGTACCTTCCCTTAAAAGTTTGCCGCTTTTTTTTGACAAAACATGTTTTGGTACTGAGGTAAACACCAATTCAGTGAACTGATACTCACTTGATGGAGCTTGTTATACAGTTACATAGATGACAAGTATGTATATGTTTGATTTTGAAATAAAACATAATTTTAAAGGTAGTAACAGATCTGTGTGCTACCAAGGATTTGTACAACAAATCCTTGGTGCTACTTAATTAAGATTGTTGTTATAAATGTGAAGCAACACGTATTAGCCCGAGTGATGAAACCTGTATCTACTCAACATTGCATTTTATAAATGCCCAGGCCAAAAAAATACGAGGTAACGCCAATCCTCACATTTGACCAACCTCTATGGTGGAAAGCCCTAGTAACAGCGACCTGCGACACATTGTGCTCAGATTGGGAGGACTGCACATGGAAATGAGTTTCCTAGGCTGTATTGGTCATATAGTGACAGACTCGGGGTTAACAGAACTGCTAGAAACAATATATGCGGATAATGCTGTTATGCACATGCTAACAGGCAAAGCCATATCACGAGCAGTTAGAGGCCACAACCTTGTAGATATGGCCCTGGATCCGTTAATGGCCGCCGAAGTCTTTAATATTGACATACGTAAGAAAAAAACGAGTGGTGAAATTGAAGGTGACGAAACAAATGACGGAGCTGAGTTGAGTTTAGGTGGTTCGGAAAATGATGAGGCATGTAATGTTGGACTGAAAACAAATAAGAAGGAAAGTACCTCTGACGAGCAAGTTAACGTATCTGTGGACACGGAAAATCCCCTAATCGAGACAGCAGAATTGTTTGCTGAAGAAACATATAGACATGAATGAATAAGCAATGACAATGATATCGAGTGTGCATTGACTGTGTTTGATCAGGTTCTTGCAGGTGAGTTAGATGTTGAATATGCATGTTCATCTGCTGTAGTAGAGCGCATAGAAGAGAGAATAGATACGCACTGTAGTAACTTAAAACAAAGTCGCACATCAAGATTGTGGCTTCAATACATGGAGAAGGTTGATGTGATTTTTAAGGCAGAACGATCTGGCAACTGGAGCTCCATTTACAGGCAGTATTAGATATGTTACCCTATTTCACAGCATCTGGCCACAACTTATATGCGGTCGGTACACGTATACCTTGCAAACATGCTAGCATTAGAAACAAGTAGTCCTGATGTGTACAGGTATTCTATGGACGGGTATCATGTACTTAGACAAAGCAATCGATTTTGGGCAGGACTCTTGACTGCTTTAGTCATAGAACAAATGCTCATGAGAAGTTTGAAAACAACTGGTGGGCTAACACGAGGAAGGGGAATGACAAACACAGAGGACGCTGTGGGAACTTTCTCGCCCCGCTTGCTCAGAAATCATCGAAGCTATGCAACAAGTATCAGGAACAGAATTCATCACCAGTGACCAGCATAAAGCTATTCAAACGCACGGCAACAGAGAGACAAAAAAGACACGAACATTCTAATAGAATATCTCAGTGAAAGAAACCCCTTTAATAAGGATCCTGAGCTAAAAAGTATATCAAGTGGAGTTGTTTCTGATATTCTGTCACTGTAGATGATGCGAAAGCTGTTGGGATCAAGATTCTAGACAAAATGGCTGGAAGCACTGTTATGGATTTTGCTTTCAAGCGAAAAGATCAAGTAAAAACAATGTCGGATACGGCTGGTATGAAAATAGGCGATGACGTTATCAAGGCAGACTCGCAACTATTATTTCAACGGCTTGTTTCTGCGGCAAGAATCACTCCCAGAAGACGAACTGGATTCGCTATTCTCTTATGAGTTATGCACTTACCCTCCAGCAATATTTGAAATCCCGCACTTGCTGAGAGAGGCTGATAAGCCAGCATTGGCAGAAGCTATACGAGATAAAGTAAAACCACAGTGAGAGACCCACTGGTGAAATGAAATATATACTTGATGGCGGTTGCCTTTTGCAACGGATTCCTTGGCAAAATCCAACAGCTATGGTCAAATATGTGACGTGTATGTGGAGCATGTAACAAAGAAGTATGGTAAAGCGACTGTGGTATGTGATGGATATGACAATGTTCCAAGTACTAAAGACACAACACATCTGAGGCGAACAGGGGTTGCGTTGGGACGGAAGTTAAATTCACTGAGACAATGATCATGAGAGGAAAGAAAAGTAAGTTCCTCACAAACAAGAAAAACAAACAAAGATTTATTAATCTTCTAAGTAATAAGTTGCAAAATGCGGGTATTGAAACTGTACACTCTTCAGACGATGCGGATCTTCTTATGGTAAAGACAGCTGTGACCTACTCCTTAACAACGCAGACCTCATTAGTTGGAGATGATACATATCTGTTGATACTGCTGTGTTACTATACGGTAACACTTGAGAAGGAACAGGTACATATATGGAAAAGCACAGTATGGAACATTCAAGACACAAAACGTAGATTGGGTGAAGAAATATGCTCTAATATACTGTTTCTTCATGCAATTCTTGGCTGCGACACAACATCAATGAGATATGGACTTGGAAGGGTACTGTTCTGAAAACGTATGAAAACAACTCGGAATTTCATCTGGCTGCAGATATGTTCAACAAAACACCAAACGAAGTATCTAAAGAGGACATTATTGCATCTGGAGAGACTGCATTACTGTGTCTATATAAGAGTAATTCGCGAGAAGGACTGGACAAACTACGTGTTCATAAATTCGCCGAAAAGGTTGCCAAAAGCACAAGTTTTTGTAGACCCCAAAATGTTACCCCTTTCATCAGGGGCTGCAAAGTGTCACAGTCTGCGGGTATTGTATCAAGTACAGGACTGGAAAGGTAATGAAGATGGGTTAATACCGGTTGAATGGGGCTGGGAAATACAAGATAACTCCATGTAGCCGCTTAAAATGGACAAATCACCTGCCCCGGAATTCCTTCTGAAGGTGACAAGATGCTCGTGCAAAACGACCAGCTGTAGTTGTAAGAAAATGGGATTAGATTGCAGTACAGCATGTAGTTCGTCCAGAAGAGTAAGTTGTGAGAATTCGGCACGACCCGAAATAGACAGTGATTAAAGTGAGTTCCGTTGGCTACATGTAAAATACAAACTGATAAATCAACATACCTAACCTTCTGTGTCTATGACAACTAAGATTATATTTTGAAGTCTACTGATTACACATTGCTGGACTCAACAATCCTAACATACTTATATATATATATATGCAGAAACGACTTGAACAAGTATTATTTAGTTAGTATGGGAAATTGATTGCAAGAAAAAAAAGATTTTGATTTTATACTTGGTGTATTCCTAAAATCAGCGATTTTCCTTCTTTTTACAATTTTCTACCCCAAAAGTATTATATTAAGAATGTGATTTCAGAAAAGGATTTTGGACGTATTGTTTTCTATATCTTTGGGAACCATAATCAGTTAAAATAATGTCAGTGACAATTTATTTTAATTTATGCTATTTTTTATTAATCTTATCCTAAAACCATTAAAATAATATATTTTTTTAAAAAAAAGAAAGATTTTTGAACCAAAAACAGGTTTTGATATAAAATTATACTTTTTTTCCATTTAAACTTAATATTATGTAATATTAACAATAACATTTCATATATAAATACATGTTTTACTAATATTCTGAATAAATATAATTTATTCCAGAAAATAGTGATTTTCTTCACTTTTTTGACTTTTTACCCCAAAAAATCATATTTAGCACGTGATTTGAGATGAGGACTTTGGATATATTTTTTTGTATATTGTTTCGAACCAGGATCAGTAAAAATAATTTCTGTGCCAATTTCTTTTACCTTAGGCTATATTTAAGGCTAAAATGACCTGCCTATACTCCCGTGCGTATAATTCAGAGTTAGGTGTCGGAAAAATGAAAAAGCTAAAAATGCAATAAAAAGGGAAGCCGAAGGCAGGTTAGGGTGAGGGGTTTATAATTTAGTCAATATAATAATCTCAAAATAAAATGATAGCATGTTTTCACCGTGTAAATGTTCATTAAAACGAGCGCAAATATTGATTAATTGTTTGTCTTTTGATGATGTCTGTACTATATTGGAAGTAGAAGAATAAAACCGGTAAAAGACCAACCCGTCCAATCCCTGTAACTATTCAATAAATCAAAGAAAAAAGAAAGTCTGGAGAATTAGAATAGATTTAAAATACGTTTCTAAGTCGATCAAAACTACTTATTCAGGGTTCCGCTCACCATAAAGAAGGGGACACCTCTCCCACACCCATCCTTAGGCGTATACCCTAAAGCACTCTAGGTACGTCATAAGGCTGGCATGGCGCAGTCGGTAGCGCGGCGGATTTGTAACCGGAGGCCCCGGATTCAATCCTCTTTGGTGCCACTGAGTTTCGTCGGTATCTTCTTGGTCAAGACACTTTCCCTTAGCCTCGTCCGTTGGATGGGGACGTAAACCGGGCGGTCCCGTGTATCGGTCTATCCTCCGAGCAGTTAAAGAACCGTAAGGAATCTATTCGATAATAAGAGTAGGGCACAGTTCCCGGATTCCTATGTATCTGTCCCCTCTCTCTGGGACGGCTCTAAATAACCTATACTGTGTTGATGAGCCGTTAAACAACATCCAATTCATTCCAGGTACGCCCCTGACACGCGACACATTAGAGCTAAAAGATGATAAGTGACATTTTGTAACTTTTGATTTAATCGCATTTGAAAGTTTCAATTAATTCATGTCATTTGTTCATTTGAGGCTCATTGAACTCAAAACTTTCTTATCTATTTCTGATATGATTTAGGTTCCTTATTTTTTTTTTATTAATTCAAACATTCTTATAGATGTTGGGAGTCGTACAGTACTGGTTCTACCCAGGAAATATGGGTGGTCTGCCTCCACCACACAACAAAGTTCGACCGTCATATATAACCTAACAAGTGTTGAAAATGACGTAAAACACAAAACAAACAAATATAACAACAAAACTTAATACAAAACAAAAAACAAAGAAAAAACCACTAAAAAAACACAAATCAACTCAAACATGTACTTGGAGGACTTTGTATTTAGTTAGTTAGCTCTTTTGTGTGGACTTGTACATTGGGGGAATTGTCTCCTTAAATAATGCTCTTGTCTTAGTATTTATCAATTTCATCGGCACGGAACAGTAAAAAGGTACAAAACAAATCCGGAAAAATGAGTGTGAAATTAAATTCTGGCCTTGGCTTATATATATACATATAAGACAATAGCTCTATCTTTTCTTCTCTCCAGCATTCTATATTATCGTAATGAATGCCTGTGTTGTCCTCTACATACTGTTCCTCATCGTGACCCGAAATACAACGGATCCTCTTATGCTTTAAATAATGTGATTGCTTGTTTGGGGTTTAAAGACATTTTTCAGTACATTTTTTGGCTATGTATGGCGGTCGATTTTTAGTGGTCGAGCCAGATTTCAACGTAATTTTATAGAAATGGTGTTTTTGTTACCATTTACCAAGATTGTTCAAACCGGCTTGATTCACTAAAAAACATGACCGCCAGGGCCGGGGCATATTTTCCCTATATGGCTATACAGAAAGAAACTTTTTAAAAATTAATACTTTTTCACGTGTAAAGCCACTAGCCAGATGTCAAAATAATTTTATATAAATGGTGTTTTTGAGACCCTTCTACCAAAATTGTTCAAACTGTTTCCTACACGGTTATTTAGAAAAATCTTTAAACATATATTAAAACATCTTCTCGTCTAAAATCACTGGCTATATTTCAAAATAAATTCATATAAATTATATCGTTCAAGCTTATTATGTTTAGTTAGGATTTATAATGGGCTTTTCTGGAATATAAAACTGCAGGACTATATCCTACATTCTTAAATATCCTTCATACTTATAGTTTCCTTCTGGGTGAAATGCCAGATTTTGCATAACCTTTAGAGATAACCACCCAAAAATCGTTCCTGTGAGGTCTTTTTGAAGTTTTGCCCGGTGATTTCAGAGAAGATGTTGTTTAAAGCACAATGTTTACGACGGAAGACAACAACGACGGACAAAATAGCGATAAAATCTTACGTTTTGTAAAGTTTTAGATAATTGACAACAAAAATGAATTCACGATTTAGCATAAAAAAATTCTACAAAAATTCATTAATTTTTGCGAACTGGTTCTTTAACCAAAACCCTTTCGCATACCTTATGTGAAATATATAAGGGAAGTTTTCGTGATAAAAACGGGGTATATTCATGTATTTTGTTCATATTATGTGGAAAATTAAAGTACGCTCCAAGGATTAGCAAATTATTTCTGGTTCATTTTCAGAAGTTTTTCAAAGTGTTTTCCAAAAGTACCAACCTTTACAAAAAAAAAAATATCAGTCAAGGGTAGCGTACATTTTTGCGTTCGAATGGGTTTTCTTTGGTAAAAATGGTTAAGAAATAAAATCATATCTCATTCTGAAGCTTTCAATTTGGAAGAATGTTTTCAATTTCTTTCTTCAAGAATTAGCAATAATGACGTCATTGATCATGTGGTATAGTCACACTAGTAGATATAAAAGGCGAACAGGAAATGTAGCATTCAAGTAACACAGTCAACTAAAACCATGCGCAGAAACAAACAATAATTATATATAATCATTATACAGATGAATAAAAGGTAACATATGACATCACAAATATAAAAGGGTTGAGACTAGGGCTACAACATTGAAACGGTCAGTGGTAAAAAAAAGGCCGCTGGAGGTCGAGTCGGGCTCCCTGTGGGATTCGAACTAGCAGCGGTGAGAGGCGAGAAGATTACGAACGCTCTCGACTACGGAGGTACTTTAAATACATTTTATACAGATCTTTAAAAAAAAGTTGGTACATAGTTGTAACAGTTACTGCTCTTTCTGAACATATTTAACCTTTAAAAATAATCAAAAACCGACTAGGTTTTTGTAATATCTTAAGGCTAGCGTGTGACCTATTTTCTACTTCTAACATATCTCCTACAGGTTATAACTTTCATAAAATACGCAAAACATGTATTGGCGAAAATTAGTCAGAACGTTAATACAAATGTCTACATTTCAGAATACTTTATACTAGTCAATCTTCCACCCTTACACCGTCCCCGGTACTTTTTATAATTGCGCTTTTAGCGCTTTTAAAATGTTCTTATCTGGGAAAAGTTGAAGGCCTATAAGCAGCTACGCCACTGACTGTTTATGCTATTGTGTTTGTGTCGGTGTTACTTTCGTCTATAATTATACCAGGGGACAATTTATACAAAATAATGTAATTTTGTTGGTAAAACAACCGCAAACACTTTTCCTTGTGACCTTTGAATATCATTTTAAAACAAAGCAACCACATGAGCCTAATTACTTTTTTTGACACAAAGATAGATTGGTGTAACTGTTTTAATCGGAACCTCGGCACCTCGGCAGAGCTTCGGTTCCGATAAAATCAATTATACCTCGTGTTGGAATTCCCAATCTTCACCAAATCCCATGAACGACCTCGCATTTTGTAAACTCCAGAAATACAACACCTTTACTACAACAATAGACACATAGAGCAAAGTCGACGTGAGGCCCATCGCAAATATTCGCACGTCGCTGTCATGTACACACCCAAGTCAAATATTAACATCTGCATTTAACTAGCTTAGAGAGTTACAAGGAAACAATAAGAATGCAAAGAAATGTCATTAACATGTTTAACAAATGTAGCTGTAATCATTATTTTGGTCAATTTGATATTCTGACCTTGATCTCTGGACTTAGGGTTCGGACCTTGGAATCGAAACCTTTGTCGTCATCTATGCCAAATAGGAACATCCTCCGTCTATTTATGTAGGATGAGTTCAGATTACGAGAAAGCGGTACCAATACATGCTGATCCCTTATGACCATAAGTCCCCTCGCCCGCGGAGGAAGATCCGTGCACCAAATCACAAACCCCTTCCATTTTGTATGCGTATATCATTACTTAAAGTATGTAAGAAATTTCAGTTGAAAAGATACTTACATCAAAACAGTTTTGCGGCGCAACGAAACAATGTACAGATAATTCTCTTTGTTCATATATTGTTCTTTGTAACAAGTGCACACGACCTCGGTCTGGTGAATTGTGCCCTTTAAAATTGTCGGTAGTGCGGTGTTTTATTTTGATGAGTTTCAATTTTTACACACACACAAAAAATGTTTTAAGTTACTCAGTAAACATCTACAGAATACATGTTTAAAGTTTTGAGAAATAAATGAATTTCTGTGAGTCAAATGTTACAGCATTTCCTCCGCATATTTTTAAAAAATATATGTTATTAATTAATTTTGTTTTGTCAATTTGGGTGCTGCAAACAGAACAATACACGTAGAATCAATTGAACAATTTGGCTGTATTGCCTACTGACCGCACCAAGTCGGTAACCCTGTGTTAAGTAATCTAGATGGTGTTTAGTGTTCTTTTCACTGGCTAGTTAATTTGCTTATTTGATCTAGTGAATGGAACAAAAAAAACTTATCTAAACGGTAACATGACCCATGAACTTTGAGTGAACTGTATGTGTTCCCGGACATACTGCTACTGTGTTGGAACAGACATGGGTGTACTTGAGGCCGTGCATTGACTATCTAGAATAGAAACAGGAGATTCCACACGCATACAAACAAAAAATGGATATTATTAATAGTATAACTATCTGAAAATAGTTTAATACTCCGACGGTTATTTATATTACAATTGCTGCACCATAAATACATGCTTGACATAGAACAACCACGAAACATCAAGATCTCACTTTGTAACTACAACACTCTCTAATTGGAAGATTTGTCAGGAAGCAACATCTAAACACCCAGCTCTCACCTTGTAACTACAACACTCTCTAATTGCACGATTTGTGTCATTTGTCAGGAAGCAACATCTAAACACACATGTCTCACCTTGTAACTACAACACTCTCTAATGGCATGATGTGTGTCATTGTCAGGAAGCAACATCTAAACACGCAGCTCTCACCTTGTAACTACACCACTCTCTAATTGGAAGATGTATGTTATTTGTCAGGAAGCAACATCTAAACACCCAGCTTTACCTTGTAACTACGACACTCTATAATTGGACGATGTCTGTCATTTGTCAGGAAGCAACATCTAAACACCCAACTCTCACCTTGTAGCTACAACACTCTCCAATTTGACGATGTGTGTCATTTGCCAGGAAGCAACATATAAACACGCAGCTACTACCTTGTAACTACACCACTCTCTAATTACACGATGTGTTTCATTTTTCAGGAAGCAACATCTAAACTCCCAGCTCTCACCTTGTAACTTCAACACTCTCTAATTGGACGATGTGTGTGATTTGTCAGGAAGCAACATCTAAACACCCAGCTCTCACCTTGTAACTACAACACTCTGTAATTAGACGATGTGTGTCATTTGTCAGGAAGCAACATCTAAACACGCAGATCTCACCTTGTAACTACACAACTCTATAATTGGACGATGTGTGCCATTTGTCAGGGAGTAACATCTAAACATCCAGCTCTCACCTTGTAACTACAACACTCTCTAATTGCATGATTACTCCGCCAGAAAAGTTATTTTCCATTAAATCTGTCAGCCGTGAGATGCGAAGGCTGTGTCAATTGATTTCTTTTTCTGAGACAGACGTGTCTTCTTTTTTTAAGGTTATGAATGACAACACCGCAATTAATGTGTAGACACAAACTGACGTAAATTAGACCACATGTCTGTCTCGATGCTACTCGCTGTTAAAGAATGAACATTCCAGGCCCACTCTCCATTTACATCTCAATAAACATATGCAGTATGGGCATTGATCCTGCTGACCTACAAAGCTGCAGAGGCAAACATAACATAAGGATCACTTTGTCTGTCTTCTTGCGTCTTGTATCAGTCAGTCCATCGTCGTCTGGCGTGTCAAAAACGTAACGTTGGCTATTACGTTTTCATTTCTTCATCAAACATTCAATAAGGACACATCATGACAATAGTCCCGTGACCTTGCCAGTGCATACAAACAGACGGAGTATTGCCAACAAAACATTTTGCCAGTTTGCCCATACATACACACAGACGGATAATGCTAACATAACCGCCTGTCAATACATACATACAGACGGATAATGCCAACATAATCGTCTGCCCATACATGCAAACAGATGGATAATACCATCAAAACCATCTGCCATACATACAATAGACGGATAATGACAACATACACGTCTGCCCATACATACAATCAGACGGATAATGCAACAAACCCTTCTGCCAATAAATACAAAAAGACAGGTAATGCCAACATACCTGTCTGCCTGACCTTCCATCCGGCTTGTAATGCCAACAATTTTAAAAAGAGTTCATTTATTACACGTAATGCATACCGTGATATTGTATTACCCTAATAGTAGCGTAGCACTCAGGCGCTATGTAAAATGCAAAGAAGGCGCTGTTTTTTTGTTTTTTTTATAAGAGTAATATTTGAAATTAGTTCTTGACAGATTGTATACCACAAACTGAATCTGAAATATATGTCTTTTCCACTAAATTTAAAATCTTAACCTTCTTATTTTACATTTTAAAAAAATTGTTTTTGGATTTTCTATGATGAAGGTAAGATTTCTAAAAAAAAGTGTAGCTCTATTTGGGGAGGCGTTACTACTGAGGCAAATACAGTACATGCATTTATTACTTTGTAGATACAGTAGTAATTGTTCAGTGCTAGTGTGTGTGTGTTATTCTAAATATTTTTTCCCTCCACCCAAAACCATCAGAAAATCCTCTGACCTCATACGGCTAGGCACAATAGAGTGTAACTGTAAACAGCTCAAATTGATTCATTTATCTGTAATTGAATACTCTGCCAAAGTTTTATAATTAATTTGCCAAAGATAAAAGCTAGCACTGTTGGTTATAAATTTAACCCAGTTTCGCGTTACTAGCATTCAGCGATGCAAGGGCCGGATAAATGTGTTGTTGACGGACTGTTAATAAATGTACGTCTTCGCATGATCTATGTGTATTGGAGGTGCTGCGGTGTTGGATGCCAGTGAATTGATTGGTCTTCGGGATAATATTTTGCGACCGCTTTTACGGCTCGCGAGTATTCATACTTAACGAGCTTGTACGGGATGATGCGCTGCAGTGGTTTTTTGGGCTGTTTTTATAGCCGTTATTCGGTCATATTCAGGGTTTGTCTAATAATTATAGGGTGGAAGTGCAAATCTTTTTATTCTTTTTATGCCATTTTGACAGCGACACCCGGATGTTCGAGGAGAGTTACCTCCCCTATGCGGTTTGGTCAATACGATTGAGGCGCTTGCTTTATTGTTGAAGACTGGATGACTGGCGCGATAATATGAATAAGGCACTGCCTCATAGCGAGCTCAACTCATTAAAAAACACTGGAATGCAAATGAAAACAATCATCAGCACATTATGGTATTAGAGCCACCTCAGTGAGAGGTGAAGAATAAAATTAATCATGAAACCTTGCCCTAGTCTTACCGTCAGAAAGATTGTAATAATTATTTAACATGCGGACAGAATAGCCTTTGGTAGTTTGGACCTTCTATTTACCATCCCCATCAGACGGACAAAGCCAAGGGAAAATGTCTTGCGCAATATGCTTGACCTTGAACTTAAGTGATGTTCACGCCCAATATATTAATGATATGGTAACGGTTTCATCTCATTATCTGAAATTGTTGGACAGCTTATTGGAATGAACACCAGATGTACATCAGTATTCACACTGACCTTGAACATGTAAACTTCAATTTAATGTGCAACACACGGTCCATTGAAAACACTTAAGAACATTTTTGTTAAGGGCAATTGAAATAAAACTTAAATCGTTTTTATTTGTTTGGCGTGTAATGTTTCCAGCACATTTTAGGCTATGTATGATGGTCAACATTTTTTAGTGGTGGAAGCAGACCACTCACTTATTCCTGGGTAGAAGATTTAAGACACATACTGTATACTTCCCGTCGTCCATAAGAATCGACACTTACAAGTCGAGCTCCCAGTGGGATTCGAACCCGCAACGTTGAGATGGTTTCCAATGCAGCGTCTTTACCTCTCAACCATGGATGCGCTACAAAATATAAAATCTTGTCTGGGTAACATACTTTAACTCACTCACTTCTCACCAATGTCACTAGACGAATGCAGCTTGGGTTCGCTTCTCCGTCTCCGCATTGTACGCGAAAAAATGTAACTTTTTTGTATATAAAAAAGGAGTTTATTTTGTACTATTTTGAGATGGTGGTAATCCGACGGATTCTTGACTAAGTAGCTTGTAAGTTTTGTTTTTGTTTTCAGCTATAATATTTTTTGCAATGATCTCTTGTGGAATGTCATAACTTAATATCAATTACTAAATAACTGATCGTTGGCCACAATTGATTGTTTGGTACATCACTTATCCCACTATTGTATCCATCAACCACAGATAACTGCGCCTCATTAATGGTACATGTACATCCAGTCCTTTTTAGTTCGGTTGCAAGTTCAAGCCATCCGTTGCAGGTTATTAATGCTGAGTTCTACTATTAAAGCAGAACGCAGTCATAAACAACCACAAACAATGGAAGACTGACAAATACTATATTCTTTTCTTGGACATTCCTGAATATTCATGACATCTAAGGGTGCAGCTTAATTAAGGCAGAAATGGCACTGAAAAATATAAAAAAGATTATAAACAACAACAAAACAAGAGGCCCAAGAGAGCCTGTGGACGCTCTATTGGCTAAACATAAAGTTTATGCATAATATCATTCAACCAGAACATGGCAACTAGGCTTGATACTGATCATCCCTGCCAATTTTTGTTGAAATCCAGCCAACGTTCAGGAGAACTAGTCTGTACGAAATTAGTGTATTAAAACCTTTAAAGAGTCATAACTCTGCCAAAATTCATTCAACCAGAACCAGGCAATGACAGGTGCAACTAGGCTTGGTACTGATCATCCCACCAAGATTCGCTGAAATCTGGCAAGGAGTTCAGAGGAAGAGTAATCTGGACAAAGTTTGTCTATTAAAACCTTTAAAGGGCCATAACCCTGCAAAATTCATTCAACCGGAATATGGCGATGATATGCACAACTAGGCTTACTACTGATCATCCATGTCAAGTTCAGATGAAGCTGGAAAGTTGCCATATGACCGTAGCTATTGGTGCGACTATAAAATCCAATTCAATTCAATTCAAGTTCAGATGAAATCCAGCCAGGGGTTCTGGAGAGTTAGCCCGGAAAATGTTTGTGCATCAAAAACCTTTAAAGGGCCATAACTCTGCCAAAAATCTGTAAACTGGAACGCGACGATGATATCCACAACTAGGCTTGGTGCTGATCATCCCTGTAAAGTTTCGTTGAAATCTGGCGAGGGGTTCAGGAAAACTAGTCCAGAAAACGTTTGTGTATTAAATCCTTTAAAGGGCCACAACTCTTCCAAAAATCATTCAACCGAAACACGGCGATGAATTCCACAACTAGAGCTGCAACTGATCATCCCTAAAAAGTTTCATTTAAATCTAGCCAGGGGTTCAGGAGAACTAGTAAAGACAAAGTATGTGTATTAAAACATTTAAAGGGACATAACTCTGCTGAAATCATTCAACCGGAACACGGTGACGATATGTACAACTGGGCTTGGTACTGATCATCCCTGAAAAGTTTCACTGAAATCCGTCCAAATGAAGGCTCTTTCATTTTACTGAGGCCAAAATATAGCATTTTTCAGAAAATCAAGGGCAATAACTCCTGTGTAAATGGTCCGATCTGTCTGTTTTTCAAATCTGTCGAAGCATTCATTGATATTAACAATCTGATAAAGCTTGGTAAAGATCTGATGAGAAATGAAGGCACTATTGTCTTAAACGAGGCAAAATATAGCATTTTTAACTAAATCAAGGGCCATAACTCTGCTGTTACTGGTTCGATATGCTGGCTTTCAATCTTGTTCGAGCTTTCATTGATATTACCAATATGGTACAGTTTGGTAAAGATTGGATGAAAAATGAAGACCCTATCAGCTTAACGAGGCAAAATATAGCATTTTTAACTAAATCAAGGGCCACAACTCCGCTGTTACTGGTCCGATTTGGCTGGTTTTCGAACTTGTCCGAGCGTCCATTGACATTAACATTACAATCTGGTAAAGTTTTGTAAGGATCAGATGAAAAATGAAGGCCCTATCGTCTTAGGGGGCACTCCTCAGTTTCGCATGAATGTCCATGGTGTAAATCAGAAAGAAATCAACTAAGCATCTTTTAGGTCCATGGATGGTCTTTATAATAATTATGAAGCACATGTTTGATGTTTTTTTCAGTTTCGATTACTTCTAAGTTTATTTTGGTGTATTGGCATATGCATTCTTTGGGTTTTTTGGAGGCTATAAATAGAAAAATGTGAACCAATCAAAAACTTCCTAAAAGTAGTTAAAATGGCTGATTTTCAATGACGAGGAGATCAGCGTGGAATAACTTTTTAAAATGCCGGACTAGGTATGTAAAATTTAGCATTTCCTGATATGCAAGAGCATTATGGGTGCATCCATGACCCTGATATGTGTAGGAATTTTTTTATTTTTTATTTATTGACATTTCAAATATTGCTAAAATTGCATTTTAGCATGTTTTAAGGGGTGGGGTAATCTTAAAGAAATGGGACTATAGTTGTACAGAAAATGCTTTTTGATACTTTTATTTGGTATGGAAACATGGGTAATTTTATTGTCTTCTAAGAAATGTAAGACACAATGATGATGTGATTTATTTTTGCTCAAGGATTCAGGCTAAAAGCTTGTCATGGGTTTGATGATTGAGAAATGTACATTAAACTGTGGAATGCCCCATTAACGAGGTAAAAGTTAACAGACGGACGACAGACGACAACTCGCCACCCCAAAAGCTCTGCTGGCTCTTGGCCAGTAGAGCTAAAAACACGTATTTTCAAAACACAGTTTTATAACCGATTCAGCAAACACTATACGATAGCATTTGTCTGAAACGTCTTAATTTCTGAAGCGGTCGTGACACAGCATGGTAGACTTTTAATCTAGAGATCTTACTTGCTGCACTTACTTGCACCATTGTTTGAATGTGCCCATCGGAATGCATTTAATTTCTTAGCTTGGTCTTTTTGATGTGGCATAAACTGTTTGAATGTTGTGTTATGTTTACGTCATTTAGCACATGTTAGGCTATATATGACAGTCTTTTTTTTGTGTTAGAAGCAGATCGAATTTTTTTCTTGGGTAGAACCAGTACTGTATACCTCCAGCTGTTGTCGCAGCCGACCGTGATTATTGACACTTTCTCACTCGACAAGTCAAGCTTACAGTGGGATTCAAACCTGTAGCTGTGAGAGCCGAGAAAGTTTTAGATGCAGCCTCTTTACTATACCGGCCAAGGATGCGCCGGACATAAAGTGGACAGTCCCGTGTATTGAAGGTTATATGATTCCTATAATATATCCTTTTCCTCTGCCTTGGGCGGCTTTAAATAACCTTAGATAATGTGTTGATATGCCATTAAAAGATGTATGATCAAGAAGCTACTGTATAACACTGCAAAAAGGAAAATATTTCCTAGCCGAGGGATGTTAACAAACATGTACTGGAGTCAGGCAAATGAAAAACTAGATTAATCCATCGAAGAATTGATTTTTTAAGGATTTAATTCTATATTTAGATCTGCAAAATATTAGACTAGTTTAAAGTGTGTGAAGTCCCGAGACAGTTCTCGCTAAATTTAAACTAGCTTAAATGTTTTTCATAACCCGTAAAACTATAGAAATATTGAATTTAATCCTTTTATAATACTTGGTAACAGTGACGTTGCCAACCTTGCACGCTTTTTTATAGCAACTTACGACAGTTCTCAAGTTAGTCAAACGAATAAACTATACCTTTTTTGCTTTAACTCTGCCCAAAACGTAAAATTGTTATTTCACTGGGAATTTAAATGCAGCAAATAAACGGGTTTCATTTAAGGTCAATGCAAAAGAAATATTGGGGTTTGAACGGATGTAATGAATGGCAACTTTACCATAAATAGCTTCAAGGTAAATTTTTTATTCACTTTGCATTTATGGTAAATTTGCCAACCATTACCGTCGTTAAAACCCCAGGTATAACGAAAATTAGTGAATCAATTCTTAAAAACACAGTATTACCTGTTGTTATAGTATCAATAATAATGTGCCTTGGGAGGTTGGTAACACCAGATTGAGCAATTAGCTCCATAAACTGAAAATTATTTGAAATCGGACGCGCTCTATAATTTTTTTCAAAATTGTGCTGCTGCAAAAATGAGGTATAACGATCCAAATTATATCATTCATCTGCCAGTTACTAGTGATGGGCAATCGGTTGAAACTTACAATGGATAATTGGTTACCATTGATTCGATGTAACCGATCAATCATCAGTTATAATCAGTCACTATGAAGTATAACATGTGCATTTTAATCTGTGTTTCGGGCCTTGAACTTAGAAAATTTCGATTAAAGTATGTATACTTCCCTGTCTTGTTTCTTATGGCATTATTGTTTATTTTAAACAATAAAATAATTCCAGTTGATATGTGTTTAGTTGCGTATATAATATTTATGATATTTGTGTTTATCACATAACATGGCTTCTGGGAGTAGTGTATTACAGTTTCAAATGAGGACCGAATTACTGTGTGTGTATACAGTAAAACATTTTGTTTGCATGGTTTATCATACGGTACGTTCAGACGCCTTAATTTTTTATCATTATTTGAAATCTTACTTTATTACTTCATAAAAGGAATGTTAATAACGTTAAATTTGGTATAAGGTGTCGCATTTGTTGTAGGGCAAACGCATTTACAGCCGCGTAGCATAGTGACGTCATGTTAACAACAAAACGTCATGGTTTGTCTTACAATTTGCCGCCGTATATAAGAAGATTTTACAACATTAAAGAATAATAAAGAGAAACTATCACGTCGTAGGTGTGTTAGAATCTTACATTCGTGACTTTGTATTATTGACTTTAATAAACTCGTTGGATAAAAATATAGGATACTCGGCAAGGGCCTCGTATACTATCATTTTATCAAACTCTTTTATTAAAATCAATAATACTCAGTCACTCATGTAAGATCCTCTATATATATGCTCATTTTCACCAGAGTACAAGTGTATTTTCTGACGTATCTCCTGGCTGGATTATCATGTTTATTTCTATTTCTAAAATAACTCTAGACCTGCGCAGTCTTTCATAATCATATACAAATGAAGAGAGACCACTGTATGTTATTCTACGATAAAATACAACTGTTCCATTAATTCCCTGCGTATATTTCATCTGTTGGAAGCGCCACGTTACATCACTTGGGAAATATACACGAAGGCAAACTCAACAGTAATTTTAATGAAATGTTAATTACATCAAACTTGCCATGCTCCCAAAGCTTGCACTCAACCCATCATATGCATCAGTACAAGTAACATTAATAAGCTTCTTGAACAAGCTGAGTCTGTCTGAGAACGTTTGACGTCATACAGTGCAAGCTAAACGCCGTAAGCAATGACTTAATTGTTTGTCATGTGATACTGGTGTATTTAAGCATGTTGTACCATCCACTGGCATGCAGAACTTTGCATACAGGGGCGCCCAATGGAACAGCCTGTAGACATAGCAGCCTGATTACCTTGACCTCCGATAAAATATAGTGCCCCCACAATAGCATAAACAATGGGGTTATTGTTGTGTTAGAATCAATTATAATCGTTCCGATGCTAGTAATAAAATCACGAGCGATTTAATTACTATGCAACCATCCAAACTCCTACTAAAAACTGTATTTTATTCACCGATATAGATATATTTCTTTATTATTAAAATGCATTTTTTTGCCACTAGACTGTAAAATTTCGGGACACATTTTTTTTTTGGTGGTTGGGTGGAGTGGGAGCCAAAACATACTGTGCCGCCCAGGCCACTTTTAACATACTCTGATCATTTCCTGTCCACCCCCTTTACATTATTGGGCCCCCCACCCCATCCCTGTTCCTACGCCAAACCATTTTTCAGAACATAATAAATAGAACTGAATCTTTAAGCACCATTCAACATCTGTAAAAACGCTCACATTTCGTGGAAACTTAACTTCCGCTACCGGCAACAGCAGACTGCATTCTGCGGTTATTAAAATTTCCCCACCCACCGACTTTACCGTAACATCTATCTATATCACTAAAGTGCGATGCGTTTTCATTTAAACATTGTATTTTAGATTATTGATACTGCAGTACCTTTTAAAGTTTAGTTAGAAATATCGTTACCTTGACTCTCAGCTGGTAATAATCACCATTATTTTATATACTGCCTGACCGTCGTTTACATAATGACGTCACATTAACAATGAAGTCTGGTAACCGGCCAACTGGATGGACTAGAACCAACGCGAATAGAGGTGGGCCGGATACCAACAGATGGGAGTTAACTGCGTTTGGAACAAATATAGCCATGGCCTCCCCTTAACAAGGGAGTTAACTGTGTTTCGACTTTTTTACCACTGTTTTTTTTCCCCGTAGTATTTGCTACTCGCGTTACCGTAGAGCTCGCTAATATGAATAAGGCACTGCCTCATAGCGAGCTCAACTCATTAAAAAAAACACTGGAATGCAAATGAAAACAATCATCAGCACATTATGGTATTAGAGCCACCTCAGTGAGAGGTAAAGAATAAAATTAATCATGAAACCTTGCCCTAGTCTTACTGTCAGAAAGATTGTAATAATTATTTAACATGCGGACAGAATAGCCTTTGGTAGTTTGGACCTTCTATTTACCATCCCCATCAGACGGACAAAGCCAAGGGAAAATGTCTTGCGCAATATGCTTGACCTTGAACTTAAGTGATGTTCACGCCCAATATATTAATGATATGGTAACGGTTTCATCTCATTATCTGAAATTGTTGGACAGCTTATTGGAATGAACACCAGATGTACATCAGTATTCACACTGACCTTGAACGTGTAAACTTCAATTTAATGTGCAACACAATGTCCATTGAAAACACTTAAGAACATTTTTGTTAAGGGCAATTGAAATAAAACTTAAATCGTTTTTATTTGTTTGGCGTGTAATGTTTCCAGCACATTTTAGGCTATGTATGATGGTCAACATTTTTTAGTGGTGGAAGCAGACCACTCACTTATTCCTGGGTAGAAGATGTAAGACACATACTGTATACTTCCCGTCGTCCATAAGAATCGACACTTACAAGTCGAGCTCCCAGTGGGATTCGAACCCGCAGCGTTGAGATGGTTTCCAATGCAGCGTCTTTACCTCTCAACCACGGATGCGCTACAAAATATAAAATCATGTCTGGGTAACTCACTCACTTCTCACCAATGTCACTAGACGAATGCAGCTTGGGTTCGCTTCTCCGTCTCCGCATTGTACGCGAAAAAATGTAACTTTTTTGTATATAAAAAAGGAGTTTATTTTGTACTATTTTGAGATGGTGGTAATCCGACGGATATTTGACTAAGTAGCTTGTATGTTTTGTTTTTGTTTTCAGCTATAATATTTTTTGCAATGATCTCTTGTGGAATGTCATAACTTAATATCAATTACTAAATAACTGATCGTTGGCCACAATTGATTGCTTGGTACATCACTTATCCCACTATTGTATCCATCAACCACAGATAACTGCGCCTCATTAATGATACATGTACATCCAGTCCTTTTTAGTTCGGTTGCAAGTTCAAGCCATCCGTTGCAGGTTATTAATGCTGAGTTCTACTATTAAAGCAGAACGCAGTCATAAACAACCACAAACAATGGAAGACTGACACATACTATATTCATTTCTTGGACATTCCTGAATATTCAGGACATCTAAGGGTGCAGCTTAATTAAGGCAGAAATGGCACTGAAAAATATAAAAAAGATTATAAACAACAACAAAACAAGAGGCCCAAGAGGGCCTGTGGACGCTCTATTGGCTAAACATAAAGTTTATGCATAATATCATTCAACCAGAACATGGCAACTAGGCTTGATACTGATCATCCCTGCCAATTTTTGTTGAAATCCAGCCAACGTTCAGGAGAACTAGTCTGTACGAAATTAGTGTACTAAAACCTTTAAAGAGTCATAACTCTGCCAAAATTCATTCAACCAGAACACGGCAATGACAGGTGCAACTAGGCTTGGTACTGATCATCCCACCAAGATTCGCTGAAATCTGGCAAGGAGTTCAGAAGAGAGTAATCTGGACAAAGTTTGTCTATTAAAACCTTTAAAGGGCCATAACCCTGCAAAATTCATTCAACCGGAATATGGCGATGATAAGGCTTGGTGCTGATCATCCCTGTAAAGTTTCGTTGAAATCTGGTGAGGGGTTCAGGAGAACTAGTCCAGACAAAGTTTGTGTATCAAAACCTTTAAAGGGCCACAACTCTGCCAAAAATCATTCAATCGAAACACGGCGATGATTTCCACAACTTGAGCTGCAACTGATCCTCCCTAAAAAGTTTCATTTAAATCTGGCCAGGGGTTCAGGAGAACTAGTAAAGACAAAGTATGTGTATTAAAACATTTAAAGGGACATAACTCTGTTGCAACCATTCAACCGGAACACGGTGACGATATGTACAACTAGGCTTGGTACTGATCATCCATGAAAAGTGTCACTGAAATCCGTCCAAATGAAGGCTCTTTCATTTTACTGAGGCCAAAATATAGCATTTTTCAGAAAATCAAGGCCCATAACTCCTGTGTAAATGGTCCGATCTGTCTGTTTTTCAAATCTGTCGAAGCATTCATTGATATTAACAATCTGATAAAGCTTGGTAAAGATCTAATGAGAAATGAAGTCACTATTGTCTTAAACGAGGCAAAATATAGCATTTTTAACTAAATCAAGGGCCATAACTCTGCTGTTACTGGTTCGATATGCTGGCTTTCAATCTTGTTCGAGCTTTCATTGATATTAACAATCTGGTACAGTTTGGTAAAGATTGGATGAAAAATGAAGACCCTATCAGCTTAACGAGGCAAAATATAGCATTTTTAACTAAATCAAGGGCCACAACTCCGCTGTTACTGGTCCGATTTGGCTGGTTTTCGAACTTGTCCGAGCTTCCATTGACATTAACATTACAATCTGGTAAAGTTTTGTAAAGATCAGATGAAAAATGAAGGCCCTATCGTCTTAACGAGGTAAAAGTTAACAGACGGACGACAGACGACAACTCGCCACCCCAAAAGCTCTGCTGGCTCTTGGCCAGTAGAGCTAAAAACACGTATTTTCAAAACACAGTTTTATAACCGATTCAGCAAACACTATTGATAGCATTTGTCTGAAACGTCTTAATTTCTGAAACGGTCGTGACACAGCATGGTAGACTTTTAATCTAGAGATCTTACTTGCTGCACTTACTTGCACCATTGAGTGTTTCAATGTGCCCATCGGAATGCGTTTAATTTCTTAGCTTGGTCTTTTTGATGTGGCATAAACTGTTTGAATGTTGTGTTATGTTTACGTCGTTTAGCACATGTTAGGCTATATATGACAATCTTTTTTTTTGTGGTAGAAGCAGATCCATTTTTTTTCTTGGGTAGAACCAGTACTGTATACCTCCAGCTGTTGTCGCAGCCGACCGTGATTATTGACACTTTCTCACTCGACAAGTCAAGCTTACAGTGGGATTCAAACCTGCAGCTGTGAGAGACGAGAAAGTTTTAGATGCAGCCTCTTTACTGTAGATGCAGCCTCTTTACTATACCGGCCAAGGATGCGCCGGACATAAAGTGGACAGTCCCGTGTATTGAAGGTTATATGATTCCTATATATCCTTTTCCTCTGCCTTGGGCGGCTTTAAATAACCTTAGATAATGTGTTGATATGCCATTAAAAAATGTATGATCAAGAAGCTACTGTATAACACTGCAAAAAGGAAAATATTTCCTAGCCGAGGGATGTTAACAAACATGTACTGGAGTCAGGCAAATGAAAAACTAGATTAATCCATCGAAGAATTGATTTTTTAAGGATTTAATTCAATATTTAGATCTGCAAAATATTAGACTAGTTTAAAGTGTGTGAAGTCCCGAGACACTTCTCGCTAAATTTAAACTAGCTTAAATGTTTTTCATAACCCGTAAAAATATAGAAATATTGAATTTAATCCTTTTATAATACTTGGTAACAGTGACGTTGCCAACCTTGCACGCTTTTTTATAGCAACTTACGACAGTTCTCAAGTTAGAATAAACTATACCTTTTTTGCTTTAACTCTGCCCAAAACGTAAAAGTGTTATTTCACTGGGAATTTAAATGCAGCAAATAAACGGGTTTCATTTAAGGTCACTGCAATAGAAATATTGGAGTTTGAACGGTGGTAATGAATGGCAACTTTACCATAAATAGCTTCATGGTAAATTTTCTATTCACTTTGCATTAATATGGTAAATTTGCCAACCATTACCGTCGTTAAAACCCCAGGTATACCGAAAATTAGTGAATCAATTCTTAAAAACACATTATTACCTGTTGTTATAGTATCAATAATAATGTGCCTTGGGAGGTTGGTAACACCAGATTGAGCAATTAGCTCCGTAAACTGAAAATTATTTGAAATCAGACGCGCTATATAATTTTTTCAAAATTGTGCTAATAAGCTGCAAAAATGAGGTATCACGATCCAAATTATATCATTCATCATCTGCCAGTTACTAGTGATGGGCAATCTTTTGAAACTTACAATGGATAATTGGTTACCATTGATTGGATGTAACCGATCAATAATCAGTTATAATCAGTTAGTCACTATGAAGTATAACATGTGCATTTTAATCTGTGTTTCGGGCCTTGAACTTAGAAAAATTCGATTAAAGTATGTATTCTTCCCTGTCTTGTTTCTTATGGCATTATTGTTTATTTTAAACAATAAAATAATTCCAGTTGATATATGTTTAGTTGCGTATATAATATTTATGATATTTGTGTTTATCACATAAGATGGCTTCTGGGAGTAGTGTATTACAGTTTCAAATGAGGACCGAATCACTGTGTGTGTATACAGTAAAACATTTTGTTTGCATGGTTTATCATACGTACGGTACGTTCAGACGCCTTAATTTTTTATCATTATTTGAAATCTTACTTCATTACTTCATAAAAGGAATGTTAGTAACGTTAAATTTGGTATAAGGTGTCGCATTATTTGTAGGGCAAACGCATTTACAGCCGCGTAGCATAGTGACGTCATGTTAACAACAAAACAACGTCATGGTTTGTCTTACAATTTGCCGCCGTATATAAGAAGAATTTACAACATTAAAGAATAATAAAGTGAAACTATCACGTCGTAGGTGTGTTATGTGATAAACAGAATCTTACATTCGTGACTGTGTATTATTGACTTTAATAAACTCGTTGGATAAAAATATAGGATACTCGGCAAGGGCCTCGTATACTATCATTTTATCAAACTCTTTTATTAAAATCAATAATACTCAGTCACTCATGTAAGATCCTCTATATATATGCTCATTTTCACCAGAGTACAAGTGTATTTTCTGACTTATCTCCTGGCTGGATTATCATGTTTATTTCTATTTCTAAAATAATTCTAGACCTGCGCAGTCTTTCACAATCATATACAAATGAAGAGAGACCACTGTATGTTATTCTACGATAAAATACAACTGTTCCATTAATTCCCTGCGTATATTTCATCCGTTGGAAGCGCCACGTTACATCACTTGGTAAATATACACGAAGGCAAACTCAACAGTAATTTTAATGAAATGTTAATTACATCAAACTTGCCATGCTCCCACTCAACCCATCATATGCATCAGTACAAGTAACATTAATAAGCTTCTTGAACAAGCTGAGTCGCTATTACTACATGTAACCACAGAGTACCAATTTGGTCTAGATTCATGTTGCGTTATGTTGTTTGTTGCGTCAATTCATACAGTTGCACAGTACCATTTTCGTCCAGAAGAATTTCTGTTAAAAGGCCTACATCAGTTATTTTTTATTTATTTTTTTACTGTATTTTTTAAAGTGGCACTTGACGATTTTTGCATGGCGGTATGTGTCGATAGCGTGGCGGCCCGCCATCCTATAAGTGCTCTTGGGGAAGCCTGATATTCCTAATGCCAAATCATATATTTTTTTCCCAATTTTGAGGAACAATATAACTTTGTTTTGGTACTCTGACATTGAGTACAATATGCTTATGTTGGTCTTAGCAAACAGTATTAAGGATACAATTATAAAATATATATTTTACCGTATTTTTTTCAGTTTTCAGAATTTTATAAAAAATAGCGTTAAAATTACCAATTGTGACGGTATGGGTTTGTTCCCCAAATAAAGAAAAAAACATTACAGCAGGATACACGACAACCGCTTTTACGGGGTCGCCCGTATTTATACTTAATGGGCTTGTATTCGGGATGATGAGGGATACGTGACGACCGCTTTTACGGGTCACCCGTATTTATACTTAATGGGCTTGTATTCGGGATGATGAGGGATACGTGTTGAATGCTTTTATGGGTCACCCGTATTTATATTTAATGGGAAAGTGTAATAGATGACGAGGGATACGTGACAACCGCTTTTACGGGTCGCCTGTATTTACTTAAAGTGCTTGCATTGGAGATGATGAAGGATACGTGTCGACTGCTTTTATGGGTCAGCCGTATTTATACCTAATAGGCTTGTATTCGGGATGATGATGGATACGGGACGACCGCTTTTACGGGTCGCTCGTATTTATAATTAATGGGCCTGTATTCGGGATGATGGGGGATACGTGACGACCGCTTTTAAGGGTCGCCCATATTCATACTTAATGGGCTTGTATTCGGGGTGATGAGGGATACGTGGCGACTGTTTTCTTACAGGTGGCAGGAGGTATACAGTACTGGTTCTACCCAAGAAAAGTGGGTGGTCTGCCTCCGCCACACAACATTTACCGTCATATATAACCTTGCATATGTTGAAAATTACGTAAAACACAATACAAACAAACAAACAAACGATTCCAATCGTGCTTTGGATGATTGACTCTGATACACCGAGCCGTCCGGTTTATCACCCCATCCGTAGTTTCATGGGAAGCCTTGATTGCTTGAAAACCTTTCATTTGCAGTTTTTAAAAAGTAAGCCATACCCAAACCGATAAGATGGGAATTAGACAATTTGTGATAGGTGCATTAATTTTAAAAGAACTGTTCATTATCTACCGTCCAATAGACCTACATGTATATAAAGTTAAAAAGGGTGGTTATGGTACAAACCTGTACTAATTGTGATGTCGACGTTGTTGTCAGTGATTACATTAGTTCCCACGTCATACGCATCAAACAGATCCTGGAAAATTTCATCAGGCATCCCTTTAATCAATTCATGCAAGGCCGCCGTTTTAATGACCCCAGTAGTCATAACGTGTACCTTATACATTTGGTATGTCCCTGGGGCCTGTAAATATCAATAATCTTCCCTTTTTCCGCGCAAGAACCTACTTGAACAATGTCCCCTACTTTAAATTTAGTCATTGTTGATATTTTGTCTTTTGACAAGCAGACGAACAATGGGAAATAACTTTAATGTAATCAAATATGACGAGATGTTTTGATTACCTCCCCTGAAATGATGACCAACAAATAAACAGGAAAAAAAAAGAAAAGACAATACTAATAAATATTAATTACATCTGTGCAGTCTTATCGATTTATTAGTGTTTTATTCAAAGATTAAACACAAAAGAAACAAACATCAACATAAATTCAACTACTTCAATGTTCATGTGTAATCGTATTGGAAATATAATCGATGCATCAGCGGGCTTGTTTGTAATATGAATAAACAAAAGTAATGCGAAAGTAGTCCGTGTTACAGGATGCGCGTGACCTTTATCTTTACCCATAAAGATAACTTTCCACTTTCCATTCCCCATGTAGAACGCGGATACCCATATCTGGTATGCAAGAAATTAACCATCTTCACGATTGTTCAAAATGTTGTACTGTCTGCATTTTTAAATATTGAGTTCTGCTCAAACCCCGGAGCTAGATGGCTTGAACAGTAGCAAGCATTTTCACTGCAGTCCATGAACAGTCTCAATCTAGCAGAGCCTGCCATGTGCAATATAATTGTATTAATCGTGTTCGGCGATTTCCAAATGTCTCCTTTCATATTAGTTGCATTGGAAGATGGCTTAAGTGGTGTAAACCCCTGTACAACTATCATCCCTTATCCGACATTAACGCTTAAGGTTCTCCTCATTCACAAAGTGTGAACGGTTTACCGGTTTCCTCACCCAGTTTGCGCAGTCCGTTTGTCAACCTGACGGACATGTACTCATTTCTATTTACATGAGTTTTCTTACAGTCTTCAATATGTCTAAGACCAATCAACATGGCAATAACATGCACGTATTCCCCACTTGGATCGTCAGCACATACAATAGCACCACTGTCGCCTGGGGCGCAGAATCTTGTAGTCGTATCCGGTTTTAACTTATCTGCGATGTCTTCAACTAGAAGAATATGTTTCATTTCTGAATCTTCCATCTCGGGTAACACGATTGTTCCGCGACCTAGAGCAGTAGTTGCACCGTAAATGTGAACGGGTAGATTTTGAAGCCAATCTATATAGTTCGTTCCCTCTGTAAATTTAAACAAACGGGCAGGTTTTTGTCGGCCACTCGAATCCTTAAACCATGTATTATACGTGTCTGGTTCTTCAATCATCGCAGCGGCTACATCGATATCGATTTGACCGCCACTGGACTCTGTTGATGCTTTTATTATTTTTCCAATACGAATTGTTGAGTTGTTTTCCCCGACAAAGTACAATTCGTCTGCTCCTGTTACTACATGCTTTGAAACGAGGGCGCAAAGGCGTTTATCATTTCCCATAAACGCAAACCCACCAAGAGTGCCGAAATTCACCTGTTTTACATCTGGTTTTACAACTGCACCTACTCGATTGAAAAGCGTAGTTGATGATATTAAGCTTTTGGTGTAATCATTTATTTTAAAATCCTTCAAAATTGCATCTATCTCACTGTCTTCTCGATCGTTTTTATTAACATATATATGGAGCGTATCATTCCTATAGCCACAACCCCGGAACCCGTTTACTCTTTTGGATAATGTCTGTAGCATCTGAAATTTTAATTTTTTTAAAATTTTCAGTTTTGTAGTAATTTAGTATACATGCACACTTATCGCTATACATTTGTTTAGGTGTATATACATTTAATAAAAAGGGAAAATAGTACGAGTATTTATTAGACTTTTTAATATATGCCATATTTATCAAATAGAAGAATATATTTGATAAGAAATATAACCAATGGATATCGACGTCCATTATAGGGGGACAGATAACCAATACAATTATATATAAGAAATGAGTGCCTGCTATATTCAATAGGAATGAAAAATATAGTTTCAGTGATTTGGTACAAACAATATGATATAATATATATTGGACACTAGTTTTAAAACGAATGATCCGAATATATATCCCATCGACCACGTTAGAAGTGGATATAAACATACTTGAATAATTAAGCTCAATTTTGATAAGTACAATATAGCAGAAAGCATACCTCTGCACTGACACGTCTTTCGATTGCATTTCCAGCAGTCTTTGGTCGTTCATAATCAGGAACTTTGCTTCTGTAAAACAATCCATGGATGTCTCCGATGAGTCGTTTGATAACAGAGGCGTCTTGTAGAGAGCTATCAGAGCTTGAAGTTGAACGGACTAGATCGCCTAACAGATTATTCAAATTCCTGAAAACAATTCTTTCCAACAATATGTCTATTTCTCTGTTACAATCTTCCTTTGTCACCACTTTGATTTCTTCAGTATCATGTGTTTGCAGTGCCAGTTTTGTGTTTTTACAAATGGTGTCATTATCCACACGAATTATTACGTTATGCTTTTTCTTCCAATACCAGTCGTCACATATTGGTACTGTATTCAAATCTATTACAATAATCCTTGGAATTGCTGCATTAATGGTATATCTCTTAATGATTATATCAATATCATGGAATGTTGTATCGGGAGGACATGTAGTCAGATAAATATCGTTAGTAAATAGTTCTAGGTTTGTATTGGAGCTCTTTTTCACTTTACTGTGGCATTTGTAAATAGAACATAATTGAGCTGAAGCATATTCAAATCGAGGGAACTGACTGATGGGTATTTTGCTTCTTCTCGGTTTCTTTATTATAAGGGGCTGTTCAGTTGCATTGTCTTTCCCTTTATAAACAGTAAATGTATCGGGTGCACATGCTTCCTTCATCGTTACGTCGTGTGTTGAATTGTGGAAGTATCAGTCTACAGTACCCGTCTTGCATCAGTCTTTGGTCGTTCATAATCAGGAACGTATGGCATACCTACAAAACTATATAAGGAAAGTTGTATTAACAATAGTAATATAAGGACAGTTGTTTTAAAGCTATGACAAAATTAATCTAACATTTAAAGAAACAGTCGATTTCGCTATAACATTCTTACCAGCATTTGCGTAAACATTTATGGTTATTTTGAATAATTGATCATGCCAATTTGAATTGCTCGCTCGAATGTGTATACATACTGATCTTTATTCTCTTGGTTGTGTTTGTTACTTCCAAAAGATCTCCCTTATCAGTATTTATTATATGAGGTATGATTCACTATACGCATTATTTTTATTTAAATTACCGTATTGACCATAAGATAATAATGTTGTTTTATGAATGTATACATGGTGATACAAGCATGACACACTCACTGGGGGTAAACCCGGTATCAACGCAAATGGATTCTCGACGAAAACCACTCACGATTGCGCAACGAAACGTCAATACTGCATGCATTATGTAGTTATTCGGCATATCAGTGCATTGTATAAATCTGTCACGGTGTCCTGACGATTGCAATTATAATGTCACGGCTTCTCCCTAACAGTGTCACGGATTTTCTACGACAATTACAGGGTTGATTAATGGAGGGAATCGCAGCTACCAGTAAGTTTGAGAGTGTGATGGAGGTTTCCTTTGAGGAAGGATCTTCCATATGCATAAAGGAGTTAGATGTTAGTACATCTATGAAATATGGAAGTGAGGAGTCCACCTTAAAAGGATACACTGCAATCGAAATTAGACAAGCTTATTTTTTTTTTACATATTTGTTTAATCATTAATATTAAGTATAAGAATAGTGTAAGCTAATTGTTTTTTTTTTGCATATTAATAACTGTTGATTATATTTCAACAGTAATGTATTCAAACCCATGGTAGAATAACGAAGAAAAGTTGATAGATCAACATTGTATTTAAATATATGCAAGTAGGTTTTAAGTCAAAATGATACTGGATTAATAAATTGAAAGGTTAATGTTAATGCTCAACCCGGGGCTAGAGGGAATAAACGATAGCAAACATTTTTCACTACCGTTCATGAACAATCAAACCGAGACTGCAATATGTTTTGTATTTATCTTGTTGGGCGATTTCCAAATTTCTCATTTCTTGCTCTTTCTCCCTTTAACGAGTACACCAGGGAATACAAACTACACTACAATAGCATACATATGGAATATTGAAAATAGAAAATAATAATATGATTGGTATGACGGATATATTAAGATTTAGTAGAGTCACAATAGTCTTTGACTGTAGCCTACACAAGCCGCATGAATTGACGTATAGAAAACCGTATTGGATTTTTTGATAAAAGAGTATGAGAGTGGACCTTTGGAAACGGCTGAACACGACACATACGAAATATTGCAACATCATTTGGTGATCATTACGTGGTTCGAATATTAACGTTCATACCCCCACCCAACCCTTTCTCCAAGAAGCGTAAACGGAGTTGGCTGGGGTAAGAAATAAACCTTGATTTCGGCTTAAAAAGTTTGCATATTGTAAAATTAAAACAGTTAATAGGTAATTTTAAACAGATTATCGCATTTTGTTCAGTTATATACGTATTAAATGTGTTTTTTTGTCGAAATATCTGTTTTACTATCCTGCTAATATAAGCTATCTCATCGCTTTATAGAATTAAGGCATGATACACGTAATGATCACCTATTGTAATAGGCGATATCAACAAATGGTGCTTACAAAGGCAATACGTTTTAAATTGTTCTCCTACTGAACAGTAGGCAGCTAAGTATACGCACGTAGACTCATAAAGTTGGTATGGATCACCCAATGTATCGTTTCCGTGTACGTTAAATGGAATAGTTTTATGATTAATCCCGTTCTTTGATTTAACTCTCTATATTATATGCTTTTTCATGTCCCTGTGACTTTTGATACAGTGTCTAACCGCTTATGTACATGATGTAAACCATAGAGAATAATGTTTGCATCTGCTAGTTAGAATCGGAAAAGAGAAAAATCGTCGTTGAGTAACCGGTACATTAAAAATGTTGTCGTCGAGATGCAGTGACACTTTCAGAGAGAAACCGTGACATGCATGCTTTTTTTTTAACGCTATGACAAACAATATGAACTAATTATTATTTTCTACTGGTTTGTATACTTATTTTGATAAGGAATAATGTATGAACGTGTTATACGGTTTGAAGTTTTAAGAATTCGTTTATTTTATAATTTCATGTATAAAATGTGGTTTATACATAAACCATGCAACATAGTGTTATTAAACATAATTAGTTAACTCTTATTAGCGTATGTAAAGATGTATTTCGCGTGAAAAACTCTCTAAAAAGGAAAATATTCATTCAAAATCCATGTTTGTAAATAGACATCGTTGAGAATCTTTGACTGTTCGTGGCGAAACCGATACAACTGTCGATGAGCAACTGCGACTGGGTTTCGTCGAGAATCAATTTTGCGCTGATACCGGGTTTACACCCAGTGACATTCAGGATATTTAATTTAGACATGGATTTTCGTAAACTGATCTATTGGCAAACATCAACAATTTTGCTTCGAAACTGCGTACTTACAAAAATCGAGAATTCAAGAATTTTATAATAAATGTGTTTTAGTTTCTGCTGATAAAGCAGCTTATAATGTAATTATTGTTTGACGCCTACATTACGTCACTGTTTCATCTCTGGAACTCGGTAGCACTAATTCGTATACTCCAGTTCATTCTACTGAGGATAATGTTGTTTCCACACATATCACTTGATACTTTCAAGGCTTGGGTAGACGAAAAGCAGAACAAGCTGCCAACTATATACTGGATTCCTAAATTACATAAAAATCCGTATAAGGCCCGCTTTATGTCGAATTCTAGTGCCTGCACCACCACCAGCATCTCCAAATTTTAACTTCTTGTCCTACTGCCGTTTAAGATCACGTTAAACAATATTGTGATAAAACTGAAAACTCTGGCATTAATTTGTTTTGCTCTATTAAACATTCAGGTGACATTCTTGATAACATTTGCAATAAACGTCAAATTTCATCTATACGCCCTTCTCTACACTATATACAACCTTATCACATCACCTTATCAAAGACAAACTTCTTGTTCTACTTGTTGGTTTATCAAAAGAGGTTATGACCCTATAATTTTGCAACGCACTGCATGCTTGGTGGTGGACCCATTTACAGTTCGCCACTATGCTTTCCTCTTTGTGCGATGATCGGACAGGCTGTGGACCTTATGATGACGTCTAACTAAAGCCCAAAAGGACGGTGACGTTTGATGTTGTCTGCAGTCTTGTCTTGCTGTGCCCTCAATGGTTTATTCTCTTATTGCTCTGGCTTCTGCCAAGTCATTGAGTACCTTCTTGGTGGCTTTCTGGGCTATCGTTTTTTTATTTATATATACACGAGCATCTTTGTGTTTTACTTATATTGCCTATTAATGCTGCCATGTTGGTTAGAGAACAACAAGTTATAATAATTTGACATAGTTTTGAGCAAACTCATCATGCAAGGTAACTTTACATTTATCAAAAGAAAACAAAATGAAAGATATAAAAAATCGGACAGGGAAAGTAGCATTCAATGACGACAGTCAACCACAAAACACAAAAACAAACACGCAAACAGACAAACGAGAAGGCAAAAGTAATAAAAAATGCAAACAACAGTGGCAACAAAGGCCACAGGGGGTTTAAACCGGTTCTAGGAGGCACCAAACCTCACACTTACCCTACTGTCATCCCATTAAAACGTGACAGTGTAAATAAAGAAATCCCCGCCATGATCTAATCTCTAGCCAACAAGGCAGCATCAATAGGCAATATAAGTAAAACACAAATTTGCTCGTGTAAATATAATACAAAAAAAACAATAGCCTAGAAAGTCACAATGAAGGTACTCAGTGACTTGGCAGAAGCCAGAGCAACAAGAGAATAAACCATTAAGGGCACGACAAGAAAGATCATGGACAAACATCAAACGCCACCGTCCCAATGGGCTTTATGTCATCATAGGGTACACATCGTACAATTAAAGAGGAAAGCATAGTGGCGAACTGTAAAAGGGTCCACCACCAAGCATGCATGCCGTATGTTTCAAACTTTGGTTATATTTTTGTTTGCGGTACTGTACTGTAGTTCACCGCAAACGTAATGGTTTTACCTGAAACTGGCTTAACGTTTTACTTTCAGGTCATTTTCTCAGGAACTGTATGCACTACAGCTTTTTTAAACTTTGTTATTATTTATATATTGTATGACGTATGCTTGTTTCTCTGAAACAACTTTATATTTTAAGTTGAAACTTCAAAAATGTATTCCGCCTCATTAGACAACATCATACAAACAGGTTCTACAACTCTTGCTTTATTTTAACAGAATATGATCCCTTTTATATTTAAAAAACTATGGTTACAGTTTTGTATGTTATTTAAGTCTTATTTAAATTTAAATTGTTTATTATATCTTATCTTTTAGGCAATAATGCCATCTCATTGAAAGCAGACCCCTGATCGTCAACACCTAGAATATCATTTTCATTCAAATGTAGTCTCCGGGGTTAACAATGGCCTTGCCCCGGGGGTCCAAAGTTTGTATATGGAGATTTTGCATGTTTTTCATAGACTTCTATAGCAACAAACTCAAAACATCTTTTTCTCTGAAACCACCAAACAGGGAGCTTTCTTATATGACATGTAGCATCAGCTCATGGTCTTCTACTAGTTTGTTAAAATGGTGACCCTGAGGTCAACCTGAATTTGGCTCCGCCATGGGGGTTACAGTTTTATCTAGACTTACATAGGAAAAAAACTTAAACAATCGTCTTCTCTGAAACTGCAAAAGCCAGAGGTTCAATATTTTGCATTTGCTATAAGCTTAAGGTACCACGTTTGTTCAAACGGTGTCCCAATGTTCACATTTGGCTCCGCCCCCTGGTTCACATATTTGTACATTGACTAATATAGGGATAATCTTCAAAAGATATGATCAATTTCGACGAAAACTTCACATGGATGATCCTTGGGTAAAGGGTTTTTAAATTTGCTTGACATATCTTAGAATTAGTTCTTGTACACTGGTAAGATATGGCCGTGTGTTCAAATCCCACTGGAGGTAAACATTTTTTCATATTTATTATTGTTTCCAGTTTTTCCTTTGCTATTTTGTTCTAAAGTTTGTATATAAAGAGTTTTCATGTTATAGACTTATATAGAGAAAGCTTAATAAAGTATTTTTCTCTGAAACCACAAGACACAGCATTATTTTAACTTTTATAGCATCCACAGGCTCTTTTGTTCATTATTATTATTATTAATGATCGCTAACCCTTGACTATACGGTTTGCTCATTTGAAGTCCCTGGGGTCAAAGATGGCTGCACCCACGGTTCCAAATTGTGTATAAACAGAGCTTGGTTTTACATAGCGCTCGTAAGGAAAGACTGAAAACATCTAGTTTAAAACACTTCCGCGACTAGGCATATCACAACCCTCATTTTATCGAGATGAGGTCTATAAACTTCGAAAGTTAAAGGGTCTGACGGGTTTCATGACTGCTTTACAAATTTAATCAGGAAGTTCGTCAGAAAAGGATATAACCCTTTAGTTTACCAGCGCACTGCATGTTTAGTGATTGACCCCTCTATAGTCAGTCATTACGCTCCACTTTTCCTACCTTAATGACATTGGAGATTCTCTCCAAGCAATTGAAAGTAATTTACAAACAGCTCTCAATAGTTTATCAAACTGGTGCAAATGTAATGGTATGCCTATAAATACTAAAGCAATGTTAATAACTACTCATAAAAAAGAGCAAGTTTGACTTTTGAAAATCTAATTTTAAATTTAAACTGTGATAATTTAAATACAATTGCAAATGACAAAATGCTTGGAGTTTTTGTAGACAATAACTTGACTTGGTCAATCCACATAGATAAAATATGCAAACAAATTACATCAAATATATGGCTTCTATCTAGAATTAAAGAATATTTATCTACCGAGCATAGAACTCAGTTTTACAAAACATACATTCAACCCCACATAGACTATTGTAATACAATTTGAGGAGGCACATCTCAAATGAATCTTAATAGAATATTTCGTCTTCAAAAACGCGCATGTAAAGTCATAATGGACTATAATGTGGTAGATATAGTAGAAACCATGCAAAAAATGAAAATATTAACAGTCTTTGAAAGATTATATCTAAGAAAAGCAAAGTTTATGTATAAAGTGACCAAATCAGAAACACCTCAATATGTTAATGAAATGTTTAAACATAGAATGGCAAATGATAATGTGCCAGTGCTAAGACCAACATCAACATATACTTTTATTCCACCAAGGCCAAACAAAGAAATTTACAAACAAAGTGTTCAGGACCTATTATATGGAACAGCTTATCAGAAACGCTGAATACTATTGATGCATTTCATTTGAATTTCATAAAATGGATGAAAGGAACCTAATGTTCGAATCAAGTACTTATATATTTTAATACACCGTTTTTAAGTAAAACGGACAGGGTTTGTGAAATAATGTTGTTGTATATATTTAGTAATTTTCACCATTTGTTCATATGTATTTATATGTGCTATACCAATTCCATTTTCTTTTTGCTGTTATTAATTTATCATGCTTGCTTCTTTTCTTTTTCCATAGCTTCATTATATTTATTTATCTTAGAGCTTGTTTCTTTTGTACACATTTAGGGTAAACGAGTGTATGTGTGTTAAAGTGTATGCAACGTTTAGTTTGAATGCAAACATTTAACATTTAATATTTAAAAAAATATTGCCTTTATTGATTACTGCTTTATTTGATTTTTAATGTCATTTGTAAATTTGTATATAATATAGGGCCTCATGAAAGATTAGTTTATAACTAAATGTGTTACCCTCTGTAAATAAAGACTATTATTATTATTATTATTATTATTATTACTCTTAGTCTATAGACACAATATAAACAGCTTTAACCAGCCATGCTAACCAAAAAACCGGCGCAACTCATAATGCATTTTACGCATATTCAATCAGGCCAAATAAAAGTATACGTGTCGTTTCTATAACACGCTACAAAATAGGATATGTAGGTAGGGAACATATTTGTTTTGTAAAATCACTTTAAACTAATCATTGAATTACAAAGTGGCATGGTAAAGTGACGAATATAAAATAAACAAGATTAAATTCGGTGAAGTGATATTTCCTGTTAATTGTCTTCGGGGTAGAAGCATAGTCAGAAAGTAAATAGACGATCTTTCTATACTCAGCAAAAATAAAAAATATCCACTTTGTTTTCCTGCAAAATCTGAGACAGTAAGAAAGAACTAACAATTGTACAGTATAAACACTGGCGTTTATATACTCAGCAAAAATAAAAGAATTCACTATGTTTTCCTGCAAAATCTGAGACAGTAAGATTGAACTAACAATTGTAGCATGATTTTCTTTTAATAACATCTTTGTTTGATGTTCACACAAAATTTCATCGAAATATACCGAATAATAAACCAATAAAACATAGGTGTGAAAACGAAATTAACAAAACTTAACAAATGTAAAGGTAACGACAATAGCACAGATTCAGCAGTCTAAATCGATTCAAATACACAAAAAAATATTCAAAACCTCGCCTATATCTCATGTGTCCACCGTTACACCGAATACACGCAAGAATGCGACTGAAGTAACGACTGACGAATTTTAGAGCTAATGCGTTCCATTCGCGGACAAGTGCTGCTGCAAGGTCCTGAACACCTTGGATAAGGTCATCCAGACGTACACGACGTCCCAAATATGCTCGATGCTTCGCCAGTCGTTACGTCAGAAGCATGCGACGTCGCATTTTTTAGTGTATTCGGTGTAACGGTGGACACATGAGATATTAGCGAGGTTTTGAATATTTTTCTGTGTATTTGAAAAGGCTTAGACTGCTAACTCTTGCTATTGTCGTTAATCTTTACATTTTTTAAGTTATTTAGTTTGTACACCTATGTTTTTTAAAGTTTGATTTATTTTTTAAGCATTCGGTATATTTCGATGAAATTGTGTGTGAACATCAAACAAGGATGTAAAAGAAAATCATGCTACTATTGTTAGTTCTTTCTTACAGTCTCAGATTTTGCAGGAAAACAAAGTGGTCACTATTTTTGCTGAGTATAAATGTTATGAAAAAGTTAAGGCACTACTTATTTGTCCGCGAATGGAACGCATTAGCTCTAGAATTCGTCAGTCGTTACTACAGAGGCATGCGACGTGCATTTTCCCCGTGTGGTTGCCGGGGTAGAATACAACCACTGCAAACACACCGTCACATGCAGAGGGGTTGGACACCCCCCTCGATTCATATTCATTTTGTCATTTTTTGTTCATGCTCATTAAAGGTCTTCATCATGACCCCTGCATTGTTTCAGGTGCCATCTCGCTCAAATCACTAAGAGCAGTGGCAGAAAAACAATAAACGTGGCTCCAGCGTAAATGGAGTGTCTACAAGAGAATATGCAGCAACTCCGCAATTCTGGGTGAGAAGGTCCTAGGCCCATTCTCCATATTTTATCTCGATGTACATGGAGGATGAGCCTGTCATGTTCATGCCTGTTAAGCGCCATATAACCTTTCATGATTTCGTTCGCCTTAAAACCCAATTCAATTCAATTCGCAGTATTGCATGTATTCGCTGTAACGGTAGACACATGGGATATTAGCGAGGTTTTGAATATTTTTCTGTGTATTTAAATCGACTTAGAGGCTGAATCTGTGCTATTGTCATTACTTTTACATTTGTTAAGTTTTGTTATTTTTGTTTTCACACCTATTATTTTAAACTGTGATTTTTTTTTTATTATTTGGTATATTTCGATGAAACTTTGTGTGAACATCAAACAAAGATGTTATTAAAAGAAAATCATGCTACAATTGTTAGTTCAATCTTACTGTCTCAGATTTTGCAGGAAAACATAGTGAATTCTTTTTTTTTTATCTTTTATTTTTTTAAGACATATATTTATATATGATTATCTTTCATTTAAATAGATATTTTTAAATATATATATTATTGTTTATATATTATTGTTTATTGTTGATGTTTCTATGTAATTTTGAAATATAGAACCAGAAAATCGAATTAAAACTTTCCATTTTTAATGAAATTACCATACAAACCTTTTAAAATAGGCGCACGTGCTTTTTCATTAACACCACATGTCAACCCTTTTATATGTGTGACGTCATATCTTGCTTTTTATTCATCTTTGTAGTTGTTGTTTATTTCTGTGTGTTTTAGTGGTTGAGTGTGGGCCTTGAATGCTACATTTCCAGTTCGATTTGTAAACCAACTGTGGTTGATTGTGTTCTGTGAAAGTTAGATTTCCTATTTCCAAATGTTCACAAAGCTAAGTCCCCTTCATACAATGTATATGGAAAGTCATACGTACTAATGCTGAAGGTGAAACTTGTTTCTGTTTTTATAAATATACTAAAAAAAAACTCTAGAAGTTTCAATAAGTGTAATAAGTCCATGCTACATGTATATGTATACTAATACACTAGTGAACAAATATGCAAATGAAGACCGAATCATGCATCGGTCTTCTACGTTCAGCTCAGAGTACATAGGAATTGTCTCTTCGATTATCGTAACCGTTAACATCAATCGCAGCATCTCGTACACTGCTTCGCAGCATTACTCGAACGTAAATATTAATAACGTCATCGCGCCTTACATTCCCGCCAAAACAAATTTGCATTCAAAGCCAAAGTTACATTATCATCCAAATTTTGCAAAGTCATTCAGCCGATTGCTCATCAATAGTTGAAAGCGGTGATATAATACCTTCATCTGAATTGTAAAAAACAAACATTCAACCCAAATTATACATCAACACTTGTGGCCACCAGCCATTTTGTGTACATAGCAACAGTGCACTATTTTCTGTGCCGTTGCCTTTCTGCTAACAAAATGTTCACAGATGTCACTACATATTAGTTAGTGAAATACGCAAAACGCATTTTTTGGAAGGATACACCATGTGTACAATAATCCCCATCAGCAAGGATCACTGAATTGAAGAAAACATTTGTTTGGAATGTGTCTGAAAATGTAAGCGGCAATGAAAATGCATGTCAATATTCAGTGCGGATTCCATACTGTTTGTAATCAAAGACATGTGTACAGAGTTTGTGTTGGAAAATGTATACTTTCCGCGCTTTCAACGGCTTTATGATGGAAATATCTAAGCAATAAGGTAATATAATGTAAATCTGGTGTCTAGCTCTGCTGAACACTCCCTGAACACAATCAGAAACAACCTAGGACAAGCCCGATCCTCTTCCGAAGGAAAACACGAATCAAGTCCTGTAAACTTCAAAACTTACCGTTTCAAAATTAATTGAAATGATGTTCTAATATGTAATTAATCACTGAAGCACAGATTGCTATTGCGTGAAACATGATGACGTCAATACTGAAGTAAGCATTGGTGTTAAATATACAGGCACATTGTCACAGCGTGACGTCCATTTCAGCTGGCTATGCAAGCTTCAGAAATGAAAGAAGGTACACAAATACAGCATTCACAGAACACAGTCAGCCAAAATCACGCACAGGAAACAGTCACACTTGCAAGAGAAACTGCAAAGTATGAGTCACTACGAAGATTAATGGGTTTACAATATATACCGCCTTTGAACATACAGCGGCACAAATGCTGCTCGGTGTTTAAATGATGCTGCCTCGCGGGTATTTCTTTATTTACACTGTCCCGTTTTATTGTGATAACATAGTAAGTGTGACGTTTGGTGCACATTAACACAAACATGACCATGTATACATGAATATAAAACAATTAAAAGCCAAGTGTATTAATGTCAAACCTATTAAGCCTCTCTCTATCTTGTTATCCAGTGGGTTTATTTAAACCAAAAATATATAATCACTCATGCAAGATCCTCTCTATATATCTGTAATTTCACATAATTATTAGTCTAATTTCTAAAGATAAGATTGTAAATGTAATAGGTCGACCAGTATCAACGTATTATTTGGGTTTGAATATGAATATTTTCTATGTTTTCTGTCAATGCGAAGCTTGTATTAACTAGTTTGTATACAAATGCGCTCATTAGCATTTTTGTGGAATGTGTTGCTTATTCGAAATTATTTACTTCTTCACTATAAGGGAGATTATTGCATAAATAATATTAAATTATGTATCCAGATTTAATTTTTAGATTTGGTAATGCAATGCTTAACATTATAATGTTAAGAAAAAAACACTTGGCGAGTTCGTATTGGTGACGCTATTTCCACATCGTATTTTATTCGTAGTCGTAACGTAATGCAGCATAACGTATTCCGAGTATTACGGAGGGTATTCGTATACAATAATTGTGAACCCCACACCGTAATACGCAAATCATTTCGTAAACCGTAACAATATTACGTGGTCCGAGTATTAACGTTCATACCCCATCCAGCCTCTTCTCCAATAAGCGATAACGGGGTTGGCTGGGGTATGAAATAAAACCTTAATTTCGGCTTAAAAAGTTCGCATATTGTAAAATAAAAAAAGTTTTTTTTAAAAAGGTTACCACATGTTTTAGTAATACATATTTTAAACGTGTCGTATTGTCGAAATATCCGTTATAAAATTCTGCTAATTTAAGCTTTCTCATCTCTTAATGGAATAAAAGGCGGAACTACATAATGAAATTAGCGTACTAAATCGCACAGTTATACACAGATTAAACACCGGTCTGTAATCAATAAACCCTAACTGTAAATGTATGGCATGATCATGTACATGGTTGTATCACTGGGGTAAACCCGGTATTAACGCAATTGGATTCTCGACGAAAACCAGTCACGGTTGCGCAACGAAAAGTCAATACTGCCTGTAATATGTAGTTATTCGGCATAACAATGCCATTGTATAAATATGTCACGGTGTCCTGACGATTGCAATTCTTATGTCACGGTTACTCCCTTACAGTGTCACTGATTTTCTACGACAATTACAGGATTGATTAATGGAGGGAATCGTAGCTGCAAGTAGGTTTGCGAGCGTGATGGAGGTTTCTTTTGAGTAAGGACCCTTCCATATGCATAAAGAAAGTAGCTGTTACTACATCTATGGAATATGAGATTGATGAGTTCACCTGAAAGGGACACAGGGCAATCGAGTTTAGACAATCTTATATTTTTTACCAAAAAATGCATGTGTTTAATCATTATAATTAATTATAAGATTAGTATAAGTAAGGAAATGACTAGATGGCATACACGGCAGCAAGCCGTTTTCACTACAATTCAATCAAACCGAGACTGCACTTAATTAAATAGTTGGCTAATTATGTTCCATCTCGCCTATATGTTATTACATTTTGGTACAGGATACATAAATGATGAGAATATTTCCATATTCATGCTATTTAAACCCAAACTACAACACTTGTAGTATGTTGGTTACGCAACAATAGAATACATATGGAATATTAAAAGCGTCACAATAGTATTTGTCTAGCCTACACAAGCTGAATGAAGCTGAATGAATTTATGAATTTATGTATAGAAAGCCGTGCTTTTATTAATAACATCATTTGGTGATATCACATATTGGAATAGGTGATATCAACAAATGGTGTTTACAAAGGCAATACGACACCCCATAATGATGGTTGTTTTCATAGTTTTAAATTGTTCTCCTACTGAACAGTAGGCAGCTAAGTGTTCGCACGTAGATTCATACAGCTGGTATGAATCATACTATGTATCGTTTCTGTGTATGTTAAATGGAATAGTTTTATGATTAATCCCGTAATTTGATTCAACTGTCTATATTATTATTTTTTTACTGTCCCTGTGACTTTCGATACAGTGTCTAACCGTTTTTGTACATGATGAAAAACACAGAGAATAATGTTTGCATATGCTAGTAAGACTCTGAAAAGAGAAAATCGTCGTTGAGTAACTGTTACATTAAAGATGTTGTCGTCGAGAAGTCATGACACATTCAGGATGTATTTTTTTTTCAAAAACAGTTCTTTTTAACCCTATGATAAACAATATGAACTAATTATTATTTTCTATGGTTTGTATACATGTTTTGATAAAGCATAACGTATTAAAGTGCTACACGTTTTGAAGTTTTTACGAATTCTTTCATTTTATAAATTGATATATAAAATGAGGTTTATATAGAAACTATGCAAAACACATTCATGAAAAACTCTCTAAAAAGCAAAATGCTTCCCTTTTTTTATTCAAAATACACATTTGTTAACAGACATCGTTGAGAATCTATTCTTTGCAAAACCGATACCACTGTCGATGAGCAACCGTTACTGGTTTTCGTCGAGAATCCATTTGCGCTGATCCCGGGTTTACACCCAGTGTATATGAAATATTAATAATCAGTACTTACAGATTTCAGTTATGTGTTCTGTACTTGCGAATTGGTTTTCGATGGATGGCGCGAAAATCCCATAACATCACACAATGTCTACATCAATGAACTTCAAGCTGTGTGGCGTTTGTAAAGTAAATACTTATTCTAACTAACATAATATATTTAGTCCTATTAGTTCCTATAAACTGCCAGCAATCACATATTTTGTCACACGATTTGTTTTTGACTCCTGAGTTTCCTCAGGCCGCTTAACTACATTTTTGTTGTTATATAATAAAAATAAATACATGTTTGTATCCTCGTTTTGAAACAATCTGCTTTGCATCAATTTCTGCTTGTAATTAATTGCGTTAAGTTTATGTGCAGTTTATCTCACACACGTCACATGATGATATCTGATTAAGGGGAAATGTGTATTAACCTAGATTAATGCGTTTCTGAAAGTTGAACACTGAACGTACATCCATTTTAACTATTGCTCATTGGTAATTGTATTTCACCTGATGTATCTCCCGCGACAATATACCTTGCAATGTACGTTTCCTTTCAAACAAAAGAAAACGTACACGTGCAAATGGTGGTATATATTTCCGCTTTCTCCAGTAGGTCAAATACTGCTGAGAAAAGAAAAATGACGTAAGTCTATTCATTACGATTTTTGGAGATGGCTGAGCCCGATATTTACAGATATCGTAGGTGCATTCTCAAATACGTTTGGTTTCTCACTTGAATTTCGAATAGGTTGTTCCACTACTCCAGACTTTATAGGACTATCACAACCTGGCTTCTATGGTGATGTGATTTATAAACTTCGTAAGCTTCTTGGTCACTTTCATACTATCTTTGTAAAACTTGTTAAAAACATTATCAAAAGAGGTTATGACACTAGCATTTTGCAACGTACTGCATGCGTGGTGGTGGACCCTTTTACAGTTCGCTACTATGATTTCCTCTTTAATTGTACGATGACAGGACAGGCTGTGTACTCTATGTTGACGCCTACCTAAAGCCCATTGGGACGGTGGCGTTTGATTTGTGTCTATGATCTTTCTTGTCGTGCCCTTAATGGTTTATTCTCTTGTTGTTCTGGCTTCTGCCAGGTTACTGAGTACCTTCATTTGGCTTTCTAGGCTATTGTTTTTTTGTATTATTTTTACAAGAGCATATTTGTGTACCCTTTTGTGTTTGTGATGTCGTTTGAATTTATTATTACTTTTGCCTTTTCGTTTGTCTGTTTGCGTGTTTGTTTTTGTGTTTTGTGGTTGACTGTCGTCCTTGAATGCTGCTTTCTCTGTCCGATATTTTTATCCTTCTTTACTTATATTGCCTATTGATGCTGCCTCGTTAGTTAGAGATTAAATCATGACGGGGATTTCTTTATTTACACTGTCCCGTTTTAATGGATGACAGTAGGGTATGTGTGAGGTTTGGTGCACCCTAGAACCGGTTTAAACCCCCAGTGGCCTACTTTGCCGCTGACCGTTCCAAGGCGGTAGCCCTATTGTTAACCCTTTTGTGTTTGTGATATCGCTTGCATTTATTATTACTTTTGCCTTCTTGTTTGTCTCTTTGAGTGTTTGTTTTTGTGTTTGGTGATTGACTGTCCTCTTTGAATGCTACTTTCCCTGTCCGATCTTTTTATATTTCTTGATAGGTTCTGAGTATTGTTTAATATCCCTTAGGATATGTTGCCTGCTTTTTAGTTTAGACTTTTGACTTTTACTTATGATACGCAGGCTTCATAACCTCTGCTCCCAGGTAAATTTAATTTTGTTATTGTTATATTGTTTTCCCGTTTACAGCAAAGATTTTTGATAGAAACTGGGACCATACGCCGCTGGCGATGGAATGGTGTGAAAAAAACTCATTGGAGGTTCCATGGTCATATGCATACCATCTTCGGTATGACTCAAATGTCTGTACTATTGACATTTTAAATATTGATTACTGCTCAACCCGGGGATAGAGGACGTGAACGGTAGAAAGCACTTTTCACTACCGTTTATGAACAGTCTCAATCAAACCGAGACTGCAATATTTTTTTGTTTTTATCGTTTTCGACGATTTCCAGATTTCTCCTTTCATACCTTTTGACTTACATAATAACATCCGTCTGATATACCAAAATGTGTGCGATAAGTTGTGACTGATATCTTTTATCGGGATGTACGGAATATTTTATATTATCTGCTGCTTACATTGTGTGTTTTATGTGTTTAAAGTATCATGTGAAGGACCTTCTGACACCTCTGGCGGATGATCGCTCTACCTACGAATTGTTATAGGGTTCTGATAACCCTGATGTGACATAGCTTGGAGCCTTTTAAACTTCATAGGATTATTGCGTGGTCTCAACGATAACATTACCGCTTATCACAATATTCGTGAGAAATAAGTATACACTATTAATAAAATGCGTGTAGGTGATATCTGTATTACCCGTTTGCCCTAGACCCGTGATTGTCACATGTTTTAGATAACCCACATTTAAGAAACAACAGTAACCCAGTTTATCGAAACTCTATGCAGGTGTTCGGGTCATCCTATTGACCCCAATTATTATAACAATAACGTATGCGTAATTGAATCAAGTTTGGTTCTAACACCGATTAACACATTGCCGAGAACGTTATTTACGTCTAGATGTAGCATTGCTTGCAAATAAATACTTGTAAGAAATACGTGTTGATTTACGATTTAATTTTAAATTCAATAAATAGTTTTAGTATCTCTTATCACTGAAAAACTCATTTGACCTAGTCATGATTACAATTGGTATCTTAGAAACACACGTGTGTTGTCCGTGTTTATCATATCGAAAGTATCATATCGAAAGTAGACAATCATCCACGTATCACATGGGTAGGTCTGTGTGTGTTCACAGGTTTTGATTAAATGATAACTGAATTTATTACGATGCACTAGGGCTGACCTGACATATTTGGCTTTATCGGGCATGTAGCTGATATAACAACGGCCATAAACGTGGGATAAATAGGCATAACATGTCTTGAATAAAGACGAAATGGCAGCATCTACGTACAAACGTAGCGACAAATGGTTGCATCTGCTGTTAATCTATTATGAAACTAAATGATTAATTCCAAACAAACTAAATAGTATAAATGCATCAGTTGTAAGGTGGTAACAATTAATATGCACATTGAAGTGTCAATACTTTATGTCCTGTATTATACGAATATTAGCCTGGGCACATAATGTGCTCGTTTATAATATTAATGGGTTTATTATTCGCTTATTTAATAATTATTTTACAAAATATATATTTTCGTTTTTGTAACTTTATGTATGTATCCTGAAGAAAACGATAAACGCCGAAAACGCTCGATATAATTTTGCAGATTTAAACACTGTTTGGTTAATAATTTGTCTAACATATAACTTTTTATATAACTATCTTCCGGGAATCCTCCGTGATCCAGTGCTCCAGAAAGGGTCGCGTAAGGCTATTCCTTACTGTACACATGAGCTTGCAACTCGACAAAACCTTGCCATACTTTATTTATATTATATTATTGTTTAAACCAATCAAAACATTATAAATATAAGAAAATGGCCCTATTACTCTGCTGGATATGCAACAAAAATAGGTCAAATTGTGGGAAAGGTGTAAAAAGCACCAAACGTTGACCAATTCAACTTAAGGATACGTGCTTTCAAAACGTGCCAGGAGACAAGCATGAGAGGCCCTTTAACCCATAATTATGAGGCCCCAATGAGGGGCCCTCTATTAAATTAAAAAATATACTACAATTATTAAAATAATAATATTGTTTTATACAATCAATTGATTCAAAATATTTTGATTGATTTATGCATAAAAAGTATTAACCTAATTTTTTAAATAAAAAAAATCATGTTTATGCACTTCTGTTAATGTAATATAGGCCCACAGGGGGTATTTTGGTAAATTTTATACTAAAACTGAATGTATGTTAAATAAAATGTTCTCTTCGTGAATTTGTGCATGAAATTTAAGTATACGTTACCATTATGTTGCCATGACACTGCTTATGCAATTTTAAGTCTTTATTCTAAATAAGAACATGTATTATCTAGTAGTTGAGGCCCTAATTAGGGTATTTAAAATGTTTAAAAATTGTCAAAAATGAGGTTTTTTAGCTCACCTGAGCCGAAGGCTCAAAGGTGAGCTATTGGGATCACTCTTCGTCCGTCGTCCGTCGTCTGTCGTCCGTCGTCCGTCGTCGTTAACTTTTGCTTCAAACGACTTCTCCTCAGAAACTGCTTAGCCAATTTTGATCAAACTTCACATGGATGATCCTTAGATGAATGCTTTTTAGATTTGTTAAAATTAGGTCAGCGCGACATCATAGATGGCCGCCATTACCATATATAATTGAAACCTTAAAAAATCTTCTTCTCAAGAACCGCTGGACAGATTTGAACAGTTTTTCTTTTAAAATGATCGCCAATGTCTAGACTATCTCGTTTGTTCAAATAAAGTCCCCGGGAATAAAAAATAGCTATGCCCCGGGGGTCCAAAGTTTGTATATTGAGATTTTGCATGTTTTTCATATAGACATATAGGAAAAATCTTCTTCTCTGAAACCACAAGGCACAGAGGTCTCATGTATTACATGTAGCATCAACTAATGGTCCTCTACTAAGTTTGTTCAAATGGTGACCCTGGGGTCAAATTTGTCCCCGCCCCTGGGGTCACAGTTTTACATAGACTTATATAGGATTATTTTTAAAAAAAAAATCTTCTCTGAAACTGCAAGAGCCAGAGGTTTAATATTTTGCATTTGCTGTAAGCTTATGGTCCTCTACCAAGTTTATTCAAATGGTGACCCAGGGGTCACATTTGACCCCGCCCCGGGGGTCACAGTTTTACATAGGCTTGTATAGGGAAAAACTGAAAAAAATCTTCTTCTCTGGAACCACATCGCACTGAGCTCTCATGTATTACATGTAGCATCAGCTTATGGTTCGCTACTTAGTTTGTTGAAATGGTGACCCTGGGGTCAAATTTGTCCCCGCCCCGGGGCTCACAGTTTTACATAAATATGTATAGGGAAAAACTTAAAAAATCTTCTCTGAAACTGCAAGAGCCAGAGGTTTAATATTTTGCTTTTGCTATAAGCTCATGGTCCTCTACCAATTTTGTTCAAATGGTGACCCTGGGGTCACATTTGGCCCCGCCCCGCGGGTCACAGTTTTACATAGGCTTGTATAGGGAAAAACTGAAAAAAATCTTCTTCTCTGGAACTGCAAGTCAGAGGTTTAATATTTTGCATTTGCTATAAGCTTATGGTCCTCTACCAAGTTTGTTCAAATGGTGACCCTGGTGTCAAACTTGGCCGCGCCCCAGAGGTCACAGTTTTATATAAACTTATATATATAGGAAAAAAACAATCTCCTATGAAACTGCAAGAGCCAGAGGTTATATATTTTTCATTTACTATTAGATTATGGTCCTCTACCAAGTTTGTTCAAATGATGACCCTGGGGTAAAATTTGACCCCACTCCGTGGGTCACAGTTTTACATAGACTTATATAGGAAACACATTAAAGTCTTCTTCGCTGGAACTACAAGAGCAAGAGGTTTACTATTTTGCATTTACTTTACTCTTATGGTCCTTTACCAAGTTTGTTCAAATGGTGACACTGGGTTCACATTTGCCAGGGTCACCATTTGGCCCCGCCCCAGTGGTCACATTTTACATAGACTTGTATAGGGAAAAACTTAAAAAATCTTCTCAAGAACCGCTGGACAGATTTGAACAGTTTTTCTTTTAAAATGATCGCCAATGTCTAGACTATCAAGTTTGTTCAAATGAAGTCCCCGGGGTCAAAAATGGCCATGACCCAGCGGTCCAAAGTTTGTATATTGAGATTTTGCATGTTTTTCATATAGACATATAGGAAAAAACTTTAAAAAATCTTCTTCTCTGAAACCACAAGGCACAGAGGTCTCATGTATTACATGTAGCATCAGCTAATGGTCCTCTACTAAGTTTGTTCAAATGGTGACCCTGGGGTCAAATTTGTCCCCGCCCCGGGGGTCACAGTTTTACATAGACTTATATAGGATTTTTTTAAAAAAAATATTCTTCTCTGAAACTGCAAGAGCCAGAGGTTTAATATTTTGCATTTGTTGTAAGCTTATGGTCCTCTACCAAGTTTATTCAATTGGTGACCCAGGGGTCACATTTGACCCCGCCCCCGGGGTCACAGTTTTACATAGGCTTGTATAGGGAAAAACTGAAAAAAATCTTCTTCTCTAGAACCACATCGCACTGAGCTCTCATGTATTACATGTAGCATCAGCTTATGGTTCGCTACTTAGTTTGTTCAAATGGTGACCCTGGGGTCAAATTTGTCCCCGCCCCGGGGCTCACAGTTTTACATAAATATGTATAGGGAAAAACTTAAAAAATCTTCTCTGAAACTGCAAGAGCCAGAGGTTTAATATTATGCTTTTGCTATAAGCTCATGGTCCTCTACCAATTTTGTTCAAATGGTGACCCTGGGGTTACATTTGGCCCCGCCCCGCGGGTCACAGTTTTACATAGGCTTGTATAGGGAAAAACTGAAAAAAATCTTCTTCTCTGGAACTGCAAGTCAGAGGTTTAATATTTTGCATTTGCTATAAGCTTATGGTCCTCTACCAAGTTTGTTCAAATGGTGACCCTGGTGTCAAACTTGGCCGCGCCCCAGAGGTCACAGTTTTATATAAACATATATATATAGGAAAAAAACAATCTTCTCTGAAACTGCAAGAGCAAGAGGTTTAATATTTTACATTTACTATTAGATTATGGTCCTCTACCAAGTTTGTTCAAATGATGACCCTGGGGTAAAATTTGACCCCACTCCGTGGGTCACAGTTTTACATAGACTTATATAGGAAACACATTAAAGTCTTCTTCGCTGGAACTACAAGAGCCAGAGGTTTAATATTTTGCATTTACTAGACTCTTATGGTCCTTTACCAAGTTTGTTCAAATGGTGACCCTGGGTTCACATTTAGCCCCGCCCCAGTGGTCACATTTTACATAGACTTGTATAGGGAAAAACTTAAAAAATCTTCTTCTCTAAAACCACAAAGCACACAGCTCTCATATATTACATGTAGCCCTGGGGTCACATTTGGCTCTGCCCAAGGTGTTACTCTCTAGCACCTTCATTTTATATTTGATATTTACCAAACTTTGTCAGTGTCTTAAACTGTCTATATCAATGTTGTTATACACAACAGAGCCCACATTTCTTGAACAACCTTAACCAAACTTGCACAGATTGTATATGACCATAAGATTTCGAAGATGTCGGTAATGTGCCTGTACTCAGGTGATCGCTTTAGGGCCATCTTGGCCCTGGCCCTCGTGTATTGTTTCAAATTAACTCAGGTGAGCGATATAGGGCCATCATGGCCCTCTTGTTTTATAACCTTGTAACAAAGAATGATCTTCAATTCCTATTACCTTTAATTTATTTTACATTTACAATGATTTTCAAATATGTATAAAAAATGTCATTAAAACATAAATTAAATGAGGCCCTTTACAGGTTTGTTTTTGTAATATTATTTCGACCATTAAACTATTTTCAGACACAACATGTCTCTTTATTTTCAGTCATAAAAATAAGAAAATTAAACAAGGAGAAACAACACATTAAAGAAATTATAACATTTATTACAGTTGTATTACATTAAGTGAGGCCCCTCTTGGGTATATATTTGTACGTACATAAAAGACAGATCGCATATTCATGAATTTGTAATTATAGTGAAAGTTATATTCACTTATATACACATTGAAGACATACCTAATTCAAAACTGAACATCAAATTACATTGTGCAGCAAGTTTTTTTACAAACAATTCCTAATAGAGAAATAGTATCAATAAACTTCCAATATTCAATCATTGCGAAGGCCAGACTATACAGAGAATATTTGTGTGTTTTTTCAGTGTGAGATCGAACTTTATTTCATCGAGTGATGTTCGAAAATGGCATTCTCAAGATTGGCCAACAAAAAAACAAATGTTCTTTTTATTTTATGCTTTAGTCATGTTTTACAGTGTTTTAATAGCCGATCAGATATTTCAATTCCTCATGTGTAGCCCCATCTTTACAGACAATTTACTATAACTCAATAAATACTACGCAAGTGAAATAGTGCACAAGAATTTAATTAATTACAAATTCATTATGTTCAAAATATCAGTTTTTTCCAACAATACACGCAAACAAATGAGAATCAATTGTAAAAAAAAGTAGTCCCAAAAACCAGAGAGGTAACACATTGGTATTCTACTGTTTTCAAACAGTGAGATACCAATTTTATCTGACTGTCGTTGCAAAGCATAAAATAAAAACTATTATTGGTTATCCGGTTTCATGTGGAAAATGTCAAATTAGCCTAAATTGTACATACATTTAACGGTTATTTTCTCTTTCGCACTGCCCACTGCACATGCATTGCTGAGTACATGGGAGGTTTGCCTTGTTGCACTTGCAATGTCTACGGTATGTTGTTGTACAGTTGCATTTGACCAGTCTTGACAACCTTTTGAAGCCTCAGGGAGAGTACTCCAGAACGGAATCCAGTTACCAGATTCTTTAGCCCACACCCACTCAGTGGTCGAGCAGTACAGCCATCCTAAGGAGCATTTTATACAAATATGACCGCTCTGGTAGACAGCTCGCAGTATATGCTGGACAAGCACACTCTGTGATCATCAATTTGTCTATTTCCATATGAAAACATGTTTCCTGGCAGTGTTGACATTTTCAAAAGCCGATGTTCTGGAGTACATGCGAGTAACAAATCTCTCGAGCATATCAGTATCCTCATCAGTGGTTTGTTCAGGGGCTGAAAATAAACGCTTGAAGAGCCAATATATTTCTAGCATAGGTTTCCACATATTAAACGCAGTCTTTTTACCAATGCCATTAAATGACAAAACCGTATCACAACCTGAGATTGCAAGAAACAGTAGAAGTCCCCAAGAGGCATCGGGGCCAAGACGCTCAGAAATCATATGTGCTGGTATGTATTGGAAATTCTTGGCATGACCAAATGCATTCCAAAGGCAACAGTCAGAAGTAGCAAATGAACTGGCAATGGAAATAGCTAATACTACTACGTCAGTAATAGTAGCATATAAAAGTATGTTTTTGAAATCACTATTGAAAGCATGCGCTGTGTGGATTATCATCCTGTAATCTGCCTCCTCGAGGTTACATTTATTTCGACGTTTCGTTGCAAATCTTCTCGTCTCTCACCGCTGCCGGTTCGAATCCCACTGGTAGCTCGACTTGTGAGAAAGTGTCGATTCTTACGGTTTTCGGGAGGTCTACAGTACTGGTTCTACCCAGAAAGAGTGTGTGGTCTGCCTCCACTACAAACAAATCAACCGTCATATATAACCTTGCATGTGTTGAAAGTGACGTAAAACACAATACAAACAAACAAATCTATTTCGCTATCTCCAATATATACTTCAGGGCATTCTCTCCATATGTCGAAATGACAGTTTTCCCTATCATAAATTCGAAACCCTCTACACACTTTGAAAGGTACTGATACAATCCAATTTTGTTTCTGTCATTTTGAAGAAATGTTTTCCAATTTTGAGGTATCATGGTTGTAGGTAAGACTTTCACAGACTCTGCTGTACCTCTAGTCTGTTTTGGATAGGCCTTCAAACTGTCATCTCGATATACATCCCATACAATGTCAAGTCGTAGCTGCTTTATGATGTACGGCAGAAATACTTTGTTGGCATAGTCTTCGAATGTTGTTATCATATCATTGGCTTTATGTGGGTCAAGTCATTGAACTACAGCCGCTCCGTCAATGACAATACAATCAACAGCTGGGCATTTGTTGGTTTTATAACATAATTGGTTCCAATAGATCGGACTTGCTACCGAACTTCATTTCATTGTTCTCAGCCATTGCTGGTTGCCAACTGTGATTTTCATGAGCGAAGAAGTTATCAAGGTCCCCATCTCTATTTTGGCAGGCTTTATACATTCTGCTGAAGAACAAGTCTATGTCTGTTTTCATGGTCTTCATTTTGTCTTTGTTCTTTAATGATTGTTTTTGTCCTTTATTACGAAATAAGGGTAGGTTGTTTCTGGTGAGCGGTTCGTAGAATGACCTCCTCATTGCCTATGTTCTCTGATACCAAGTTATCATACTGTTTTCACCTTTACTCTTGTCTCGCAGATCCTATTGCATTCGTTGTCATGACTTTCGAGTCGAATGCCTTTAAGCAGAATCTGTAAACAACAGGAGTGCTGTTATCGCTGGTGTTCTCCTGGATCAAGTACCTGCTTTTATGCAAAGTATGATGACCATGACAAGAAGTCACATTTGTCTATTGTTGACTTGCCAATGTTGTTTTTAACATTTTCTAGCCAGTCTGACTGTAATGTGACAGAACATGGATACTGCTGATTTGGTGGAGGTTCACATCCGTAAATAACTGTGGGTTGCAGAATGTTAGTCCAAAACGCTGTCGGTAGTACATCTAAGTACTTCTCTGGAAGACACTTCGTAACTGTTCGTTCCTGTAATGATCGTACACTGAGGGAATTGGATTGAGAATCCTCAAGATATTCATTTACATGTTGTGAAAGTGAGATGGCTGTTCCATGAAAACCATCAGTTGACTTACTGACTGTGGGTTATGGTCTATATTGTATAAGGTTTCCAGTCGTGTAAAGCCCATTTCTGATATTTGGCGGGCACACAATTCAGGCTCTTTCGTAGTCATCTATGTGTATACTTTATTTGACAGTTATACTACATGATACTTACTATAGTTTTCATGTCAGGCCACCTTGGAATTGAATTGGATTTTATAGTCGCACCAACAGCTAAGGTCATATGGCGACTTTTCAGCTTCCTCTAGTGGAGGAAGACCCCAGTTGCCCCTCCGGGAAATTTTCATGCACGGTCGGGCACCTGGATAGAACCACCGACGTTCCGCAAGCCAACTGGATAACTTCCTCACACTAAGTTTCCTAGGCCCCTGAGGGATCGAACATACAGCGATGAGGGGCAATTTATTTCAATTCAGAGACTTTTACCACTCGACCCAGGCCATCTTTTAAACAATAATTACATGCAAATAGCGTCTGTGTCAACACTGCCAGTGTCGTCTGCAAAATGTTTGGCGAATTTTAAAAAAAGGGAAATAACTCAAATATATCAAACAACCTTTTCCTTACAAAGGGAATAAATAAAAAGTGTTGTTATAGGATATACATTGTTTTAAATAGCGTTGCTACTAAATTAATATATATTTCTCGGTTTTAGACAATTTAAGTTGATTTATGGCAAAAAATATCAACCAATCTTTGAACCTCAATATGGGCCTCACCCGGGCTTGAAATTTAAGTACGGGCCTTATATATGCATTTTGTGTTGAATAAGACCTTATTTAATTATTTACACATGTTAGTTTTGTGTAAAACTATGTTTGAGTAATTATAATACTACATATTTATCAGTAATAGTAACACCTTATCACTGGGCTTAGACAATATCATATGCCCCCTTTGGGGCCTCATTTAGGCAGGAGACAGAGCCTCTCATGATTGTCTCCTGGACGTTTTTTAACAAGCTTGGCCTATAGTATTATCATGAAAAGTTTGGTGATTTTTACACCATTTCCACATTCATGTTGCATATACAGCAGACTATATAGAAATCACAACAATCAAATGCCGCACTGCACCACACACGGAAATATGAGCAAATGTCAATGAAAAGGAGAATGAGCAACATAAAGAGTTGTGACAAAAGGGTTAAGTCTCGCTTAATAAACGTGATAGTAAGGTAGATGCACAAATCAAACAGGACGTGCAGCATTCGCCACTAATCAAATACCGTCAAGAACAAACAACAACTGCAAAGGTAAGTTGAAGCAAAGTATGAGACACCACAAACATAAAGGGGTTGGCAACAGGGCGACTCCATTGGAAGGTCGTCGAGGCTTAAAGGAGCCCTTTAATACCCTTATAACTTATATTTATTTGATAGATCTATTTGTATAAAAACTATTGATATATTTCTCACGATTAAAATCACAACCGAAACACGTTATTATTACGTTTCCATATATCACACGGCACACCTTTACGGAAATCAACGGGAAAAAATCCGGAATATTACGAGTTTACCCGAAGTCCAACTTCGGCGATGACGTCACACAGATGCCCAGGGCGAACAGCGACTCGGATGTTTCAGTTTCTGAGAGTATACTTTTTTTTCAAGCTGATTAAAGTTATTATATCTAAAAAAAAATCAATAAATGCTTATCCGATCTGATTATGATTTACATGATCAGATTATTGCTTGCTAATTTCACTAATGTCTTATAAATCAATATATTTTTTTAATAATTATAGTACATGAACCTCTAGGCCAAATTGTTGGAAACAGCCAGAACAAAGTCATTTTATGACACTGTGTATTCGGTAACAAGTGAAAGAAGGGTTTATGATCCTGGCCATATCCTGTTATCACCTTTCTGTAACACGGTCAGTTAGTTTTATGACACTGCATATTCTAGATTGAGTGGCCAGTAAGGGTTTTATGGCATTTATGGTATTTCGCAGTACTTAGCTACTTTTAGCCAGCTTATATGGCATCAAAGAGTTTTATCACCATGTGATTTCACCATCAGTGGTGTTGAATTCAGTGCTGTATGGAACAAAGCATAATTAGGTCAATATAACTTTATAGAGCTCTCATTTATAAAAAAAAGGCTACTACATAAGAAAAATGGCGATGGGAATATAAACCTTATAATTAGACATAATATTATATACCAAATGAAATTATATATGTGGCTCATTACCTGCTCAAACAAATAGGGTAGATAAGTAGTGAGAATTATCTTTTTCTTCACTCATTATTTTGTAACCTGATAAACTAACTTCAAACATATATGTGTTGATATCATCATATATTACAGGATACAGAAATTAGATTTGGCATAAAATGTTTGAGATCAGCCCTTAAAAACGGGGTTGGTCAGAAACCGGAACATAATTTTATTGGGCCATTTTTTTTATATAAATAATTTAAAAAAATAAAATATTGGGGTAAATATGTGAGGTCTTATTAACATGCTTGAAAAAAGGTAATATATGCTTTGAATTAGCAATACCTGTAGCCCGATTTATTACTTAGGCCAAAAAAAAAAATACATGTGTTTCCGGTGGCCCGACCGAACTTATTTTTAAGGGACCGACCCTAAAACTTTTCATGAAAAAAATAATTATAAAAAAAAAAAAAAAAAAAAAAAAAGGTTCTGAACAATGATTTATCACAATATATCGAGGTAAACTGACATCACAGAGAAACTTTCAGCTGTATCATCAACATGTATGGGGTTTATGAGATAAATGCATGTAGAATCTCACAATATCTTGCTCAAAAAAAAAAAGAAAAAAAAAAAAGAAATTCCTACCTACCGACCCTAATTTCTTAGAGCATGCAGTAGGAAACACATCTATTTTTTTCTTTTTGGCCTTATGATAAAAATAGAGAATTCTGGAGAAGAACTTGGACAGAACATGGAATGGTGATATTTATATAACTCTTACCCTTAGACCTTCGAATGACAATTATGCGATCAATGTGTACATTTGTCTAATTCCCACTGTGTATGCTAGCCGCCACCTGAGTGGGGTAAAACGTTGATAGGCGCATAATAAGTGATATGTTAATAAACACAAACAACAAAGACACACTATGAAAGTATGCAATCGGTTAGTCTCATTTATTTGACATCTGGGTTTGTTACAAAAGGACGTTTACATATGCATCATGTGACTTGCGTTCGACCAAAAAACGTGTGGACAATTTTCAGACCGTGTGTAAACGTTTCTTGTAAGACGTCACTGCACTGACACCTGTATTTTGCCGTTCAAACAATGCATAGTACCTAGATAATAGATTTAAACCAATGTATTTCATATCACAATTTTTTTTTTTGATTATCATTTTAGTGTGAAATGGATAACAAATGATCATTTTAGGTAAGTTGTACACTGATAAAATTGATAAAATCAGTGTATCAGTTTATGTCTAGGGCAGTATCATCCCTTATTTTTTAATAGTTTTAACTTGATATATTTACATTAATTTGTAAGTAATCCTTCATTTCTTCATCTTTCATCAGTCTTTGCGCACAATATGACCTATTTATGTGTCGACGTGCCGTAAAACACAATCCATTACATTATTTTTAATTACTACTTCATTCTTTCATGACTCGTCGGTTTTTTGCGCACAATATGACCTATTTATGTGTCGACGTGCCATAAAACACCATTCATTCATTCATTCATTCATTCATGTCTAGGGCAGAGAATCTCTACGGAAAGTCCACACATTAAAAAGTCAAACATGTATGCATGTCGGAGGACGGTTCATTTCAAAAATCGTCTTGCCGTTCGGAGACATGTTTTTAATCCACTTGCCAATGGTCAGAGAAAACGTTAAGCCACGGCTTCATGTTACAGGAGAGCAAATCCCTGAACTTCTGCGATGCAACACGCTTTTCTCAGAAATGAGTCTGCAGTCAATAAACAGTTTCATCCCTATGTATTTCATACTTTCGGTGACAGTTGCCTTTTATGCTTCAAGAAAGTATGATCTAAGTTATCTCAATAAAATATGTGTCGTCAATCTGTCAGATACGGCGCGGTACTTTGTGTGACGTCACACACCGGAAATCAGCGGAAATAAACCCGAGGCGAATACGGATATTGTATCGGTCAACAGGTGATTTTTTACCTGTCGATAAAAAGCACGGAAAGCGATATATCACCAAAACATGAGTTGCAATGTGTTTATATAGTGTTCAGTAATAAATATAAACAAGAAACAAGAGGTATAAAAGGGCTCCTTTAAACCAGGTTTACCAGGCCTCACTCTTACCCTACTGTTATTTCATTTAACATGTCAGTGTAAATGCGGAAATCCACAACAGCCTACATCCTCTTACTCAAGAGGCAGAATTTAATATGCAATATAATTAAAGCACACATATTATTATGCATAATTGAATATAGCAACAAGAGCATTGGAATAAATACTGAACAGGTGAAGACAAACAAGAGAGAAAAGTAGCAGCTCGGTTTTATTGAGATCGTTCACGAGACGTAATTATAAGATACAACATCTCTGACGCTTCCTACATGTAGCACCGGCTAAAGCGATATTCAACTTTAAAAAAAAACAGAATGGGCTTGATGATCCCAAATGACCATTAAATAATAGAAATACTGATTTGTAGTCGGGGCGACTTTATACGGCCGCCACACAGCACTAAACAAACGCTAGTGTGAATGTCAATAAATTCTGAAAAGGTGCTCCCTTGGAAGCAACACACACAAACAAGATAGAAAAGTAGCAGACTCGGTTTTATTGAGTCTGTTTATGAGAGGTAATTATAACATGCAACACCTCTCACGCCTCCTAGCAATAAATTAAGCGATATTCTACTTTAAAGCAACACAGAATAAGATTGATGACCCCAAAGCACCAGTAAATAAAGTAAGTACACAGCGACTTTGAAGAAGCCATTGCAACAAGGATATAAACCGTTCAGGACACGACAAGACAAGAATAAAGATAAATGCTATTGATTAAAGTTCATCATACGGTCCAGAGTGTGTCGGTTCCTCGCATACCCAAAGATTAAAGCATAGAGGCCAACTACAAATGGATCAACCACTGTATTGCGTTGCAAGAATATAGAAGCATATATAGACTGAAATAAATTATCTATATAAATGTATATGGGATGTCTTATATCTGGGTAATATACTTGTACAACTTACCACGACTTCGGAGTTCGGAGTTTTACTAACTACGATCAAATGTTGGAGATTATCTCAAGGTCAATAAAATAATTTTATTTTTGATTGTTTTATTATCCTCATTTAGATGAAGATGTTCCCAGAGCTACTTCTTATGAGTTTTATGTTTATTACGTATTCGTTTTTCTAGACCTTGTAGTTGAGTTGAGGATATTCGTAATCTGTGTATAACTAAGAAGCTACTCCATCAGGGATACCGTAACCATAAACTCGGAAAACTCTTGCAAAATTGTATTATCGTAACAATGATTTATATAAAAGTAATTTAATAACACTTCTGCGACAAGGACTATCACAACATGACTTCTATGGTGTGCAAGTTAATCAAAAGAGGTTATGACCATATCATTTTGCAACGTACAGCCTGTTTAGTGGTTGACCAATTTACTGTTCGCCACTATTCTTTCCTCTTTGATCGTGCACAGATTGTGGACCCAATGATGACGTCTACCTAAATCATCAATGGCCAGTAGTGTCTGATGAGTGTCTTATATCTTGTATTGTCGTACCATAAATGGTGTGTTCTCTTGTTGCGTTGGCTTCTGCCAAGTCATTGAGTACTTACTTTGTGGCTTTCTATGGGTTTTTTTATTTGATATTGATATATACATGTTCATTTATGTGTTATACTTATATTGCCTATTAATGCTGCATTGTTTGTAATATATAGAATATAACCTAGCGAGGATTTCTTTATTTACCCTGTCCCGCTTTATTGGGATGACAATAGGGTAAAAGTGAGGTTTACTGCATCCTAGAACCTGGTTTAAGCTACCAGCAGCCGTTTTTGCTAAGGCGGTAGCCATATTGTCAACCATTTAATGTTAGTGATGTCGTGTCTTCCCTTTCAGTCATCTTTAAAATTGTTGTTTGTTACTATGCGTGCTTTTGGTTTACTGTGGACCTTGAATGCTGCAGTTTCTGTTCGACTTATATCTAATTTTGTTATTTGGCATGGTAAATATGAATATAAATGAAATACGGGTGAAGTAGGTTCACTCCGACGAACTTCCAAAAAGTCGGTATGCATTTACTTTTAACTCATGAAATTAAAATTAACTAGGTCACATTTAAGTAGTCACCTATTTTTAATTCATAAATATATGGTTATAAAGTAATAAAAACATAACGTAAACATTATAACGCTGGGGGTCCTAATTTGTAAAACAAAAAGTCAAAAGTCGGTCAAGGTGATGTTAGTATTACAGGTTTTCATTTTAAAGATAACGCTTTACACTCTGAACTGAGCAGTCAAAACTGTTCAAATGTGTGATCTGTTTCCATCATATTGCTTTTAAGAAAGATAAATCTAATCAACCGTGCTTTAGAAATCTCTGTACGTTTCTATGCTTTCCCCTTAAAGACAAGCCGTTGTACAACCAATAGAATTTTGCTGTAAATACGCATTACATGGAGAAGTGGTTATCCTGAGATGTTGAACAGTATAAATACTGAGAGTACATTTGTTTTTATCACTGATCCTGATGTATTGCTTGTTTAGTATATTGCTTCTTTATAAACCCAATCTATCATTTTGACCGAGAACTTTAATTAAATGTATGGATACAAAGTAACTTAAAGTGACCTTCTAGTTTAGTTCATTAAGAAAGTACTCTATCAATGATCTATACAATGGATGGGTGGTAAGAATTGTCCTTCTTTAAACGGTAAACAAAATGTAAAGAGATTAATAAACAAAAACACTATTGCTATTAAAGGGAAACAACAATGTGTCAACACTCATACTGTTAATGAACAGTTATCCTGCGTTATACTTTCTTTATAAAATAGCAAAATCAGTAAATGTTTGGCTAACACAAACAATCACCCGTAAAACATTAAGTTATTATTAAGACAAATGCATTTAAATGTTACCTAACATTCACTTAATGTACACAACTGCTAATCTTCTGTTCAATACTTATCAAGTAACATCCAAATATGAGGTCCAGTATTTATTTAAGACATATTGTCAGAACAATCAGAAAGAAACATGTCCAAATGTCCCCTTTGAACGTTTGCCCCGCATAGTAACTTTTAATGAATAGTAATAGTTTGGGGATATTAACTTTGTCTTACCCGGGTAACCGTATAGGGATTGTAATCTTGTCTTACTCATAGAACAGTTTGGGGATGGTATCCTAGCTTTACCCAAGTAACGGTTTGGGGATTGAACCATTGCCTTACTCTGGTAATGGTTTGGGGAATGGTACCCTTGCCTATTGATGCTGCCTTGTTGGTAAGAGATTAGATCATGGCGGGGATTTCTTTATTTACACTGTCCTGTTTTAATAGGATGACAGTAGGGTAAGTGTGAGTTTTGGTGCACCCTAGAACCGGTTTAAACCCCCAGTGGCCTACTTTGCCACTGACCGTTCCAAGGCGGTAGCCCTATTGTCAACCCTTTTTGTGTTTGTGATGTCGTTTGCATTTATTATTGCTTTTGCCTTCTTGTTTGTCTGTTTGCGTGTTTGTTTCTGTGTTTTGTGGTAGACTGTCCTCCTTGAATGCTACTTTCCCTGTCCGATCTTTTTATATTTCTTACTAAGGTAATGGTTTGGAGATGCTTCTGACGGTAGCGTCTGATGCTTGTCTTAAATCTTGTCTTGTCGTACCCTTAATGGTTTGTTCTCATGTTTCCCTGGTTTCTGCCAAGTCAATGATTACTTGACATGTGGCTTTCAAGGTTTTTTGTTTTATTATATTCATATTTACATGATCACTTACGTGTCATATTTATATTGGCTGTTAATACTGTACTGTTTGTTAGAGAATTTAACGTGATGAGGATATCTTGACTTACACTTACACTGTGCCATTTTATTGGGATGACAATAGGGTAAGAGTCAGGCTTGGTGCACCCTAGAACCTGGTTTAACCCACTATCGGCCTTTTTGTCTCTGACCGTTCTCATGCGGTAGCCCTAATTCAACCCTTCTATGTTTGAGTTGTCGTGTCTTGCCTTCAGTTATATTTAAAATTGTTGTTTGTTTTTATGCGTGCATTTGTTTGACTGTGGTCCTTGAATGGTTCATTTCTTGTTCGACGTTTATATCTACTTTTCCTCAGGTAACGGTTTGGAGATTGTACCCTTGCAGTAGCAAGATACAACATCAGACTGATGTGTCAAGAGACTTACCCTTAACATGGAGACGACACGCGGCACTTTGAGAATTTGACCTTGATCAAGGGATCTCGTTGATAGGTTAACGTTTTGTCTTATAGTCGTGCTTAATTTATTTTGGGCAATTACACATTCTGGAATAGTTCTTTGATTAACTGATGTAACATGGCTTGCTACCAATTAAAATTGAACTTGTTTGTTTTAATGCATGTTTTCGGGTAACTGTTTTCGGTGATAGCTATATTCATTTCCTGTTCGACTTATAATCAACGTTCTTGATAAAATTTGCAAGAAATGTCAAGTTTTACTGATTACTTTTCAAAACTACATACAACTTTATCACACATTATTATCAAAACGTAGTTATTTCAAGACCTTTGGTAGACTGTTATAATTGTTTGGCCTGTAACAGTATTAACGCATGCTTTACTAATGACATTTTAGACAATTACCTTATACTCGTATTAGATAACATTTTCGTCAGGTATGCAACTACCGTTTAGTGTAGAATGACTGATATCACAATGAGTATGAACTCCGCAGCTCTTTTCTCAGCTTTATGTTTGTATCACTTTAAAAGAGATTCCATGGCGAGTCTTTCACCAGAATTCAGGCAGATGCCATCAAAGACTTTACAAATATAGGTGTCAAATGCTCTCAAATACGTTGTTTTTTAACTTTAATTTTAAAAAGTTGGTTCTACTCCAGCCATTAAATTTCTTAGTATTGTTTAATAAGCATTAGGATATGCTGTCTGCTTTTTTAATTTAGACTGTTACACAGGATTCTTAACCGTTGCTCCCAACTAAATTCCTGTTTGTTTTTTAACCTACTGTTTTCATATTTAGGGCAAAGTTCAAAACGTGGGCATACACTGCTAACCATAGAATTGTATGGCAGTATAATATAGAAGGTTCATGATCTCCGTCATATTCATACCATCTTTGAGATGGCTAAACATGTGGTTAATATAGTCTTAATACTGTAGAGGGCGCGAATGGTAGCAAGCATTTTTCACTACCCTTCTAGAACAGTCTCAATCAAACCATGAATGCAGTAGGTTTTATATATTGTTCGTGTTAGTCGACGTTATCCTTTCATACGCTTTTTAACAACACCTTTCGATATCTGGATGTTCTATTGAACAAGTCTTTATCAAGCAGATATACAAGTCAAACAATAGTAAAGACAATCCAAAACACGGACGCAAATAAACAATAATTACAATGCTGAATAAAGGGCAATATCACGGAAACAAAAGGGTTGACAAAAGGGCTACCGTCTTGGATTTTTCGAACGTTTTGTACATCTAAACAATTACTCTATCTACCGGAAAAATTGAAACTATTATTACATATTATATTTTAACCACCTATTTCCACGGGGCGAATGTGTAGATAGAAAGGTAGTTAATCTGCATACTGATATCTGTGACCTACATCCTGATAATGGTACCTACATCCGGATATCAGTAACTACATAATGATATTGGTACCCTATATCCTGATACTGGTACCTTACATCCTGATGCTGGTAAACTACATCCTGATAATGGTACCCTACATCCTGATACTGGTACCCTACAACCTGATACCGGTACCCTACATCCTGATATTGGTCCTCTACATCCTGATACTGGTACTCTACATCCTAATACTGGTACCCTACATCCTGAAACTGGCACCCTATATCCTGGTACTGGTACCCTGCATCCTACAGTGGTACCCTACATCCTGATACTGGTAACATAATCCCGATACGTGTACTCTGCTTCCTGTAGTGGTACCCTACATCCTGATACTGGTACCCTATATTCTGATACTAGTATCTAAAATTCTGATGTCGGTATCTACATACTGATACTGGTACCCTACATACTGATACTGGTACCCTACATACTGATACCGGTACCCTACATCCTGATATTGATACTCTACATCCTGATATTGGTACTCTACATCCTCATACTGATACCCTCATCCTGATACTGGTACCCTACATCCTGATATTGGTACTCTACAACCTGATATTGGTACTCTACATCCTCATACTGATACCCTACATCGTGATACTGGTACCCTACATCCTGATACTGGTACCTTGCATCCTATAGTGGTACCCTACATCCTGATACTGGTACCCTACATCCTGATATTGGTACTCTAGATCCTCATACTGATACCCTATATCCTGATACTGGTACCCTAAATCCTGATACTGGTATCCTACATGCTGATACTAGTATCCTACATCCTGATGTCGGTATCTGCATTCTGATACCGGTACCTTGGATCCTGATACTGATACCCTACATCCTGATACTGGTGTATAAATACTGATACTGGTACCTACATCCTCTTTATTGGTAGCCTACATCCTGATACTGCTACCCTACATACTGATACTGGCACCCTACATTCTGATACCGGTACCTTATATCGTGATTCTGGTACCTTTCACCATGATACTGATACTCTACATTCTGATACTGGTATAAACGTACTGATAGTGGTATCCTACAACCTGATACTGGTACTCTACATCCTGATATTGGAACCCTACATACTGATACTGGTACCCTACATCCTGATACCGGTACCGTGTACTGCTACCCTACATCCTGATAGTGGTACCTACATCTTAATACTAGTTCCCTTGTATCTTGATATTGGTACCCTGCATCCTGATACTGGGACTCTACGTCCTGATATTGGTGCCCTAAATAGTGATTCTGGTACATTACATATGATACTGGTACCTTCATGCTGATTCTGGTACATTACACATGCTACTGGTACATTCGTCCTGATATTGTTACCTTACTTTCTTATATTGATACTCTACACACAAATAATGGTACCATGCATCCTGATGCTGATACCCTAAACATTGATACTAGTTCTCTACACATTGATACTGTTACACTTGATCTTGATACTGGTACTGTACATCCTGATACTGTTACCCTACATCTGATACAGGTACATTACATACTGATACAGGTACCTTGGATCCTAATACTGGTACCGTACACTCTGATATCCTTTTTTTCTTCGTTGCTAGTCGCTGATTGTTGGTTGTATTTAACAGTAGAGTTTGCATTATGCAAGTATACTATTGATTTATCATCAAAATGTAGCTGTATTTAGTTAAATATATAATAATACGTATTACAACTACATTTATATTTTTCAACAATTTCATTTTTTTAAAATCGTTTTTTCCCATTAAGGCGTTCAATCAGGAAACTGATAAAAGTGTGTGCTTTAAAATATATATTGAAGACTCTAATAAATCCTGTTAATAAAAAAAAGATCAGTGTGCACGATTTACCTCCCTTTAACTGATAGTAAACAACATTATCGTGAGGTGAGGTAACAAGAGGATTAATCCCTGCAAGCATATGTTACATTGGATCGCCCATTTTAAACGGTATTGTCTAATTTTGCAACCTTTGTATTTGTTTAATGTATTGTGTTTTTAAAGGATATTTGATACCCTTTCTGTTACAGCAATATTGCAGTTTGCTTCCAATTGTATTCACTGGGATCTTTTAAAGTAATTGCAATGTTCCTTATTTGTTTTTGTTAATCAATCAATCGTTTTACAAACTATTAAAATAACAAGAACGTTAGGAATTTGTTTGCGACGTCGGCAGCTCATTGTATATTTCTTTATACTTGAGAGCTACAGAATTGTGTCCCGCGTGACTTTGTTCCCAGGCACATATATTTCTAAAAGTGGCAACTTCATTCGTCATCTCATCTCCATCTGAAGTTGCTGTCCCAATAAAACATAATATGTGTTAAGCGACCATATGTCATTCCATTTAAATTATGTAAACACACAGTCTTACAATATAATAATTAGAGCATGTTAACATATGTGCAAGTTTGTTTGAAAAATATATTTGACATAAACCATCCTTAAAATAATTTGCATTTCAATATGTATTTTTGCCAATTTATCTGTTTCTGATTCTGACATTATTTAACAGATTTACCACTTTGAGGTTAATATAATATATCATTCAAACAAACGTGCAACGATTTTATGTTTTAATTATCTAATTGTAAGATTTATTGCGAAAACATCAACAGGGTAATTATGCGTATTACTTGTTGCAGAAAATACTTTAGTTATAAGTACCCAAGTTTGTAAAGAAACAGTATATATCAAAATCGCCTCCATTTGTCCGTCCGTTCGAAAGTCCGGACGGACGGACAGCCACTCAAACCCATGCGTATTTAATTAATAAAAAATGTTAAGCCGTTTGATCGAAATACAGTAGAGGGAAGTCCGATCTTTTGCTTGCAATACAAATCTATTAAATGATGTGACAAATGAAACTCTTTAGGGACTGCATAGGAACTAGTAAATATATAGGAAATATGAATTAGGAACTATTCACTACTTAGATACTAAAAACTTTGGATGAACTAGGAACTGTTCATAAACTAGGAACTTATAACTGCGTTTGAACTAAGAACAAGAAAATACTAAGATACAAAACATGTAAAGGGTATTCCTAGTTCCTCAACAGCTTGTAGTTCCGAAGCAATTCCTATTTCTAAGATGTTAATAGTTCCTATGTTCTTAGCAATTCCTAGTTATTTTGCTTTTATTTTGTATAGTTCTTAAACAGTTTCTATGTCCTAAACAACGATGTACTATCCTAGCAATGCTCAATTAATAAAAGTAGATATAAACATCGAACAGGAAAAGTAGCATTCAAGGACAACATTCAAACACAAACACACACAGAAACAAAGAACATCATTAAAGAAGAATAAAATGCCAAATAAGACCTTATAAACACAAAAGGGTTGACAATAGGGCTACAGCCTTGGAACGGTCAGTGGCGAAAAAGGCCGCTTGGGGTTAAAACCAGGTTCTAGGGTGCACCAAACCTCACACTTACCCTAATGTCAGTGTAAATAAAGCAATCCCCCTCCATGAACTATTCTCTAACCAACAAGGTAGCATTAATAAGTAATATAAGTAAAACACAAAGATGCTCGTATAGATATAAATATAAAACAAAACAGCCTAGAAAGCCACAAAGAAGGTACTCAATGACTTGGCAGAAGCCAGAGTAACAAGAGAATAAACCATTGAGGGAACGACAAGACAAGCTTGCAGACAAGCATCAAACGTCACCGTTTTGGGCTTTATGTAGACGTCACCATAGGGTCCACAACCTGTCCAGTCATCGCACAACTAAAGAAGAAAGCATAGTGGCGAACTGTAAATGGGTCCACCACCAAGGATGCTATGCGTTGCAAAATGATAGGGTCATAACCTCTTTTGATAAACCTTTAAACAAATTTAACAAAGATAGTACGAAAGTGATCATGACCAAGGATCTTACGAAGTTTGTAAATCATATCACCATAGAAGTCAGGTTGTGATAGTCTTTGTCGCAGAAGAGTGCTTAAATTACTTTTATATTTGGAAAGAAAATCAGGGATACGATAATAACATTTTGCAAAGGTTTTACGAAGTTTATGGAAACGGTAGCCCTGATGGAGTAGCTTTTTAGTTATATAACGATTACGAATATTAAAATCCATAACTCGAGTACAACTGTGGAAAAACGTATAAAGTGAGACTGCCTGAAGCCTACGAGTAGTAACGGAAAAGACGGGGGAGTAAGGAGTTAATGTGTAGATGCAGTTAAGGTGCAGGGTACAGGTGTTATAATTATATTGTTGCGATAATTGATTGTTTACCTTGCATGGAAGTGTGAAATGCAAATATTGACAAGTTTGAATAGGCGAGTAAGTACATTAAGGCGACAAAGAAATAAAAAGAATTTTAATACACAAAGAGACAAATGTTACAAGTGAAGACATTGCATCATATTTACGAAGCTGCTCACAGTAAGTTCCGGTGCAAAAATTCAAGTCATCAAACCAACCAACAAGTGTACTGTTTGTCCAATATATCGACAGTTCATTACTACTGTGATATATTTATTTATATTTTACAGAGCTATATGACGGTGTTGGACTGCCTGTACTTTTAAATGGCTTAATTTAGATTCTATAGAATACATACTGAAAAACGGGTCATTGAAAGCAACAAACACACACAAGGGAGAACAGTAGCAGACTCGGTTGTATTGAGTCTGTTCAAGAAAGGTAATAATAAACGCAACACCTCTCGCGGCCTCTAGCACCGGCTCTATCGGGTTTCTACGTAAAAGGGATGTTGCAGTAAAAACTGGAACCTTTACGTTCGCCTTGTAGATATTCGATCAGATAAATGGGTATAATGTCTTTCCTGAATATTGCATTTACTTCGAATACTTCTTCAGAACATTTCTGATCGAAACTACGTTCAAATGTTCGTCTGCTGTAGCTGGTACGCACTAGCTGGCCACGTTTAAATTTAAATTTGGATACGGACATCAGGCACGAGTTTCCTTTAGGTTTGGAAATGGAAACTGTTTTATCTTTCATAGTGTTAGCGTACGGTCGGTTTATGTACATATCGTTAAACAGAGCAGCTTCATTAGTTTTGTTTATTTCCATCTGTCTAATGTTCCCCAGCAGCGATAGATGTGTTCGGTGGTTGTAGGCTCGAACCAGGGACGTCAGTTTTTCCAAGTAACGATACGTATTATTGGGATGAAGAAACCTATATATTATACGCTTAAGTGTTAACGTTAGACGTTCCACATACCCAGCCTTGACCGGAGGATAGGCAAATATATGCTTTATATGGTTATCTCTCAGAAATGCAGACATTTTAATGTTCTTAAAGTCCGTTTCGCAGTCCGACCTTATAACCCTGACAGTATTTCTAGACTCTCACTAGCATAGCGTTAAGAGTGTATATATAGACGGTGTCGGACTGTTTGTTTTTCAATGGTGTTCCCATGGCGACCCTTCTGAAGACCTCAGTCGTCACTAATAGAAATGTCCCGCCGTCGTTATATTTTGAAAGTCTACTCATGTCGGCCGTGTCTATGTCGAACTGGTCATATATGCCAAGTGTTACAATATGAGTTCGTTGAAATGAGTGCATAACCAGCCTGTTAACTGTATATATGTGTCTTGTTCTGCAAGAAAGACCGTATTTCATTTTCACTTATTTTTCACTCCCTCTCGATCTGTAAATCTTTTCAATGTTCCAGGGCCAGTAAAACTTGCAGGATGGAATGGATCAGTGTATATTCCTTTTAAACAATTCCTTTTATCCCTGTCCATAATTAGTATTATTATGAAACTAGTTTTAAAACAAGAATGTGCACGTTACCTCCAGTTATACGACTGATGCTGCTGATGCTGCTGTTGAAGATGATGATAATGATGGCGGTCGTGGTGATGACGAGATGTAGGAAGATGATGATGATGACGATGGAGGTGCTGATTTTAATTATTTCAGGCGCGGCTATGGTTATATATATCCAATAGATGTGCTTAAAAGCACCATCCATAATTCTTAATCATTTGACACAAAAATTAACTGCGACAGTGAAACGGCAATAATGCCGTAGATTAGAATTATCTGAGCTAAAAAGAGAACTTGATTTTTCGGCTTTTTGTTTACAGCCTAAAACGCCGTAAGGTGGAATACTGTTAGTATTCAGAACAGTGTCAGTGTTCAAAATAAATTCGTCGTCGTCTTTACTGCTACTGTTGCTGCTGCTGCTGCTGCTGCTGATAGCGAGTCTTCTATTGGAAGTAGCGTCTTTTAAAATCAAGTTCTCGTTCACACTCATTTCGGATTTCTCCAATGTATCCATGATACTGTCTTATATTGTATTAAACTTAGTTATTACTAATCAATCGCTGTACACTTGTTGGTTGGTTTGAAGACTGGAGTTGTTGCACCGGAACTTACTGTGAGCAGCTCCGTAAATATGATGCAATTTTTTCACTTGTTACATTTTTATTTTTGTGTATTAAAATTCTTTTCTTTGTTTCATTATTGAAAATATGAAATAATATCGCCTTAATGTACTTACTCGCCTATTCAAACTTGTCAATATTTGCATTTCACACTTCCATGCGAGGTAAACAATCAATTATCGCAACAATAAAATTATAACACCTGCACCCTGCACATTAACTCCACCTGCACCTTAACTCCTTACTCCCCCGTCTGTTCCCTTACTACTCCTGCGTATCACAGGTAACAGTAAAAAAACTAAATGATAAAGCAGGCAACATATACAAAGGGTGATTAAACAATACTTAGAAACTATAACGCCTGGAGTAGTGGAACCACATATTGGAAATTCAAGTAAGAAACAAACGTATTTGAGAATGTACCACCGATATCTGTTAATATCGGGCTCAGCGATCTCAAAAATCGGAATGAATAGTTCTGAAAAAACGAATCTGCGACAAGTGGCGAACAGTTAGTATCCATAGGAATACCAAGAATCAGGCGGTAACCGGTTTTATCTAATCTAATAAAGATGTTATCCAAACGAAAAGATAACCCGACTCCTTACAATTGATGTAAATCAAATCAATTGTGTTTCAGAACAATAATGTCGAATCATGCACTAAAAAAGTTAGAAAATTACCACACTTACGGAAATAATATTATCATTTAAACTTATGCTGCTCCTACACTCCTTACTTTTGAAATTGTCAACAATAGTGTGACAATATCCTCAGCCCATTGCACTCTTTACTTTGTGTCTCACTCATGTTATTTCATTTCTAATACTTGCTCGCTATTTAAATGTACATATTTAGAGTTACATTTGTATTTAGAGTTACATTTGTATTTCTTGTGCCAAATGGGTAGAATTCTTCGCCTTAAGTTTATTACAGCAATTGCTGTCATGCTCATTGGCTTGTACGCCACGTAGTTGAGATGAACAGTATTTTAGTAGTAGCACAACGTTAAACGCCATTCAATATATATGATGTGTGCCATATGTCCATTAAAGCTGTTCCATTTTAGCATACCACCACAGGGAGAATTTTGAACTTTCTTAGTTTAAACTTCCCTTCTTTTACAGCGATAGCCAATCAATGTATTTTAACTTAATATTAATCCCTCTATATGCACTTTCTTGCTTGACATACCTTCATGTTTGTCTGTTTGCATGTTTGTTTCTGTGTTTTGTGGTTGACTGTACTCCTTGAACGCTACTTTCCCTGTCCGATATTTTTATATTTCTTTATACCGTCTTCATAAAAAACATAATGTGTATGTCTATAGGTAACTGTCCATATACGAGTATGTGTTGTTTATTTACTTTGCTTTTTCCATTATTGTATTATCTAGTTTAATGCTTCACCATAGCAGCAATATTCGATCTTCATCTCTCGATTTCAAGCGATTACATACATACTTAAATCTTTGATAAGATAGATTACTTTAACTTTGTCATCATTAAATATCAACATTTACATGTGGACGTACCTTGTTCTACAGATACAGACCTGTTTTGCTAGGACATTTAGCGAGTGTAAGGACTTCATTGATGGAAACCATGCTATTACATTTATTATTTCTATGCTTGCTTTTAGTTGACCATGGTCCTTGAATTCTGCATTTGCTGTTCGACTTAAAAGATGACACAACAGTCCTTGATACCAATGTAAATACATTGCCTACCAATGTCCATATGCTAATGAATACCCCTGGTATGTCAATGTATAGTATATGCATTGAAAAAAGTGTAAGTAAATTTAAAAAAGTATGAAAAGAGAAATACGATAAATACAAAAAATATTGCAGTCTCGGTTTGATTGAGATTGTACATGAACGGTAGTGGAAAGTGCTTGCTACCGTTCATGCCCTCTAGACCCGGTTTGAGCAGAACTCAATATTTAAAGTCAATAGTACTGAAATTTAAGCCATCCTGAAGATATTTACAGTGAACATGGAACCTTAACTAAACCTACTATAATTACATCAGCTACCAATATAAATACTGTCATCATTGTAAATACGTTGTATTCACTATTGTATATACATTGAATACCAGTCTACACATGCAGATATATTGGCTACCATTGATGCATTTGACACAAAGGTAAACTGATCTGCCTTCGTTGCCACTTACCGTTCCAATGCGGTAGCCCTATTGTCAACCCTTTTGTGTTTGTGATGTCGTTTGTATTTTTTATTACTTTTGCCTTCTCGTTTGTCTGTTTGCGTGTTTGTTTTTGTGTTTTGTGGTTGACTGTTAGAAATTGGGACCATACGCCGCTGGCCATGGAATAGTGTGACAATACCGCATTGAAAGTTTCATGTTAACCGCCATATGCATACCATCTTCAGGATGGCTTAAACTTCTATATTATTGCCATGATTAATATGAGTTCTGCTCATTCCGGGGCTAGAGGGCGAGAAAGATAGCAAGCACTTTCACTACCGGTCATGAACAGTCTTAAACCGAGACTGCTATATTTGTGTATTTAACGTGTTCGACGATTTCCAAATATCTCCTTTCATGCTTGTCTATTTATCACAGTTAGGTTGCCTGTGCCGTGTGACGGCGGTAAAACGTCTCCCCGTGCTTTCAATCAGAATTGTTATTCATTCCGATCTTTTGTGATCGCTGAGCCCGATATTTACATATATCGGTGGTACATTCTGAACTACTTTTGTTTTCTTACTTGAATTTCGAATGGGTGGTTCCACTACTCCAGACTCGAAAGTTCTGAATATCGTTTAAACACCCTTAGGATGTTTTGCCTGCTTTTTTATTTAGTCTGTTGACTTTTACCTGTTCTATGCAGGTTTCATATTCTTTGTTCCAAACTAAATTCTATTTTGTTTATGTCGCCCCTTGTTTATAATTATTGTTTGCCTGGTTTTGGTTGACTGTGTTCTGTGAAAGCTCCATTTACTTGTTTGACTTGTATACCTTCTTTGTGTTTGTTCTGTGAAAGCTACATAAGTACAGAACGTATATCTCTGCTCATTTCAACCATCATCTTCCCAATTCCAACCTCTCCATTCCCTATTTTCCCCCGCAATTGTCTGTGTTGTTGATATTGTTTATAGGCATATACTGCACAACTCTGCCGATCTCTATTTGAAACCAACACTCCCTCCAAAAAATAGCTTTTGACCACATTTCCACAATTGTCCCCTTTTTTATTTTGATTGTGTTAGGGTGCACAGGGAAGACATTTTCCCATACCAAACATCACATCACCCCAACCTCCACCCCTTACCAGTTCTCATCCGCCTTAAATTTTTTCCTTAATGCCCATTACATGGTCCCGCCTTAATTCCATTTTACGATGGAAAAGCTTATACTAGCAGAATTTTATAACGGATATTTCGACAATAAAACATGTTTAAAAAACAGATTTTACTGAAACAATGCGATAAACGTGTTTACAATTAACTATTAATGTTTTAATTTGACAATACGCAAACCTGTTAAGCCAACATTAATTAACACAATATACGTTATTTAGAGCCACGTCAGAGAGAATTGAATGTTGTTTAACGGGTCATCGACACAGTATAGGTTATTAAGAGCCGCCCCAGAGAGAGAGGGGGAAGGATACATAGGAATCCGGGAACCCTGACCTATTCTTATTATCGAATAGATTCCTATGGTTCTTTAACGTGTTCGGGGGATAGACCGATACACGGACCGTCCGTTTTACGATCCCATCCGACGGACGAGGATAAGGGAAAGTATCTTGCCCAAGGACACACCGACGAAACTCAGTGACACCACGGAGGATTGAACCCGAGGCTTCCGGTTACAAGTCCGCCGCGCTACCGACTGCCAGATAGAGGGGAAGGATACAGAGGAATGCGGGAACATGCCCTACTCTTACTATCGAATAGATTCCAAAGCTTCCAATCGTTATTTAACATGCTCGGAGGATAGACTGAAACTGAACCGCCTTTTAACGTCCCCGTCCGACGGACGAGGCTGAGGGGAAGTTTCTTGCACAAGGACACACCGACGCAAGTCAGTGACAACGGCGAGGCTTGAACCCGGGGCCAGTTACAAGTCCAACGCGCTATTCACTTGGACAAGCCAGCCCCGATGAGCTAACAAAATTATATATTTTGAAAAATATAACCGAATATATGTGGATATGCCGAGATTTTAGCTTACAATTCCAAATTCCTTTTATTACAGATGTTCTATCTGAAAGCATTAGTATTACTTATTACTTATAAGTACCTGCACAGTACTAGGAAAATATGCCATCAAGTAAGGGAAAACAGTATCGGTAAGTATCTAAGAAGCTAGAAGCTTACAGGGGTATCAAATAAGAAAACAAATACGTTTGTGCTGTTATAAACGCCCACTTTAATACTTATCCATAGTCTTCGTTTGACCTTATCCGAACAAATGTTCAGCCGTCGTAAGACTTATCCACTTTCTGGGACCCCTCTCTCACATAACGACAAATTAAAAAGCCTAAGTTAGTATTAAGTGATGAAATAAAGACAAAATGGCTAACATATTGAATGTTTACATGTGCATGTCCATAGTATCGTGTAAAAATTACTGTATAATTGAAAAATCGACGAAATGTCAATTGTTGACACGGATTTTTCCGATCAGCCCAGTTCAAAACGGATAAAATTGTTTAAAACAATACTAAAATGAAACACATAAGATAAGGATGTAAAGAAAAATAGTCAGGGAATAAAACAAAGCACAAACTAATTATATAACGAATATAATATTGAGCGTACATGTAATGTGGCGCGTCTTTCCCGTACCCGCGTATGACCTTATTCGACCCGCGTTCATATTATACGGATACCGGGGGTGACTCTTAGTAGCACAATATATCACCACCAATTCTCAACACACACTGACCACCAAAATATAACACCCAATTATCTTCTCTAATTAACAATAGAAAAATCACTCACTCCTGTTCACTATTACATGGACAAAATATGACACCTTCCTTTTAAAGGTACTTTGTCCAATATCAATTAATGTGAATTTGTCACAGGCCGAACACGATAAATACGAAATATTGCAGACTCGGTTTGATTGAGACATTGATTGTTCATGGAGTGGAGTGACATATGTTTGCTACAGTTCACGCCCCCTAGCCCAGGGTTTAGAAGAACACAATATTCACAAAAACATTAGTATAGAATGTTAACCATCCCCAAGATGGCATGCATATGGCGGTGAACATGCTACTTGTAATTTAACGAAATAAACAAAATGGAATTTAGTTGGGAGCAGTGGTTATGTTGCCTGCGCATCACAAGTAACAGTCAAAGGATTAAGTGAAAAAGCAGACAACATATCCTATGGGTGGTTAAACAATACCCAGAGACTTTATCGGCCGGAGTAGTCGAACCACCGAATCGAAATTTAAGTAAGAAAACATAAACATTTGAAAATAAGTATCGGGCTCAGCGATCTCCAAAGATCGACTGAATAACAGGCCTGATTGCATGCGCGGGAGACGTTTTACTTCCGCCACACTGCACAAGCAACGCCACTGTGCTGTATAAAAGAGTACAAGCAAGGTTTTACGCAAGCGTAAAATAGCTGCCGAGAGACAAAAAGTTAACATAATAATATATCAAGTCACGAGTGTTAAAACAATATTAAAAAATAAATGCTGTCACGGAGACATAAACACGCCACGACCGTTTTTTCTTACATTCTTCCCGATTTTGACCATCAGTTCTTCCTACCAAGCATTTTAAATCAATGTGGGCGACCTCGCTTCTTTCTGTTCAAATACCTTGACATGCCTTACAGATTGATTACAATTACCTTGTAAAACGACGTGCTAGAAGTACGCATCAGCACAGAAATACAATTGTTCACATTTAAGGGATACGTGTGCGTTAGAGTGTGCATTACAACACATATAAACTGTTCACTGTTACCATGTGTGATTATAAGATTGCGTTATCAAAGTGAAAAATGTAAAGGAAGTGTTGCTACCTTACCATCCGCAATAATGAAAACCAATGGAAATTTTAAAAAAAAAGAAAAAAAAAGGGAAATCAGCAGGCTTGAACTCTACCTTTCTGGGCACTAACACGGCGATCAACTGCGCTATTGAGAACATGTTTCGTCGGTAATATACATATAATAGTAATGATTACATGCTTCATTTCAGTAGACTGGTTTACGAAAACGCCATTTCAGCAAGTGAAATGGTAACCTTTCAACATTACAAAACATGTGTTTATACCATTCAAGTTTTTCAGACGAGTTCTCTAGGAATTAAGTTGAAAAGCATGCTTATTGCCACTTACATGAGTCACACTCGGTTAACCATAGACAATATAAAACCCATATAAAAGAATGAGAGTGGACCTTAAGAAACGGCCGAACACGTCCAAAATATATTTCATAAGCAGTAATCCACCTGATTAAGGCTAGACGACTTTACCCTTTCGTATGTAAGTATTCGTATTGCGAAGTTATGTTTATTGGCGAATTTATACATATCCTATAATAAAAACGTTTGATTTAATATGTTTGTCCTTATGTTCATACCTGTATTATTAATTATTCATATTTATTTGTCAAATCATTGCTGCTAAAATAAGTATAAACGTCGAACAGGAAATAAAGCTTAAACAGAACACAGTAAACCCCAAAACACGCAAGCAGACAAACAATGTTAATAAGGAATAAAGGCATATGACGTCACAAACACAAACAGGGTTGACAATAGGGCTACCGTCTTGGAACGGTCAGTGGCAAAAAAGGCCGCTGGGGGTTTCAACCAGGTTCTAGGGTGCACCAAACTATACATTTACTCTACTGTCATCCCAATACAACGGGACAGTGCAAATAAAGAAATCCCCGCCATAAACTATACTCTAACCAACAAGGCAGCATTAGTAGGCAATATAAGTAAAACACAAAGAAGTTCGTGTATACATGAATACAAAAAACAATAGCCTAGAAAGCCACAAAGAAGATACTCAATGACTTGGCAGAAGCCAGAGCAACAAGAGAATATTAAACCAATGAGGGCACGACAAGACAGAATTGCAGACAAACATCAAACGTCGCCGTCCTTTTTTGCTTTAGGTAGACGACTGGTAGCTTGAACTGTTATTTAAGAGTTTCCACGGGCCATAAGCTGACCACTACTGACCATTATATTCACAGTTGGGGTTCTCAGCATCTTATATGCTGGCCAATCGTATGTTGTGACATAGTCAGTTACTCCCTTTTATTTCAATCAGCCAATCACAATTAACGAACGAAATATAATACATGGTCCAATCCTAAATTTTAATTATGCATACTTTATTATATCTATATTTATTTATATCTTATTTATATCTATATTTATTTTATTATTTTATTAGGCGTCATAACATTTTCACCAATATGATTTACGACGAATACTGATTTAATTTATAATTAAAGAGGCAATTTACAACAAGCTGAAAATACTTTTCTTTTCAATACATGTTATTTTTATGATGCGAGTTAATACAATGTGCACAGGTCAAAATAATTATAGGAGCAGACGATAATTATCTGGTATGTAATACCCTCAAAATATACGCTATTTAATAGTTTAAAACTGTAAGGCGTATAACACATTATTAATTTAGTTTACTTTCGTTCTGGAACTTGTTTATGTATTGTGTGCGTCATCAAAAACATTATTGGATTCTAGCACATGATTCAGACATTGATGTAAACATATAATAGGGTTAAAACAACACATTTGGTTATATTGAGACAGCGACCTCAGAGTGATCTAATATGGAGAATGCGGTTTCCCATCAGACATGACTATGACAGGGTTTCCAATGTTAATCGTAATATAAATAGTTTGTGCTGCCCCTCCTTTTTTCATAAATCTCAGTATTAATGGATCTGTCGTTAACTCGTTAGTTACCGAAAGTAATATCTGTCTCACATTATATAGAAATCTATATATTGCAGTGCTTTTCAATTCAGCTATACCCACCTTCTTCTGTGTCACTCCTATTTTTTATTTTTAACAATGGACATTTTCGTAATACTATTTAAATTGTATTCGTATAATCCATACTTTTAATGTTTTGTCTATTTAAATGTTGTTTTTCAAGTTACGTTCTGTTTTTCATTTTTCGGTGTTTCCCTTGTTCCCATTGTTCCCATAATGACTAATGCTGTTTGCATTTATTATTATTATGATCTATGGCTCGATCGATAGATGGATGGATGAATGGATGTATTATTTCAAAATTGAATAGGCACTAAGACACAAGAAAATAACATGAAAGACAATGTAACAGAATAGTACAAATTCATAGTAAAGTTAGCAATTTTACACATTAAAGTGTATGTGATCCATTGGAGAAGGTGATATAATTGTGATTGAATACTGTTTATCTAAACAACAAAATGCATATATAAGTAATTCGTAATTTCGTAAGATCCTTGGTCATGATCACTTTCATACTTTCTTTGTTAAACTTGTTAAAAGGTTTATTAAAAGAGGTTATGACCCTATAATTTTGCAACACACTGCATGCTTGGTGGTGGACCCATTTAGAGTTCGCCACTATGATTTCTCTTTAATTGTGCGATGACCAGACAGGCTGTTGACCTTATGATGACGTCTACCTAAAGCCCAACAAGAAAGTGTCGTTTGATGTTTGTCTGCAATCTTGTCTTGTCGTGCCCGCAATGGTTTATTCTCTTGTTGCTCTGGCTTCTGGCAAGTCACTGAGTACATTCTTTTTGGCTTTCTATGCTATATTGTTTCTGTCACGAGCATCTTTGTGTTTTACTTGTATTGCCTACTAATGCTGCCTTGTTGGTTAGAGTATAGTTCATGGCGGAGATTTCCTTGTTTACACTTTCCGTTTTATTAGGATGACAGTAGGGTGAGCGTGAAGTTTGGTGCATCCTAGAACCTGGTTTAAACCCCCAGCGACCTTTTTTGCCACTGACCGTGCTTGTACACACTACGCGAGCTAGGATTAAATAATTAGTGATTGTCGATGTCGGGTGTTAATGGCAATAAAACAATTGTTGCATATCAAAAATGCTGGCTAATTTAACAATGAATTTAGTTAAGCGTATATTAACTCGACGGTGGCATGAATATAAATGGTGGGTGAAGGCATGGGGTTTGCACATAGGAATTAACATATTAATGCCGCAACTACTGTTTGTAATTAATATAAAAGTTTGTTTCATTTGTTGTATCAATCAAACGCTCTTAAATAATCGATAGTAGATGAGAATTATCTAATTATATTATCTTTCTCTGATTGGTCACAATAAAAAAAAAACAAAAAAAAAACGCGTTTTAACCTCTGCGCATACGCCCTACGCGCGTTTGTAAAGCGTTTTGAAACGGGAAAACTCCTATGTCAACCCGTTCACCTCCACACATAACCGTTTTGTTTATTATGCAAGTGCTTCACTATGTGGTTTCACTAACTCTATTATCATTTTTTCGTTGATTTTTCGGGCATCGATGACCATTGTATTTAGTAAATCGCGCAGACACGCTACAGTTACACTATATGATACACCTGCTGCAACGACGCTTCCAAGAACAGGTATTCCGAATTTCGCCAAATTCTCTACAGCCGCCGATGCTCCTAACGATATGCAGTGTCTCGCTATACCCTTCGTTGAAAACGTAATTGCAGAAGAAGCCAGATTTAAACCGGTCTTAAAAGCGTTAAAATTCATTTTTAACTGTTGTGCCTCCCTTTGAAGAATTTCGTCACTTAAACCGAGCTGATTTCGATAGAATATGGCTTCTTCGAGTATTATGAACACATCGACGCCTTCTCCAATCCCCGGAATGGGTATTGCTCCTGCAATACCCGATAGAGCAGCAACTTTCCAGATCCGGTTTTGCAATACCTTTCGCTTTGATTCTATCACTTCTTTTGTAAGCATCGATATTGATAAGACCATAGCTTCTTTCTTTAAGGCTGGTGCGTCTTCAATTAAGCGAACACATAGTTTATCGAAATCGTAATCGTGCGTACTGTAGTTGTCAATCAAAAATAGATTGTCTGTAGTCATTCCTGTACCTTCAAAGTTTTCTTCGAAGTTGTCTCGTATGGTTTGAAGCACATATTCTCGACTGTGAGCTTCGGCATTTGCCATTTCTCCTTTTATACTTTCTTCGTGATTTTCTATATCATCGTTGATACTTGTTCGAATAAAATAGTACTTCTTGTCTTGCGCTTGCACTGCTTGAGCCAACCAGATGTCGTTTTCTGTGAATCGCGTACTGCAGAATATTAGAAAGAAATCATATTTGCTAAATTCCACTTTTTTTAAATATATGTCCTTCTTGAATGTCAGTGTTCCGACTCCAGGTAAATCCCAGAAAATAAGATTTTTATTTTTTGGATCTGAATATGGGGTTGGTTCAATCGTTGTTTCTACAACACCTACTGCAGCTGCTCCCTCGTCATCGGCCGTCAGACCCCGGATTGCATTGATAAAGCTTGATTTACCTGTACCTGAATTTCCAGTGATTGCAACATTGAGTGGTACGTTTTTCCATTGATTAATTTGGGATTTAATTCCCGATAATCCACATTTTTCAAATATTTTCTTGATATCATTTTCTTCTGCATGTGAAGGTCTAAAACAATCTTCGTCCGACGTTGCCATTTTCTGCAATATTCAAATAAACAAACATACAGTATGCGTGTTATATATATGTCATTTACCAAGATGCGAACATCATTGCATGCGATCACTTACGAATATGGTTTGACAGATAACAGTGTTTACATGACAAACTATAATGAGTCAAGAAAGGAAATGTGCACTCAAATTTGTATAATTGACTCCATTAGAAATATTATATCTGTGTTAAAACGTTCTTACTTTTATGTTTAACCAAAAGTTAAAATTGACATTCATGAGAAATAATGCCAGAAAACCTTCAAGAAAAAAGATGACTGGTACATTTTTCCCATTGAACTCCTTGCACTCTGTTCAATTCCAGGCATCTTATTTGTTTTGTTGCTCTTTTTTGACTTTGAAGAACTCAAACTATAATAGGGAAGGAATATGTATTACAAAGATATCACTAGTTTAATAATAGTCATATCTTTTGTATATTTAAAACAAAGAGTATGCAATGAGAAGTTAGGAAATCGCAACACGATAAATACAAGAAATATTGCAGTCTAGGTTTGAATGTAATAATAAATGATGATTTAACACTTTTAGGTTTGGATTCTTATGCGGTATGTTCTCCTTATTTTTGTTTATTTCATATATGTATATATTCATGTTTATTGTGTAAATACATAGATGGTTTCTTATATTACTCAAACAACATATACATTAATGTGATACTTTTAATCTAAATACTGGTACCAAAATTTCGTTTCCATGTATTTACTCCAAGAAATATGTTCTACTCAAAAGGAGAGAAGTAGAGCGTATTAGAAAAATGGATTAGAAATAAAAGCGAACATCTTAAAAGCAGAATACCATTTAAGACGGTGCTAGTGGGCGTGATTGTTGTTGCACGTTATATTACCACTAAAACGAGTCTGCAAGGCTTCTCTCTTGTTTGTGTTTGTTCTTCCAATGGATCTTTTTTTCAGTATTTATTGATACATGCCCGTGCTTATCATAAAATCCGCCATGCTAGCAACAAACACAATGAATTAATTCCTTACTTGTCCTATCAACGATCAAAATAATAAGAAATGTTAGTCATTCATAAACATAACTTTTGTTTTAATCTTTACACATTTATGAATACACCTTATAGGGAATTGCTTTTAGTTCCTACATGCACTTTAAACACAATTTCATTTGTTAAAACAATGAGTCCAAAACTATAATGTTTTAAAAAATGGTTACTTAAAATTGACAAATTTAGATTTGTGTTTTTCTCATTTTAATATCAAACATAAACACAACAAGTCAACGTTTACAATTCGTTATCAATTTGTCCAGTAATATACAATCTGGTTAATCTTTATAAGTGGGCTTTATCACTACATCGTGTAGTGAGACGTTTACATAGTATACTGAAACGAAAAAGAAACGCAACTCGGGAATTTCCGCTATATATTGTATGTACAATCCATTACTTGGTCCCGCCTTAATTACATTAAGCGATGGGAAAGCTTATATTAGCAGGATTTTATAACGGATATTTCGACAATAAAACATAAATTTAAAAACATTTTTTAATGAAAAATGCGTTAACCTGTTTAACTTTACCTAATAAGTGTTCTAATTTTACAAAATACAGACGTTTAAAGCCGGAATTAAGGTGTTATTTGATACCCCAGCCAACCCCGTTTTCGTTTCTTGGAAAAGAAGTTGGATCGGGTATGAAAGTTTACACTCGGACCACGTAATGTGCTGCAGTTAATCGAATGGTAAATAGATCCGTAAGAGTTTTCTTTCGGAAAGAAAGAATAAAACAAACACATAACACAGCAAATAGTATACCTTCAACGTTTCATTATTGACAGAGTACGCGTTTGGCTCAAGCAGGTGAGCAAACTTAGGATGCAAAATTTTGCAAACTCTTTACGTTAAATACAGTACTGAAATGGCTCAATTCTTCAAAGAGAACTTCAACATTTCTGAATTTCATGTTATAAAGTACACTGTGATTTAAACTTCTACAACATCACAGGTGTGCCCTTACTCTAACTAACTGCAATGTTGTTGTTTTTTACAAAACATCTTGGTATTTCTTTGGAATATTATGTGGAATTAAGTGTGCAGTATATACAATATATAGCGGAAATTCATGAGTTGCGTTTCTTTTTCCCTTCAGTATACAACACGTGTTTCAATAAGCCTTGCCAATGTATATTTACATAACGATTTGAGGATAAGAAACAAGTACAACATGAACGCTTGCCATTGCTTTGATAATATGATTGATGTTTGTTTATGCTTATAATCTATTAAAAACGAATCCGTTTAAGTACAGCGTAGCTAACGGTATTCATTGTACACAATGCTCCTGCGAAACGTGATCTTGGTCAGCCATAGTCAACTGTGGTCAAGCTGTGCCGACCATGGCAAAGGTAAACCATGCTTTTGATAACATTGAAATGCTAAAAGACACTATGGTCAACCATGGTTTAACGACCTGACCATGATCAAAGATTGTTGGACCATGGTCACTCACGGGCTGACCATGGTCAACCATGGTCATTCCATGGTCAATCATGGTCATTCAGCATGTAAGCTATAAATTCATTGTAGACCATGGTCAGTAACAGAGGAAAATGACAAGACCATGGTTAATAATCATTTCTGACAGCAAAACCATATTTGACTATGGTTTAAAATATGGAGTTCAGACACCCAATTATTTGACTGGACAGAAACCCAATCCAACAACTCCAACAAAGCCGAAGTTTGACTCGCGCTTGTTTAGGATGTTCGAGAAACTAATAAAGACTAAGTTCCCACCCCAGTGAAAAAGGCAGTGACATTTCACCGAAATTCAGTGAAATGTCAGTGAAATCTGAAAATATTGACAAATCTCAGTAAAAACACCAAAGGTCAGTGAAATTTCGGTGAAATTTTGGTGAAATTTTACAATGATAAAATGTTTTGTATTGTATGATAAAATGTTTTGTATTGTATTTACTGTAAAGAGATTGCAAAATATTACGTCCTAAGTTTGCTTACCTGTTTGATCAAAACGCGTATTCTATCAATAATTCAACTTTGAAGGGAAAACATTTTGTGTGTTATGTGTTGTTTAAGTCTCTTTTCCAAAAAAGAGGTCTAAGGCAGCCATGTACGGTTAGATTAACAGCAGCATATTATACGTACGATATATAGCGGAAAGTATCGAGTTTCGTTTCTTGATTCATTTAGTATAGGTCCATCCATATAAAGCATCTCAAATTTGATAGCACGTACGTACTATTAACAAGTAAAACGAATTCCTTTTTAAAACAATAAAACAACTATTAAAGCGTTGTTTGACAAAAAAAAACATCCAACGTGTTTGATGTGTATAAAAAATAGGGTTTTTTGTCTTTTAAATGTAATAGATATTCAGCTTCCAGAAACACAATATTGTAATGTTTCACATTAATTCTGATTAAAAAAAATGTGTAAAATGTCCTGACAACAGGGCCAAAGTAATCGTTGATAAATTCATTGAGGACCTTGTTCCAAGTATTTGCATGCTTGTGCCGATACAATCTATTAGACATAACATATAAATGTAATTAAAAAACAAACTAGATTTATCGTAACAATCGACCAGAGAATTCCTTTAAACACTGCATCAACCAAATGTGTGAAAATACGTTCTGATCATCACATAACTTTTTACCCAGAGTTGTCGTTCCTTGCATCCACATACAACAAATGACCTTGGTAGAGATTGTGATAGCATGTCTGTTCATAGAGTGGCTGTATTTATCTACCTTCAAGCACTCAAGTGAACACGATTTGAAAAAGTGCTAATTAATCGGCGAACATACTTTTGTGTTTGTGTTTCATCTCCATATTCTCACATTATGTTATTTGTAATCGGCCATCAATTGTTTAAATTGTACTTACGGATGGAGTCTAACAATGTGTTCAGAACTTGTAAACAATCCCCTAGTCGAGTTAGGTATTTTTTAGAACAACCTAATAAAATTACCCATAAACAAAATAGCCTACCTCTCAATTGTGAAGATGTCTAGATATGGCCTCTAAAGATATCCTGTGTCAAACTTACAATTCACAAATAAAGCCGATTACATAGCTCAACTGTTGTATCGACACCGCCAGACAGTAACTATGTCGACTTGATTTTGAAAAACGGTCATGCGCAGAGTTATCATAATATTTGCATACGATTTATAATGAAAGCGAAAGTAGTATTTATCGGAAACATTTTATACGTTGGTCTACATTGATTGTTTAACCCGGATTAGTTTAAGATAAAATGTAAGCGTTTATATTTTGAAAATATCACATATAATATGCTACTGAATATAGGACATATAGATGTAAAGGAATTTGTACGTAAGTAGTTAAGCATCTTGAAAATGGTAGGGTCATACTTCAAATATTGTCTTCACATTGTGATGTGTATTCTTTACACGACTTTTATAAACGAGCATCATTTTCGTATTTCAAAATTGAAGGGAAAGCGAGGTTCACCAGTTTGTATTTAACCAGCTGATGCCTTGAATAAAACATAGCAAAGACATTATCTTCCTTTACTGATGTGTTGTACATTGTTTAGAGTGTAGTTAGTTTAGTCGTATATTCATAATCTAACATATGTGTCCAAGAGCTGATGTTACGTTTCTAGCAAAATGTAATGAAAACATAATCTACATTAACTGTTCAACATTTGTATTAGGAAGTAGGTAAACGCTAATAAGTAAAAACACTACTAATTTGCAGTACGGGAGATATTTAAAAGTACCAAAATAATACATATTTCCATAAACTTAAGACGGAATATACATTCACCTTAGTCTTATACTTTTAATGTTTGTGATGCCATACCTTGTCATATATTCATCTATATAGTTAGTTATGGTTTCTGTGCGCGTTTCTGGTTGACTGTGGTCCTTGAATGCTGCATCTACTGTTCTACTTTTATATCTAATTTAGATACATCACTTCTTGTCCCTAAAAGTTCCATTCTAATTCTTAATATATGTCCAACGTGTGACTAATGCTTTTAATATCAGCGTAAAGTATATTAACACATAAACATCTTTATCTCCATTATTGTCATTTCTTGCACCATTCCCCATTCTACTTAAGAAAACATATTCTTTAACATTGCGTCGAAATGTTAATAATATTATGCTATCTAATATTAAAGATATGATTTTAGTCCTATTTGTTCGTGTGTTTCAATAATATCGGCACTGCAATACAACGTATACGTACTTCCCTCTAAGTGTCCGACTATTATAATAGTGCATAGTTCAAAATGTATCTCAATGTGTTCTACACGTATACCGTTTATTCTAATCGTAACATATTACTGCATGTGTTTCGTTCAAATCCGTGTTCTCAAATATGAACCTTTATCTATGTGTTAAATATTTTATATGGAATGTTTAGGTCTGTACTTGATTTAAAAGGTACTACATACAATATATTAAATGGTTTCCTTGTCGAATATATAGATTTTATTACGTTTGAATAATGACTAAGTATAAGTTATGTTTCGTGACACCATAATGATTATATTTGATCATTGATAACAATGGTATAGTAGTTGATATTGATTATCGGAATCCCGATCTGGTGAAATTCAAACTCCGTCAAATACTGTCGTTTTGCTTTAAGACGTATGATTATTGATTATAACGTTTATCGGGCTATACGCCCTGGTCTAACCAATGACATGCAGTAAAAGTTACAAAGATAGAGTTATAAGAGGGTGATTGTATGCTTTGTTGGTTTTCTTCTCGTGAAGTTATTGATTTTTGATCTGATTTCGAATTCAGGCAGATGGTTGTTCTTCACAACTAAGTTGTTTGTCATACACTAACTATTAACTTCCTGATGTCATACACTAACTATTAACTTCCTGATGTCATACACTAACTATTAACTTCCTGATGTCATACACTAACTATCAACTTCCTGATGTATTACACTAACTATTAACCTCCTGATGTCATACACTAACTATTAACTTCCTGATGTCATACACTAACTATTAACTTCCTGAAACCGTTTTATCCACCGGTATCCCCTTTTGCTTCTCTGGATCGTTCCAAGACTGTACTATACTTTTGTAAACGTGTTAATTTTTGGATGTCTTACAATTCACCTTTGAATGTATACTATATAACGTATAGACTAACTTACTGTTGTTTGACATGGATTTTACATTACGTGTTTCCGGTTTAATTCCATTAAGCGATAGGAAAGCTTATATTAGCAGGATTTTATAACGGATACCTCGACAAAAACATGCTTTAAAACATGTCTTACTGAAAAAACGCGATAAAATGTTTAAAATTTAACTATTAAATGTTTTAACTTTACAATATGCAAACTTTTTAAGCCGAAATTAAGGTTTTATTTCAAACCCCAGCCAACCCCGTGTTTGCTTCTTGGAGAAGGGGTTGGATGGGGATATGAACGTTCTTAATGCAATTTACATTGTGCATGATATATTTATTTTTGTCCTGTTATCTTTCATGTATGTAGCTACTTGTATTTTGTTTTGTCTAGATTTTCTGGAGAATCTAAGTAATACTATTCGTACATAAGATAATTAAATCTATGAACCATACACAAGTCAGTTAACTGTTATCCTCATGTATATAATGCTATATAAGTGTACATGTTTGTTGATCCAGTTGTCAGATTGTTTCTATTAATAGCACATATATAAATAGCTGGATGTTGTACTATTTTTTGGACACACTGTCTGATTGACCTCCAGTGTTATACAATATTCAAGCAATAAATGATATGCGTAGATTGTTACAGGACATTCTTTAATCTAGAATGTTCCATGTTGATATATAAAGCTGACCTTTGTAAAACATGCAGCGTTCAGTGTTAGTATTCAAAGTGCAAAGAGGAGTCTATGGTTCATTATTTTAATTGAGAATTTACAAAATATTGGATAATGTGAAATAAAATGTATTGGGATAGGATAAAACAAATATTGTATTATCTAGTGACATTGGTTTATTGGATTATTTGGACATTTGGACTATTGTGAATTAAAAACAAGGAAAAACTTTAAGTTAAATTGGATTAAAGAGACACTTGAAAATATTATTAAAGGAATCCTTAACAACTTAGATTAAAGGGATACTTGCCCTATATTATTTGGACTTTATTCGTATATCAGATTTTAAAGAAATACTGGATCCATTTTATGCAATTTCCGTATTTTTTTCATTTATATTGTAGTATTTGAATATATTTGTTGATTATATGTTAAAAATAGTTGTTTCTCGTTTTACTTCCTTTCTTGTTACATTTTACTCGTAAAAAAACTTCGTCCCGTTTATTGGGATGACAATAGGGTAGGAGTGAGGTTTGGTGCACTCTAGAACCTAGTTTAAATCCCCAGCGGCCTTTTTTGCCACTGACCGTCCGAACCGTATTGTTAACCCGTTTGTGTTTGCGATGTCTTATCTTGCCTTTATTCTTTATAATTGTTCTTTGTTTCTGCGTGTGTTTGTGGTTGACTGCCGTCATTGAATGCTACTTTTCCTGTTCGATTGTTATATCTTTTTTTTTTCGTAAAACTAATTTACTTTTTAACACAAATTGCTTCAAGATTGGTTTTAAGAAAAGTAATTAACTGAAATTGTTATATAATTTTAAATTATTTGTCTGAAACAATCTTGTCACGGACCTTATTAGGGCGGTACCCCTGATGTAAACCCTTGTATGCATGCGGTATCACATACTTTGCCTGTATGTATCCTTGTAAGTGTTGTTTGTTTTGAGTGCGAGTTTTACGAAGTCTGAGGTGTGTGAATGTTCCGTTTCATGCTCGAATTTTGATGGTGAACATTATATTTGTTATGTATTACAAGTTATGTATGTTATGATAGGAAACTTAAAATCAATAAACATATTGATAGATATATTTCTTTACAAGTAAAGCCACCTTACGTTGTTTTGTTTTTGATTTTGTCATTTTCTCGTGGAGTGAATAGATAGTGAGACGTTACCAATGTCGCCAGTCTTGAGGTAGTATTATTACCATACATGCTTTGGGGCCAAAATGTTATATCGAAAAAAGAACTCAGTCAGTACTAACGACTCCAAAATAAGCCCATAATTTAAAATTATATAACAATTTCAGTTAATTACTTTTCTTAAAACCAATCTTGAAGCAATTTGTGTTACTATATTTTCCAGATAAAATACAAAATACAATTTAAAAAAAGAGAAACTTAAACTACTGCAGACATACACAAAAGCACGGTAGGTCCGCACTGTGCCACAAACTACAGCTTACATACACAATAATACTGTAGGTACGCACTGTACCACAAACTACTGCATACATACACAATAGTACTGTAGGTCCGCACTGTACCACAAACTACTGCTTACATACACAATAGTACTGTAGGTCCGCACTGTACAACACACTACTGCATACAAACACAATAGTACTGTTGGTCCGCACTGTACCACAAACTACTGCATACATACACAATAGTACTGTTGGCCCGCACTGTACCACAAACTACTGCATACATACACAATAGTACTGTAAGTCCGCACTGTACAACAAACTACTGCATACATACACAATAGTACTGTTGGTCCGAACTGTACCACAAACTACTGCATACATACACAAAAGTACTGTAGGTCCGCACTGTACCACAAACTACTGCATACATACACAATAGTACTGTAGGTCTGCACTGTACCACAAACTACTGCATACATACACAATAGTACTGTAGGTTCGCACTGTACAACAAACGACTGCATACATACACAATAGTACTGTGGGTCCGCACTGTACCACAGACTACTGCATACATACACAATAGTACTGTAGGTTCGCACTGTACAACAAACGACTGCATACATACACAATAGTACTGTAGGTCCGCACTGTACAAAAACCTACTGCAGACATACACAATAGTACTGTTGGTCCGCACTGTACCACAAACTACTGCATACATACACATTAGTACTGTAGGTCCGCACTGTACAACAAACTACTGCAGGCATACACAAAAGTACTGTAGGTCCGCAATGTACAACAAACTACTGCATACATACACAATAGTACTGTAGGTCCGCACTGTACCACAAACTACTGCATACATACACAATAGTACTGTGGGTCCGCACTGTACCACAAACTACTGCATACATACACAATAGTACTGTAGGTCCGCACTGTACCACAAACTACTGCATACATACACACTAGTACTGTAGGTCTGCACTGCAAACATACACAATAATACTGTAGGTCCGCACTGTACCACAACTACTGCATACATACACAATAGTACTGTAGGTCCGCACTGTACCACAAACTACTGCATACATACACACTAGTACTGTAGGTCTGCACTGTACCACAAACTACTGCAAACATACACAATATTACTGTAGGTCCTCACTGTACCACAAACTACTGCATACATACACAATAGTACCGTAGGTCCGCACTGTACAACAAACTACTGCATACATACACAATAATACGGTAGGTCCTCACTGTACCACAAACTACTGCATACATATACAATAGTACTGTAGGTCCTCACTGTACCACAAACTACTGCATACATATACAATAGTACTGTAGGTCCGTACTGTACAACAAACTACTGCATACATACACAATAATACGGTAGGTCCTCACTGTACCACAAACTACTGCATACATACACAATATTACTGTAGGTCCTCACTGTACCACAAACTACTGCATACATATACAATAGTACTGTAGGTCCGTACTGTACCACAGACTACTGCATACATACACAATAGTACTGTAGGTCCGCACTGTACAAAAAACGACTGCATACATACACAATAGTACTGTAAGTCCGCACTGTACCACAAACTACTCCATACATACACAATAGTACTGTAGGTCCGCACTCTACAACAAACTACTGCATACATACACAATAGTACTGTAGGTCCGCACTGTACCACAAACTACTGCATACATACACAATAGTACTGTAGGTCCGCACTGTACTACAAACTACTGCATACATACACACTAGTACTGCAGGTCCGCACTGTACCACAAACTACTGCATACATACACAATAGTACTGTGGGTCCGCACTGTACCACAAACTACTGCATACATACACAATAGTACTGTAGGTCCGCACTGTACAACAAACTACTGCATACATACACAATAGTACTGTAGGTCCGCACTGTACAACAAACTACTGCATACATACACAATAATACGGTAGGTCCTCACTGTACCACAAACTACTGCATACATATACAATATTACTGTAGGTCCGTACTGTACCACAAACTACTGCATACATACACACTAGTACTGTAGGTCCGTACTGTACCACAAACTACTGCATACATACACAATAGTACTGTGGGTCCGCACTGTACCACAAACTACTGCATACATACACAATAGTACTGTAGGTCCGCACTGTACAACAAACGACTGCATACATACACAATAGTACTGTGGGTCCGCACTGTACCACAAACTACTCCATACATACACAATAGTACTGTAGGTCCGCACTCTACAACAAACTACTGCATACATACACAATAGTACTGTAGGTCCGCACTGTACCACAAACTACTGCATACATACACAATAGTACTGTAGGTTCGCACTGTACAACAAACGACTGCATACATACACAATAGTACTGTGGGTCCGCACTGTACCACAGACTACTGCAGACATACACAATAGTACTGTGGGTCCGCACTGTACCACAGACTACTGCATACATACACAATAGTACTGTAGGTCCGCACTGTAACACAAACATGAGAAAAATGGTCCTCTAGAATCCACAGTAATCAAACGCAATGTCACCGTACTTCCTCAGTGCACCATAAACCGAAATATGAGCGTATTTAAAATGTCAACGAAAGGGACAATACGAAACATAAAGAGTGGTTAAGACAGGGTTACCGACTTGGAACAGTCAGTAGGCAATAATTACCTACATATTAGCTTAAATCTAGTTTATGTGTACACACAACCTCTCTATTTTCCACAAACTAAATATCAATGCACAGGACATTACTTAACATAAAGAGTGGTGAAGAGTGATTTGCGAACACGGATTTGAACGAAGCAAACGTTACACTCAACTGTTGCGTTAAGAAAAATATATTAATCATTAGGATATTATTTTCGAAATATGTTTCATTTGAAAAAACGTATTCGTGAATTGCAACATTTACGCATTACGTGGTACCGCCTTTATTCCAATTAGAGATGGAAAAGCTTATATTAGCAGGATTTTACAACAGATATTTCGTTTGATACACGTTTACAAACATTTTTTACTAAACAAAAAAGAGAAAACCTGTTTAATTTTACCTATTAAATGTTTAAATTTACAATAGGCAAACTTTTTAAGTCGAATTTAAGGTTGTATTTCATACCCCAGCCAACCCCGTTTGCGCTTCTTGGGGAAGCGTTGGATGGGGTATGAAAGTTAATACTCGGACCATGTAATGGTGACTATGTTTTTTAATGCATCTTTTAATAATTTCAGCTAAACTACGCGAAATGGATACAGAAACAAAGTTAACATCATTAGTATCCGATGAGGATGCAACTACTATAAAACAGGCATTCACATTGCATGGAATGGACGGCGTGAAGAGAGATCTAAACAAAACCCTGCATTTGTGGCAAACACAACCCCTCAATGTAGGCATAACCGGAAATACAGGAACTGGAAAATCCACCTTTATCAATGCCATACGCGACATGAAGACACGCGATGTAGGCGGAGCAAAGGTTGGAGTTAAAGAAACAACTATGGAACCATTAGGGTTTTACCAGCCGGGAAACACGAATATGATCTTCTGGGATTTACCGGGCGTCGGTACAAAACTCTTCCCTAAAGAAACGTATTTGAAGAAAATTCAAATAGAGAAATTTGATTTCTTTTTGATTATTTCAAGCAACAGGGTTACAGAAAATGATATCTGGTTGGCTAACACTGTGCGTAGTCTTAACAAAACGTTTTTCTTTATTCGGACGAAGATTTCGTTAGACATTAGGAATAACGAGAAAGCGCACCCTCGAACGCACAGCGACGATGTCGTCCTGCTACAGATTCGTACAAACTGTGAAATAAACTTTGCAAAAGAAGGACTTGAAAACGTAGAGATATTTCTGATTGATAGCTACAATCGCATGTGTTTTGATTTCAACAAACTGACCAAACGACTTATTGACGATGCTCCATCCATTCGAAGAGAACATATTGTCCTATCGATTACAATGCTTACACGAGATGTTATACTCGAGAGGCAGAAGGCGTTGATCAGAAAGATTGGTATTATTGCTACGGTTTTGCTATTCGGAATGCCCTTTGTTCCAGTCGTTAGAGAAGCTCTCGTCGAGTACAAAGCTTTAGACCTCGCAAAGGAATTCCGAGTCCAGTTACAGCTAACCCCTGAAGATCTAGAAAAACATGCGCTAGAATTAGGCATGGCAGGTCAAAAAGAAATTGAAGAGAAGCTAGAACTTCAATCTACAGGCATTTCTCTGACCAATGATTGGATACAAGAGGCAGCTACAACGAAATCGTCATCAACTGTTGAAAAAATAGCTAAACTTGTGCCTTTTTATGGACACCTCATAACTGGAGGCAATGTACAAAAACTATTATCAACATTATGCGACGTTTTAGATACAATGGTGGAAGATGCTTTAAAAATAAATAAAGCATGGTTGTTAAGTTTGACTAACTAAATTAATAAATCTCTGAAAAGAATTAGTCACCGACACAATGTGGAATACCTTTAGTAGGTAACGAGAAGTTTTTACAATTTCAAGAATTTATTTTTAAGTGAGTTATTTGTAATAAAATGCAATATAAGTGATAGAAGTAGATATAAGTGATATAAACACCGAACAGAAAATGTAGCAATCACAAAACACAGTCAAACCAAAATGAGCATACAAAACACAGTCAACCCAAAATATGCATACAGAACAAAGACAATGAAAAGGAAAAAGCAAAGTATGCGACAATCCAATAAAACAAGATAGTGAACAAACATAAGGGTTCATGAAGTTTTTAATTTTATTTCTGTATCAATAATTATACACAAAAAACAGAAACTTAACTTACATACTTGTATGCATGCGTGTATGTGTGCATGTGTGTGTGTGTGTGTGTGTGTGTGTGTGTGTGGGTGTGTGTGTGTGTGCGTGCGTATGTGCGTGCGTGCGTGTGCGTGTGTATGTCTAGTTTAAAGAAAGATGTTGTTCATGTATTTTGTCGTCCAAGGCCAAAAAGTAGATAGTAAAATGTATTATTGGTTGTTTACATTTAACTCATTCAAGGTTATTGGAATATTCTGAAGCTTCTATTTGTTCTATGACAGTATAACTACAGCCTTTTGGGGTTGTTGTTTGGGTTCAGTATTCAGGATTCATAGTATATTGTGAGATGATAAAACCTATTCGGCTCATCTATAGATAGAGTGACATTGGATTATTTGGACTATTGTGAGTAAATAAACCAGGAAAGACTTGAAGTGAAATGGAATTAAATGAACACTTGACAATTTTGATTTAACGGACACGTGACAATTTAGATTAAAGGGTCACTTGCCTATATTTCTACTATATTCTGGACGTTATTCGTTTATTGGATTTTAAGAATTACTGGATCCATTTTATGTCTTTTCTGTCAGTGAATATTTTTCATTGTAGTATTTGAATACATTTTGTATTATATTATAAAAATAGTTGTTGTGTTACAGGAGTGAAACATCTTTTGTTGTTTTTATCATTTACACATTGCTTTTGGCAATAATAAAGTAATAAAATAATAAATAAAAAGGTACAAAACTACTTGTACATTTTGAATTTTATAAAATGTAAACCGGCAGCGGTCAAAATGGTGTTTGATCTTGAACATTTTGTTGCTTCACCAACCCAGGAGGCGTTTGATAAACTGAAAAAGGATGACTTGCTCTGGTTTGCCAAATATTATGAATTAACACAAGTTAAAAACTTCAGTAGCGTTGCTTGTGCAGTGTGGCGGCAGTAAAACGTCTCCCCGCGCTTTTAATCAGGACGGTTATTCATTCGATCTTTGGAGATCGCTAATCCCGATACTTATATTTAGATATCCTTGGTACATTTTCAATGTTTATGTTTTCTTTTCTTTCTTTTTTCAAAAAATCTCAGTATAATCCTAAGGTTTTTGTACGGTCTCTATAACAGTTAATGCAACGTGTTATTTTATTTCTTTTATCTGAGAAGTTTGTGTAAATATACTTCCCTTAAATTACAATGTTCACTTACTAAACAAACAAAGATAACATGTCAATTTAAATATATACACATTGTATGTGAATAGAGTTGTTTATAAAGCATTAACGACCATATCTGTGAACATAAGTGAAACAATATTTTTATTAGAGGTAACAAAAACTTACTTTTTAAAGTCTGTTGAGTTATAAGAATCTCACATACGAACATTGTTATTGGTAGGGCAAATTCTGCTGCATAGAAAATCAAAAAGAAATTGCATGTAGAAATTCTAACAAAAAAGTGTTAATGTATTGGATACGTCTAAATTAATTCAGATGGGCAGACTTATCACATATTAAAAGTAGATATCAGTCATTTGAGATTTTCATCAAATGCTTTATATAGAAAAAGATATGTAATGCACCGCCGGAAGCAAGGTCGTTTACCTTAAAGGTATTATATACATGCAAGTTATTACACCGAGTGAAACCAAGTCTGACTAATTTACATGCTGGAAAAAATACGTTAATATCAACAAAGCTGAAACAAATACAGTTAAGGATTAGTTATGTGTGAAAAGTCAAACAAACCTCTGGTAGAAACAAACTCCCTAAACAAAAGGTGCTTCTTCAATATTTGATTTTATTGATGTATAATCTACTACAAAAAGAGTATGAATGGAGACATATCATATAACAAAACTGAATATGTGGAACTGTCTTGCCTTATTTCAGTTTTCAGCTATTATTCATGGCACTTGAATTTGTCTAAAGAATTAATTATTCGGTGTGTATGCACAGCTAACCATATCTACATATTGTAGCACAGTATACATATGAACAATAACTGTAACTTAATAATTAAAAATGACAATCAGTCGATTATAACAGTATAGCATGATTAGGTACGTTTTTTTTTTTTGTGAAAATATGCTGACTAAATACATGCACATGCAATGTAGGTTCTAATCTGACGTTTTCCAAAATACAAAGTCCATATTTAATATATGCGTGAATATGCGCATTTGTCTGAGCTAAACGGAGATGATAAGACATGTTGCCGAGTATCAGAGTATAATATTACAGTCATATGCGCATTAAATCACCCGACGTACCCAGGCGCTAATTAAAACAACTCAGTTGGAACTGACATATGCGATAATATTAATTTACGTCTTTATATAATCAATACCCGTGCTATAAAGAAACCAGTTGGCATGGCACATACCTCTGTCGGTTCTAACGTAAACGTTCAGATGATTACGATTATGATTAATAGTGTATAACGTGATTTTCAGCACATGCTAGGCTACATATTACGGTCGATTGTGTAGTGTAGAAGACAGACCACCCACTTATTCGTAGGTACAACCAGTATTGTATACCTCGAGGTGGATTATAAACCGCATCAGGGAAATGCGAGAAGTGTTCAGACTCAGCGTTTTTGCAACCCCGGCCATGATTGCGATCTGTTCACAGCAAGGACTTGTTTTCCCTTCATAAACAGAGGCCTAAAAGGGCATCTTCCCGTAGCAAAATAGCCTACTTTTCCCCTTCATTGCCTGAGAAAAAAACAATTATTTTGTTAACAATTTTCCTACTCTTACTTTTTCAAAAATTGTATGTTTTGTGTTTGTCACCTGCTAGCCAGAGTGAAGTAACTAGTGTGTTTACTAATACATCTCGTTATCTAGATGACATACTCACTATTGATAATCCGGTCTTTGCTCATATGATTACTAACATTTATCCACCAGAGCTCACGTTGAATAAACCAACAGTTCGGATACTGAAGCAGAAGTCCTCGATCTTCATCTGTCGATTTCTAATGAGTAAATAAAGTTATAACAAGTAAACTTCTTCAGCAGGGTTTTCGTTATCACAAACTACGTAGATATTTCTCAAACATTCTACCACAGCAACGAAAACCTACAGGAAAAGTACAACACCAACCTTAAAACACTTCTAAGACTAGGGATATCACAACCCTTATTTTATAGAGAGTGGTCTATAAACTTTGAAAGTTAAAGGGATCTGGCGGGTTTCCTGACCACTTAAAACAATTAATCAGGAATTTAGTCAGAAAAGGGTACGACCCTTTAGAATTACAACGCACTGCATGTTTAGTGATTGACCCCTCTACAGTCAGTCACTACGCTTCACTTCCCTAGAACCTGGTTTAAACCCCCATTGGCCATTTTTGCCACTGACTGTCCCAAGGCGATAGTCCTATTGTCAACCCCTATATGTTTGTGATGTCATATCTTGCCTTTTATTCATCTTTGTAGTTGTTGTTTGTTTCTGTGTGTGTTTGTGATTGACTGTGGTCCTTGAATGCTACCTCTCCTGTTCGACCCTTATATCCACTTTTCCCGATTCTTCTTCAGGTGTTTTATTGAACGTGTTAACTGTCTTTAAACAAAACAAGCAACAGACTATGTAAAACAGATCTAAACAGTACTTTGTCATCACCCATGTCCGACTAAAACATAATGCAACGTCACGTCCACAGCTTAACATTTTTTAAACGTATATTACATCTCTGTACAAAGTCGAAACACTAATAGCGTATACAAATTAAAAGTAAATACAAAAACACATTTTTCTATCGATTTAAGACGTTTTCTTAAAACTGCAAATAAGGTTATGGTTAAATAAAACCTACAGCTAAATATTGACCTTAAGGAGGTGGTTTGTACTGTCCTTGAGAGGTTAATAAGAATATTTTAAAATATGTAAACATCTTAAATTTGAACTTGTCAGATTTTCCGCTTAAGTTGCTTTTTGCATATGGACCCAGGAGTAGAGTAGTTTCAGTATCAACTTAGTCTTTTCATTCTGGACACGCAAAGCTTACCTTACTAATCAGAAATAATAATGATTTTGGATGCTTTGTATATTATTTAAAACTATTCTGAAACAGTGACCGTTTGATAACGAATTGATATTCATATTTATTACACAGGGTGGATTATAAATAATACATTTAAAAAACGGAAATATGAGATAACTCAGCGAGCAGTTTTTAAGCTTTAATGGGACACTATGCAACATTGTAGTGTCCATAATTATATTCTCTATATAGATACCTTCAATATAATCAGTAGTCATACATATTTTAAGGAAATAGGGCAAAATGTTTTTACATGTTACTAATTGTTGATTTACAGGATTAAACTATATTTCAACATATGTTAGAGTAAAGAAGAATAATGAAAATATTAATTTCTTTTCCATTCTTTGTTTTGACAGTGGGCAAATAGGTTTAATGTCAAAATGAAACTTGATTGATATATCGCAATGCTCATTGTATTGTATTAGTATATCCGCGGCAATGATGTTCTGGTTCAATTCTGGAGATAAAAGAGTATGAGAATGAACCTTTGAAAACGCCGAACACGACACATACAAAATATTGCAGTCTCGGTTTGATTGAGACCGTTCATGAACGGTAGTGAAATATGCTAGCTACCGCTCACGCCCTCTAGCCCCGTGTTGAGCAGAACTCAATATTCATAAGCCTCGTTAAACGTTAATTTTGAAGTTACCGTCCACCACGTCAAACAGAAATAAAAGCGATATGTCCCACGAACATTTGGAATTATAATGATTAAAGTTTAGATAATGTTTCACATGTGCACCTTAAATTGGTAGCATAATTATTTAAAATACCAAATCTTTTAACGGTGACAAAAAATACATTAAGCAGTTTAAATATAGATATAAAATCGAACAGGAAAAGTAGCATTCAAGGACGACAGTCACCCACAAACACACACAGAAACAAAGAACAACTTTACAGATGAATAAATTTCTAAATAAGACATGTAAGGCATGTAACGATGTTAAGGATTTCAATTATCGAAAACAAATTATTACAAGTGAACTTCTTCCGCAAGGATTTCGTTTTAATAAACTACGAAGCTCTTTCTTAAAGTTATATCGCCGCGACGAAAACCTGCTGAAAAATTACAACATCAACCTGAGGAATATCACAAGCGTTATTATATGTAGAAGTGATCTATAAAAATCGGAAATTAAAGGGGTAACACAATTAATCAGGAAATTCGTCAGAAAATGATACGACCCTTTATTATTACAGATCACGTCATATTTGGTGATTGACTCCTCTACAGTCAGCCACTATGCTTCACTTTTCTCTGGTGCGATGACCGTACAACCTCGTGGGACTGCTCCATGAATGCAACTTCTGAAACCTTGAAATGTACAAAACAGTGTAAAAATAAGAACATCCCATCGAACGGTAATCGCTATCAATAAAGTCCACATTCAGAGAAGATTGACATCGCGTCCGTATCAATTTTTTTTATTTTCCTGTAACGAGATCCATTCATTCTCGCAACAAATGGATCAATCTTGACTTAGTTTCTTTATTTGTCAAACAAAGGGTCCCTCCATTGATATATCACATATATTTTTCTCAGTACCTACATTTGTCCTTCTTACATACTCGATACTTGTATTCAGACAATTCTAAAAGTCCATACGGATAATAGTCATTATAATAGCAACTGCCAGCTAATGGTCGTGTAAACATGGTCCGTTTTTTTCCAAACACAATACACGTTCTTAATAAGGATGTTTGAGACAAAAAAGGACAAGAAAGATGTCAGCTATCTGTATCAGATAACATGGCTTCTTGGAGTGTAATACAAATGAGATAAATGGTCCTATAGAAATTTCAGCAACCAAACGCAAAATGGCTCCGTAGATCGGAACCGTACCACAAACAAAAAATTAACTATGCAATGACAATACACAACAGAAAGAGTGGTGAACACAGGGTTACCGACTTGGAACGCTGAGTGGGTAATATGGACCACCGGTTAGCTTAAATCGATTTTAAGTGTACACAACCTCGCTATTATCCTGTCTGCAGCGCTCAAATTGACAAGACAGTGAAAATAAAAGTACATCCCATCGAAAGGAAATCTCGAGCAATAAAGTCCACATCCAGAGCAACTAGGAAACGTTACACGTATATGTTATTGTAAAGATATATAAAAAATATAATTATAAATACCTCAGGATGTATCCAGAATTGTACTAAACAACCACAGTAATTGCAGCCAAGACAAAACCAATCTAGGGTACGACTAGAAAACCCGCGGGACAACGATTAAAGTACCAACCTCCATTTTAGGGTTTCAGAAGGTGCAATCCTACGAGGATGTCCAATCATCGCACAAGAGAAAAGTGAAGCGTGGTGACTGATTGTAGAGGTGTCAATCACCAAACTTGAAGTGCGTTGTATAAATACTAAAGGGTCATATCCTTTTCTGACGAATTTCCTGATTAATCTCTAAAGTGGTCAGGAAATCCGTCAGATCCCTTTAATTTCCGAAGTTTATAGATCACATCTCCATATAATAACGGTTGTGATATTCATAGTGGCAGAACTATTTTTAGGTTTGTGTTGTACATTTCCAGCAGGTAAACGTAGCTTGTGATAACGAAAACCTTGCTGTAGAAGTTTACTTGTAATAACTTGATTTCGATAATTGAAATCCTTAACCTCGTTACATGCCCTAGCGAAACGAATTAGCTGGGAGATATAAACCCCGTATGATGTAGTACGAGGTACGTCCCCATCTAAGTGTGTATAGTTAACGATCTCAAAGTTAGAGTCATCTCTCTTATCATAGATTTTAGTATGTATGTAATCATTTGAAATCTACAGATGAAGGTCGAGGAATGCTGCTATGGAATCCAAACTGTTGGCTTTATTCAACGTGAGCTCTGGTGGATAAATATTAGTGACCATATGAGCAAAGAATGGATTATCAATATTGAGTATGTCATCCCTAGATATCAGGTGACAAACTCAACTTGAAATCTCTTTCATAACAGTATAAAAAATCTGCGGAAAGTGGCGCACAGTTTGTGTCCATAGGAATACCAACAACCTGGCGGTTAACGGTTTTATCTTATCTAATAAAGATGTTATCAAACATGTCAAAGATAAAAAAAGATAACGCTCTACAAACATCGGCACAAGTATTCATGTTATAATTATTATAAGGGACGTTTGTAAAGAACGCTCTGACATTGTTACAAGCAAGAAAGGTCTAGCAAATGTATTCTGTATAAGTAGAATCAATTCATCTTTGATCAGATTATATTGTAGAGTGGTGTATAGAGTGCAAAAAGTCATAGGTGCTTATAGTAGAGGCATGGAAAATATTGCACCGTAACTTATCAAGGACTTCTCTGGAGTTTTTGATTGACCAACACATATTGATTCCTGAATTTTCAAACACCTTTTCGCAATACTTTACAACATGTTCTTTAATCGCGGAAAGGCAAGAGGTCAATACTTTTGACACATTAGTAGTGGTACATGAACTAGAATTTGCGATAAAACATGATTTTTGTGGATTTTTGTGAAGTTTTGGAATCCAGGATATAGTGGAGAGCATATTCTCCTTAATATTAACAGAAACCTTCATCGTCTCCAAAAACGACACATGCTGGGAAACTTTATGCAGGAGTTATGTTTACCAGAACCTGGTTTAAACCCCCAGCGGCCTTTTTTGCCACTGACCGTTCCAAGGCGGTAGCCCTATTGTCAACCCTTTCTGTGTTTGTGTCGTCCTATGCATTTATTATTTGTTAACATTGCCATTCATGTTTGTCCTTTTGCGTGTTCTTGGGTTTACTGTGTTCTGTGAAAGCTTCATTTCCTGTTCGACTTTTATACTATTTAGTGTGTTATAGATGCAAATGAGGGCCGATTCACAGTGTTTGTGTACAGTGAAATATGTAATTCCAATTGTCTGCATGGTATGTCATACGATACGTCCAGGCACCTTAACTAGTTATCATTATTTGAAATCTTACTTCAAAAAAGGCATATAAGTAACGTTACATTTGGTTTAAGGTTATGCATTATGTGTAGTGTGAACGGGTTACATCCGCGTAACGTAGCTGACGAGGAGGGCAGACAATTACACTAAATAAATTATAATGATAAATAGACAAATAAAAACGTGTTCCAGGTCATATCCGTAGCCTTATCTATCAAATCGCAAAGTATATTCAGCTTTCTTGTTCTTCGATACATTAGTGTTAGTCTTCCGTTTTGAGCAGATGAATTAAGGAGTTGTGTTAACACTGATATATTGATGCTAAATGGTTACACTGATGAGATTAAGACATATTCTAACGCACTTGATAAACAATCTTGTTTACGTTCACAAATTTGCGACTATTAAATAGTGCACAACCCGTCGCAAATCCATTCATGTGACTTTACTCCATCAAAAATGTTGTCATCTAGTTTTATTTGAACGTGTTTGCTTAATACATATTTGAAATGTATAGCAGACTTCCATCAGGGTTACCGTTACCATAAACTTCGTAAAACCGTTGCAAAAAATCATTATCGTAACCCTGACCTTCTTTCTAAATATAGAAGTAATTTAAGAACTCCGTAAGATTCTTGGTCATGATCACTTTCATACTATCTTTGTTAAACTTGTTAAAAAGGTTTATCAAAAGAAGTGATGACCCTATCATTTTGCAACGCACTGCATGCTTGGTGGTGGACCCTTTTACAGTTCGCCACTATGCTTTCCTCTTTAATTGTGCAATGACCGGACAGGCTGTGGACCCTATAATGACGTAAACCTAAAGTCCAAAAGGACGGTGACGTTTGATGTTTGTCTGCAGTCTTGTCTTGTCGTGACCTCAATGGTTTATTCTCTTTTTGCTCTGGCTTCACCAAGTCATTGAGTACCTTCTTTGTGGCTTTCTATTTGTTTTTGTATTTGTATATACACGAGCATCCTTGTGTTTTACTAATATTGTCTATTAATGCTGCCTTTTTGGTTAGAGAATAGCTCAAGGCGGAGATTACTTTATTTACCCCGTTTTATTGGGTTAACAATAGGATAAGTGTGAGGTTTTGTGCAACCTAGAACCTGTTTTTTAACCCCCAGCGGCCTTTTTTTCCACTGACCGTTTCAAGGCGGCATCCCTAGTGTCAACACTTTCGTGTTTGTGATGTCTTATTTGGCCTTTTATTCATCTTTAAATTTGTTCTTTGTTTCTCTGTGTGTTTGTGGTTGACTGTCGTCCTTGAATGCTGCTTTTCCTGTTCGATTTGTATATCTATATTTACATTAAGACACAGTTTGACTTAGATAGAATCATGTGTATATAATTGTTCTCGAAATAGGTGTTCGATGTACATGTATTTACTGCAGTGTTAACAAGTTCCTTTGATTTTGTTTTATTTCTTGCTTACCGCGTTTTACAATAATGATAGAAAGTCTGAGAAAACACATGGGAGCAGATACAACAAATATTTTTATTGTTATTTTAAGTCAGAATATGCTTATTGTTAACATTAACGGAGATGACAGTGACTTTATGTCAAGTATTTATTACCGTCAAATTTGCATTAAATCCCCGATGTACCCAGCCGTTAATAGAAACAACTGATTAGAAACGTACCCTTCGTTAAAAAGGCACGCTGACCTTTTAACTCTTCTATTTACATAAACAATACCATCTGTATCTGCACACTTCCTGTGTTGTGCTTAGCGTCGGCTCAGCGTGTACGGGAGACAGCGTAATTAGTACACACATATTTACTCGGTACGTTTTAATTTTATTTAGTTGATTTGTTAGCGTCATTCTCTAAGTTGTAACGCTTCCGAGTGCTTCGTCAACTGTTTCAGTTTATGTTGGAATAAGCATATTCTGCATTTAAGTGAGATCCCTAGGAAACAACGAACACAGCCAAGAGAATAAAGTAGTAGACTCGGTTTTATGAGTTACGCGCAACAACAATGACGTCAATGAAGTCAACAGTTGCATGGCGTCATTGTGTAATTACAAAGCATGCAATACGTTAGTAGTTGGCAACGTCAACGCATAACATGAACCACAATGGCTTGTAGGAAAAAAGAATCAGTCAATGACATGTGTATTTGGTTTAACCCTCGGTATAACTTGAATGTTTAATCGGAACTTTGGCAAAGCCATTATACCTCGTCTTGGAATTTCTGATATTCACTGGTTACTCGTGAACGATTCTTTTACCCTTAGTAGTAATACTTATGAGGTCATATGTGTTTCATTCGATTATATTTTGAAAGCGTGTTACCGGTCTGATCAAATTACGGATTTGTGTACGTTCAATATATTATTTTAATTGTCTGCCTTTTAAGTACATGCATCAGTTGTCTGCAGGAGCAGTAGAGGCCGAATCCGGAGTATCCGGACAAAAGTAGCACTTGCTATATTCTATCAGTTGTCTGCCGTAGTAGTTCCAAAGCCCGTATAAATATGTATTCCACACATTGCTAGTACAAACTTGAATACTTAGTTTGTAATTGGTGAAATTATAAAGATTTTGTTCAAGATACACAAAAGATAAACTGGACTTCACCGGTCATTGTTTGGTTGGTAATTAATCTGTCGGGTACATATGAGCCGCAATACACGAAAAAGTCCCTTCGGACGTTTAGATGACAACGTCATAACGTAACAATTAATGACGTCGGCCGTTAATCAATTAATTACTCATCAAATTGTTCGTCACTTCTGTGTTTTATCTAATTATTATATCATAGGGAATATGTTTCTCAATATAAATAGTTGATGCTATTGAAATTGGTAATTGTTTATGTTTTTTGTTGTTATTTAATCAACGACGTCGTCCAAGACGCCGACGTCAACGTCAAATTTAATGATGAGTACAATCTTTAAATTTCAAATTGAGATAAAATCATTTTTGATTCAGATATCAACATAAAATAAAGAGAGTTTTAAAGAGAAAATCGCTGTGTTTCATAAGTATAAAAAAACATAAAATGTGAAAAATTTATTCTGAAGGGTCGTTTTCGAGTGTTTCGGCTCATATTTATTTTGGTTATTCATGACTATATCAATATGTAAAATATACTCCTCAAAATAACTTAACGACCACAAGATAGAACAGTAATAGTAACGTATTTTTAATATTACGAATTTCATATTCATACAAATAATTAATACATATGTGTAATGTAACAATTGTAAAATAATAAGACTAAACTTAAGAAATGCAAACAGACATTAAATTGTTCGACTGAAGCAACTTAAGAAATGACCAAATCTAAACATGGTCTTTAAATGATTTTGAGGCGTATATATCCGTAGTGAATGACGAGGTAAAACGTTTTGTCCAACTAGTTTTTCATTCCAATAAATATCAAACAGTAAGCGAGTAAGTCATATATTGTATGTACCCCTCTGACACACAGTGTAAAGCACATTTGTTTATAGCAATAGCATGTATTGCCTTTCTCTTGACAAAGCCTCTGAGCATCTTCCATTTGTCATCTAACTTCTAAATTTAAGTTCAACATTTTGAACATGAACTCGATTCCCGACATAAAGTTATAAATGATTGTGTGTGTCTTTAATGTAATTATTGCCCTTGTCTTTGAAATAACATCATAGTTTATACTTATATATTGCGTTATACACATTGGCTCTTGATACTCTGTATTTCTGCATCTTCATTGTGTTCCGTTTGGTTATTGAATATCCATTTCAAATGCTTTTAACCTAGGTGTTGTTCATCCGAGTAAAACGATATCCATATTATCTGTTTTTATTTTATGGAAATGTTCCTTAATTATGTAAGGACCAACTTAGAAAGTGTCCGGAAAACTAGTTATTAGATATATACCAGAGTTCAAAGAGTAATCGAGTCTGTTTGGATATGTTTTAATAGTATACACTAAACCAAATTGCTAAGTACCAACCTAAGAATATGTAAATAATATTCTCATAGTTATGCGTATTTTGAGCTTGATTAGAGATGCCTTTAAACTGCAAAATATCGAGTGTAAATCGTCTGCTCTGATTGCATGAACATATTTAAAACTTCTAAGTCGATGTGTTTTCTTAGAAATAAGTTATAACACTTATATAACTGGGTATATAGGATTTTATTAAGTACTTCGAATTAGTGAAGCTTTCGATGTTCCTAATTCTAAAATATGTCAGTTAAAATTATTTTGACATCAAGTTTTACTATCATTACCACTACAAATGCGTTTGCAAAAGCAATTTTCGGAATATTTAATGTTAACGCTGAATTACAGTTACTTGAATTTCAAACACTATTCAATTTAAAGGGAGGTAATTTAAGATTATCCATATTTCATATTTTTATAGACGGAAAATCTGCGATAAATGGGTAAATTGTTTATGTTTTTTTCTATTATTTCATACCAATTTTAAGAATGTTATATCTTTAAACGATCTTTGACTCATGTTATGTGTTTTATCAGTACATTTAAAGGGAGGGTAACTGTCAAATGATGTAACAATTTAAACAAAAAATAAATGTTTTACAAACTATGGGTCAAAGCAAAATACTTATCATATATCTATTTTAAAATATATTTAAATAAGAAAATTAGTTCAGATACAAAAGTTGATACTTAGTAATTTTGTTCAGTGTACATGTATGAACACATGTCAGAAGAATAATAATGTTGAGAAGCAACGTACTGTTTGCCGTTGTTTGCTACTATTGTATGTTCCTGGTGTTCGTAGTCAAATATTTATGAACAATCATATTTTAATGGAGTTTGCACATGGCGTTTGAATATAATCCTTGAATGCTACATTTCTTGCTCCACTATTATGTCTACTTTTCATCTTTAGGCCTTATAATTAGGGTTTCATTTTCAAATTATATGTACTTTCAATTTTTCTACAGTGTTGTGTGTTTTGAAACAGACAGTGGGATGTTACATTTTTACCTTTTATTTTATGTATAGTTGTTAACAAGGCATCAAACCTAAAGTGTGCTAGTTTCTAGCATTTATAAAGATAAGGTCATGTTAAAAAATGAAGACAAACAGGTTAAGTATGACAACTATTTTGTTATTACTTGATTATAAAACTTCAACTGACATTTTACAATATTTATTACATTTCTATCGATGAAAGATTGGGATTTCTGAGTGAGAGAATATTCATAATCGGTTAATATTAATAAATAACTCCGAACACATGACGACAATGAAGTGTTGCTGACATCAACGTCATCCACCAATAATGTTCAATAAAAGCGAATACTTTCGGTTAAAATCTTTCCTAACCCGATTGAAAATGTAAAAAAAAAATATTTAACTGCTAATTCGATTATAGGGAAATCATTCACTCGAAAGAGCGGATGTGATCGAGCGGGTCTACCACCACGTGAGTGATTTCTTTACAATCGATCCAAGCAGTTAAATAATCTTTAAATACTCTATTAAAATTTCACCATACCTTGTTAGAAGTTAGTAAAAAATAAGTTCATGTACGATATGGATTCTAACATTATGTATGTTGGAACATAATTTTATTGACGAAACCAAAAATTTGCTATACTATTTTTTGTAAATGTACCACTATTCTCTGACGTTATTGTTCAGACAATGTATACCTTTCCATACATAACCGTGTAACTACACACTTCAAAGTATCAAACGGCTCAACTCTTGAATATGAAGAAACCAGATCTGATGTAGGTTTTAATGATAAGCAGTGACATGATTTTTGAAAGTAATTTAATTGATTTATCTGTTACAATAATAGGAACATGACTTACTAAATGTGTCTTTTCAATATCTTAAACTACGATAATTAACTGGGATCAAGCCTCCGATTAAGTTAACTTTTGCCAGCGAATCAGGCAATGCGCTTTATGTTTGCAACGTGTACCCATCAGTGCAATATGGCAAATGTCGTGTTGTCATTATGGGGGTTTATGGAATAAAAGAGAAGTAACAGCCAATACTATGCAATGTTCATAAAGCACTCATACACATCCACGTATCATTGAAACAATAAAGTAATGGGAATAATGGTAAGTAGTTTAAGTATGTTCAGTCCTATGTCAGACTTGCTGGTTGCCTTACTGGTAGCCTTGCACGCAGCCAGCTCTGAAATAAAATATTTCTGAGATATTAAAGTATTCCAAATGCAACATAATAAATAAATTGCATACAGATACCTAACCTTCAGATATACTGAATATCCCTGAAATATTAGGCGAAATGATATTAAATAGGATTGCATAATCACATCAACCCTGATAAAATCTTTGCAACTAATAATATACCTTTTGTATTGTTAACTCTATCATAGTGTGCCCCAATGCCTATTATTTTATCTTCCTTCTTGCCGAAAAGTTCACCCTTAAGATCTCCAATTACAGTTACAAACGTCGTCTGAAACAGAGCATGTATTTAGACACCAAGATACTAATAATCCTTTTTATATGTTGGTCTACAACTTATGCAGTACTAAAATCAACTTAAATTTAAATCAATAATCAATATAATATAGCAATATGGTGAAGAATGTTGAGGAAGTGCTAGTTCTTGGCATGAATCTCGGCACGGTGGTATATATTTCCTTCCAAATATGTTGTTTTTATTTTGCATTTTATTTTATACTTTCCAATATCGAATCTAAATCCAATATGTCCGCACACAATAACTGAACATTATTTCAAACATGTTTTATTTAAAATGTTGTAATGTAACTTTATATATTTTTGGTGGCCATCTTGGATTTATCCAAGGCTATATTAAATAAAAGTGGCACCATTTCGTAGAAGGTTCAGTAAGTTAACATCAATCTCTGTTTAAACCTACATTCCACAAAAAGCAACATTGAAAGATGTATTTTGCAAAAATGAAAATGGTAACAATAAGTACATCTTTGCACTAATACTTCATTCGATACAGATGCATCTGTAAAATTGTGATACTGGGTTTCCAGTCCGATTCTACTAAATTCGTTGAAGATGAAAACTTTGGCTGCATTATTTTAGGTTGGGTTTGTATCATAGTTCCGGCATTCAGAAAGTTTTTCCTTTATTTAACTTTTCATGTAGTCTGTGTCGGCAGACAAACGCATATAACAGCGAACAATTTTGTTTACCATAATAATTCTTAATTGTTCGACAATGTTCGCCACTAGCGGTGATGTTGCCGCAAACATTATGGTAATCTTTGGCGAATTTGCCGCAAACTCGCCAAAAAGATATACATTCGCCAGAAACATTTATTTATTTTTGAACGTTCACCATAACATCACCACAAACTTACTTGCGTGTTTTCTTTGTTCGCCACAACATTGCGACACATTTTACCAGTCCGATTATTTTTTTATTGCACGCCGTAATATTTGCACAATCTTTTAAATTCAGATTTGCCGTTTCTTTATTCACAGAACATCACGACAAACTTTTCTATTCTGATCTTCTGTATCTGAAGACTCTGTTAGCCAAAACATCATCGCAAAACCAGTGAACTAATAATTCACCTGCAAAAGTTAGAGTTTATACAGAATTTTATTATTTCCAGTTATTTACTACTAAAGCGAAATTTGCATTTTATGTAAAAGGACGTACAACTTGAACAAGTAATTTAGCCAAGTGTAATTTTTTCGTGGAACCTTATTTTTAAACATTTATTTAATTGTGTTCATTGCAAGAACCATTTTTAAATACCAAACACCATGATAACTCCAGCATTTAAAACCAGAAAAAATAAAATTGTATCCCAAGTGCAAAATAATATGATCAGTATGACCTCAATAGGTAGATGTGTACATATGAGTTTGTTGGTTTGTCTAGGGTCTGGTGCTGATTCTAAGATATCCAGGTGCCTATTGGACTGCTACAGTTATTGACATGTCCATGGAAATGGGAGTAATGCAGACATGACAGCACACGACATCTCCATGAAAATAGGAGTAATGCAGAAATGACAGTGCTCAACATCTCCATGAAAATGAGAGTAATGCAGAAATGACAGCGCTCGACATCTCCATGAAAATGGGAGTAATGCAAATATGACAGCGTTCGACATCTTCATAAAAATGGGAGTAATGCAGAAATGACTGCACTCGACATCTCCATGAAAATGTGAGTAATGCAGAAATGAAAGCGCTCGACATCTCCATGGAAATGGGAGTAGTGCACAAATGACAGTGTTCGACATCTTCATAAAAATGGGAGTAATGCAAAAATGACAGTGCTCGACATCTCCATGAAAATGGGAGTAATGCAAAAATGACAGTGTTCAACATCTTCATAAAAATGGGAGTAATGCAGAAATGACTGCACTCGACATCTTCATGAAAATGGGAGTAATGCAAAAATGACAGTGTTCAACATCTTCATAAAAATTGGAGTAATGCAGAAATGACAGTACTCAACAGCGCTCGATATCTCCATGAAAATGAGAGTAATGCAGAAATTACAGTGCGCGACATCACCACGCAAATAGGAGTAATGTAGGAATGACAGCACTCAACATCTTCATGCAAATGGGAGAAATGTATGAATGACATCACTCGACATCTCCATTAAAATGGGAGTAATGCGGAATGACAGCGCTCAACATCTCCATGAAAATGGGAGTAATGTAGGAATGACAGCACTCGACATTTCCATGCAAATGGGAGTAATGTAGGAATGACAGCACTCGACATCTTCATTAAAATGGGAGTAATGCGGAATGACAGCGCTCAACATCTCCATGAAAATGAGAGTAATGCAGAAATGACAGTGCTCGACATCTCCATGAAAATGGGAGTAATGCAGAAATGACTGCACTCGACATCTCCATGAAAATTGGAGTAAGGCAGAAATGACAGTACTCAATAGCGCTCGATATCTCCATGAAAATGAGAGTAATGTAGAAATGACAGTGCTCGACATCTCCATGCAAATCGGAGTAATGCGGAATGACAGCACTCGACATCTAAATTAAAATGGGAGTAATGCGGAATGACAGCGCTCAACATCTCCATGAAATTGGGAGTAATGCAGAAATGACTGCACCCGACATCTCCATGAAAATTGGAGTAAGGCAGAAATGACAGTACTCAACAGCGCTCGATATCTCCATGAAAATGAGAGTAATGTAGAAATGACAGTGCTCGACATCTCCATGCAATTGGGAGAAATGTATGCTTATGTGCAACTATTTGTAAGATGTTTAATAAAACGGGGCCAGCGGCTTTTGTGCCACTGACCGTTCCAAGACGGTACCCGGTACCTTCTGTGTTTGTGGTATGGCATACTTTTCTTCTATTTTTCCTTTTGATTGTGTTGAATGGGTGTTTCGGTTGACTGGGTTCTGATAGTGCTATATTTCCTGTTAGACGTCAATATCTTCTTACATACTTCTACATGTCAGCAGCATGTTTCTGAAAAACAAAAAAAGCATGACCTACTTTTCGTACTCTGTTATTTTAGTTGTTATCGCACACAATAACTGACAAACAGCTTTCAAATTTCATACACACGAACATATACGTGACAGCAACATATTCCGTCTAAAAGAAGGTCAATGAGAAAGGGATTGACATAATTACCCCACTTGATTATAACATGCGACTTACAGCGCCCAAACGGGCAATCCGTGTCCCATGGACAAGTTTTCTCGATATTATTATTATTAATATTATTGTTATTATTATCATCATCATCATCATCATCATCATCATCATCATCATCGTTATTATTAGTAGTATTATCATCATTATCATTATTATTATTACTATTACTATTATTTTTAGTTTTATTATCATTATTATTATTATTATCATCATTATCATTATTATTATTATTATTATTATTACTATTATTATTAGTTTTATTATTATTATTATTATTATTATTATTACCTAAGCATTCAATGTAGAGAATTATGTGTGCATTATGTGCATACATATCAAATGTATAAGAAAATGAAATGAAATCACGTTCATTTGTGAATCGTAAATCAAAGTAAAGAATTTAAGAAATTAACTTACGATCAACATTGTCGTAAGTTGTTTCAAAAAACCGGGCCCAGGTTCTAGGGTATACCAAAACCACACACAAAACGGGACAGTACAAATAAATAAGTACCCGAAAGTCATTTACAATGAGAAAAACTACGCATTCAAAGATCTACAGCTTCTATGTTTGAACAATGGACAACGATCTCATAGCAAACAAGTATTTATACATGTACTTCAGGCGCAGACGACTAATCGGGTGCGGATTAAAGCAAGCTAGCTTTATGCATGATACTTTTCCATGAGTTGTCCGACTTTCCTTAGAGCCTTTTCTGTGTCAGTTTTCATTATTGACTAGAAAATGGAGAGCATTTGTATTTGTTTTGAACATGTTCTTAATTATTAAAAGAAGGATGTATAGTTTAAGAAAATCCATATACTTTTGCTTACTTGTAAAAAAAACTATTACTCGTTGTCCATTTCTTAACTTATCGAGTATATATATAGATATAGATATAAATATAGATATATATATGTCGTATAGCGGCCACATACCCTCTTGTATTTAAATCTATGGTAAGCGTACTAGGATGGTAGGAGTAGTCCTTCTTTAAAAGATAAACAGAAGGTACAAAGTTTAGTACTTGTAATAGTATAATGTTTGCTCTGTTTGACTTCCTAAGTTTACTTCCAGTATTATCCTATATGTGGAGTAGTTGCAATAATACAGTAACATATCCAGAATCAAAAATATACCACTGAAAATGTAAATGAACAGTTATGCTTCATGAAATTTTATCCTTCGTGAAGTGAAGTCGTACACAATAATTTATTAACATATTAATATCAGTAAATGTTTGGACAACACAAACAATCACCTTTACAACAATATAGTTTCTATTAAGACAATGAACTTACTAGTTACGTAATATTTAGATAGTATACGTTCTTCTTGCTAATCTTCAGCCCCATCATTCAATTTCATATCACGTAACATCCAAACATAATGTCTAGTACTTAGACATGTAGGCTGAAAAATCAGAATTAAAAAACAATCAATTGTCACGTTTTGGATGTTAGAACAACATAGTTACTCGTGGTGCATAATAGTGAATGGTACCATTGACCTACACAGTAGAGAGGTACAACATCGTAAAACATAGTTACTCGTGGTGAATAGTAGCGAACGATACCCATGACCTACACAGTACAGAGGTACAACAACATACAACATTGTTACTCGTGGTAAATTGTAGTGAATGGTACCATTGGCCTACGCAGTACAGAGGTACAACATCGCACAACATAGTGACTCATGGTGAATAGTAGTGAATTGTCCCTTGGCCTACACAGTACATAGGTACAACATCATACAACAGGCCTACTTCTAACTCGGACGTTATGTTTTGGTTGCAACACGCGGTACATTTAGGTTTTGACCATGACCTTGATCAAGTCATTTACTAAACAACGTAATCTAGTTGAAAGATTAACTGATTATCTTACTGTTATTCTACCGCCTTAAAGAAAACGTGTCGTGCTAACTGGCTTATGGTTAATTTATATTCGGTAATTACACATTCTGCACGTGTTCTTTGATTAACTTTGAAATAAAAAACATGCATGTTGCATTATATCAAAATATGATCGCTAGAGAAAGAATATATATTTGGCCTGTTACAATATTTAAACACTTTTTACTAACGACATTTACACTATATGGACTTGGCAAAGTTTTAACCTCATATATATTCTTATTAGATAACATTTTCATCACTTATGGAACTACTGCTTATTGACAAATTGTTGGTATCGCAATGGGTACAAACTGTGTACCTATTTTACAGATTGATTTTGGTATCGCTTTGAAAAATATTTCATGTTGAGTCTTAAACCAGATACTCAGGCAGATGCCATCGGAGCTTTTAACAACACATCACCGTATCTGGATGATATACCTGTATTAAACTTTGACAAGCCTGTCTTTACTACAACTAATATAAATAATATCTACCATAGACAACACTTCAGTCCGACAAAGCCTATTTGTCTGATAGTGTCGTTTCTTTCCTCAACATATTCGTTTTGAAAGAGCTTGTAACTGAGTTTTGGATTCTACCAATAGCTTATTTTTGTATAACTAAACAACTACTACATCAGTGATATCGTAACAAATTTGCGAACTATTATTGTCTTATATATAATGCTCTAATTTTGAAACATAAGAGTAATTAAAACAATATCTACGACAAGAACTGTTATATCATGACTGTGTTCTGTGAAAATAACATTTCCTGTACGACTTTTGTGTTTACTTTTATATGTTGAAGTGATTTTCAAACTTCGTAAGGTCCTTGGTCGTGATCGCTTATATACACTCTAATCAACATGTTTAGGAACTGTATCAAAAGGGGCTTATGACCATATCATCTTGCAACGATCTGCATGTTTAGCAGTTGACCTTAATTATGCTATCTGTTTAAATGTGCGATGACCTGCTATATTTTGATAGACTTGGTGCACTTAATAGATAGGCTATTTGCAGAAAACGTGCATGCATTCTTTGCACGTTAAATGCTAAATTTCCTGTTCGCTGTGTATACAATAACTGTTCAACTTATAACGTGACACTTTCATTGTAACAGTTGTAATTAATATAAATATCTTGACCTTCAACCCGAATATGTTCATGGACATGGCAATTATAACGATTCCTTCGATTTAAAATATAATTACGTATATAATGATGTGATTCATAATTTTGCTACATCCATATTTTTGAAAACTTCAAAGGGAGAGAATAAGACTTGAAGCAAATAACTTTCATTCTAAAAGTATCTGCAATATAAATTAAGGTTTAGTTATAGTATTTAGATATGTCCTTGTGTGGACGCAGGAAAATGGAATATTTATTTATTTGCTATTTTTCGGTTTTCTCTAATTTAGTGAACATTAACATGAAACTCAGAACTTTAAAAGTGCCAAATTTATAAAAAATCTAGTTTAAATTATCAGCTGCAGTGTCTCTCTAACAAACATAAACTTTAACCAATCGAAAATTATTTTTAAATGCATCCGTTCTAAACGACAGTTTTACATAATTTAATCACGTATTTTTAAAGACAGTCACTTCGGCTGAAGAAAACAATCTTAAAAAAGTGTTACGTATAACAAGTTGAACACCTCTTTTACATAGGCAGAAAATATTTTAATATGATGCCATTACCATATATTAAGTATCGGGAATTTTTGAAAATATAAATTATTCTGATTGTATATGAACACTCACAAACGTTCTTCCAACTGTTTGATTTCCGGAAAAATGCAAATGAATATATCTTGTTTTAGTTTAAGTAAATGAGAAACGATATATTGCCACACGGCTAATGCAAAGATCAACAGATAGGTATCCTGAGAATGGCACCCCTTATCTTGACATTTGTGACCTACATAGTCTACATCCAGATACTGGTAACCAAACTCTTGATGCTGGTATCCTACATTCTGATACTGATACCCTACATCCTGACATTTCTGACCTACATAATCTAAGATACTGGGACCATATATCCGGATGCTGGTACCCTGCATCTGGATAATGGTACCTTACATCAGGTACTGGTCCTTTAAATCCTTATACTGGTACCATACATCCTGATACTGGTACCCTACGTTCTGACATTTCTGACCTACATAATCTACAACCAGATACTGGATCCCTACATCCGGATGCTGGTACCCTGTATCTGGATAATGGTACCTTACATCAGTACTGGTCCTTTAAATCCTGATACTGGTACCATACATCCTGATACTGGTACCATACATCCTGATATTGGTACCTTACATCCTGATACTGGTACCCTACATCCTGATACTGGTCCTCTACATCCTGATACTGGTACCTGTCGGGGATTTAGCGCAATTTCATGTTATTATCATGTGACGTTATTGACGCGAGTTGATGCGTGGCGTCGTTTGACGTCACTTCCGATGTTTTTTGATATAGTTGGTTAGTTGAGAAACGCAGAGACGTCGTTACTCTTTCATCTAGTTAGAAAACCCGCAAACGCCCACATTTTGGTGCCGTGACAAAAAAGCAGCATGAAGATCGATAAACTACGCTCAATCAAAGATGGTCAACGAAGATTTATTGAAAATCAGTTAGAGAAAATTGAGCAGGCAAAAGAGAATTCATTGGTAGAATTTCACGCAATTTTTGAGTCAATCACCAGCAAAGTAGAGACACTGAATTCTTTAAACGAGAAGATATTAGAACAAACTGAAGTTAGTGAAATCGAGGAGGAAATAGTAAGCAGTGAAGAAGATACTTTGACACTTGAAATAAAAATCAGAAAACTACGAGCTTACATCGATGATCGAGAAAAAACAGCAGTTACAGAACATCCATTGGTTTTTCCCAGACATCACGAGTCTTCATGTTCTGCAGAAAATGGCGGATTTCAAACTCAGGTCAATGTTACTAATACAAACAGTATTTTGTCTTCAAATTCGTCGCAATTTCACAGACTGCCGAAGTTATCACTTCTGGTATTTGATGGTAATATCCTACAGTGGCAATCATTCTGGGACTCTTTCAATTCTTCTGTACATACTAATCAAAGTTTGACCGACGTTCAGAAATTCAATTATCTCAGATCACAAGTGGAAAGCGATGCAGCCAGAACTATTGAGGGATTTGCACTAACAAACGCAAACCAAGGCCGTAGACTCCTTCACGAACGTTTTGGCCAGGTTTATAAGATAACACACGCATATATGCAGGCGTTGCTACAACTTCCGTCTCCAGGCAACAGTCTACAGAGTCTGAGAAACTAATACGACAAGATGGAAAATTACATACGGGGACTCGAATCACTCGGTCAGTACCAAGAATCCTATGGAACGCTTCTTGTACCTGTTATTTTCGATAAACTGCCCTCTGAAGTACGGAAAAACTTAGCGCGACAACATAAGGGAAATAACATTGAGCTACAGGAACTACGTAAAGCAATCTCCGAGGAAATAAATGTCATGGAAGCCGGTTAGATCAGCAGTTTGAACGACTATGGAACGCCAACTATGTCTCTTCTAACGAGTTCCGGTTCCCGAAATCGTAAACAGCAGAAAAGAGAAACCAACACACAGTTAGAACAGCGTAACAGAACTACTGTTTGGGGCGCTTGTTTCAGCCAAAGGTTTTTCTGCAGTAACTCAAACAATTTAAATAATACGTACCTCAGTTATATAACATTAGAACTGGCATTTTTAGTGGTAAATAAAACTACTTTACTTTTGAAAATCGGTTGAGAAATAAATATTTTACACTCAAAATGATTTTTTGATGGGGCTTTTCCTATGTAAATTCCTTGCTGGTGGGAGAGCAGAAAATTAAGAAATGTCAAATAACTTCAGTAATCCTTCATATTTTGCTATAAAACTTTCAGGGTGTCTTAATTTACTAATATCCAACAATTTAAAACCATTTTTGGATAAAAATTCTAAAAAAACATATTTTTCAAATTGTTCATGCAGTAGAATTTTGCATTGAAAATTACCCATCAAAAACAACTTTCGCACATAGAATTTTTATTTCTCAACCGATTTTGAAAAGTAAGGTATTTTTATTTACCACTAAAAATGTCTGTTTCACTGATATACAACTTATTTAGGTAGTAGATTAATTTTATCTTAAAAGTCCAAAAACCCTTTGGCTGAAACAAGCGCCCCAAACAATAGTTCCAAGTTATGTGTATTTTGCTCTAGTAATCTTCATTGGTCAACTGACTGTAGTACAATGAAAGACTATGAATCTAGAATTGCAGTCGTAAAAAACAAACGTCTGTGTTTCAATTGTTTGGGATCGCACCAAGTTTCAAAGTGTAAATCCAGAAACAGATGTCGAAATAATCAGCAGAAACACCATACAAGTATATGTCAGACGAAAACAGCAGAAGTTCAAATACAGGTAATGTACACAGAGAGGAAAACACCGCAATACTACATACCTGTGACGTGAAAGATAGCTCCAGTCCTGCTGCAGTATTAAATTCTACATCTGTACAGCATACCTCTCGTGTGTTGTTGAAAACAGCTATAGCACCAGTTAGTACCGGGAATTGTTCAGTGGTCACTAATATCCTATTCGATGAAGGATCACAAAGGTCGTTTATTACGTCAAGTCTAGCAGAAAAATTACATATAACACGAACAGAGACAGATACCATTCATTTGGCCTCGTTCGGAAGTGAGAAAAATCAAGTTCGTCACCTGGAAACATCGACTATTTCAATTGTTACCACGTCCGGTAAAAGAATTCCAATAAATGTGATTATAGTTCCAGTGATAGCTGTTCCTCTTCAGAATTACAGCCGTAGTAATACCAACTTACCGTACCTGAAAGGACTCTGATTAGCACATCCGGTGACTGATGATTTAACGTTTGAAGTTCAGCTTTTGGTTGGTGCAGATAGTTACTGAAAAATCGTCGAAGACACTGTTATCCGTGGTGAAGGACCTACCGCAGTTAAGTCAAAGATTGGCTCCTTTCCGGTACGGTTCGAGCAGCAGCAGATGGTCATGGAACCTACTTCGCCTTGAACGTTATAACTTCACTTTCACAAGATTTCGACCTTGAAAGATTTTGGAATCTTGAAAGCATGGGTATCCAGTCCAGTGACATTCACAAAGAAGAGAAAAGTGATATGACAGACTATCAACAAACTTCAATCTCGTTTTCTGGTGAGAAATATGTTGCCAAGTTGCCATGGAAACCTGAACATCTACCACTTCCGGCAAATTACGAAACCGTTAAACGGCGCACCCAGAATTTAATTCGTAGACTTCGCCAGGCACCAGCTTCTTTGGAACAATATGGAAATATCATCGCAGAACAAGAACGTAGAGGTTTCATAGAAGAAGTACCAGATCAAGACCAAACTAAAAATATAGTTCACTACATTCCACATCATGCAGTGAAAAAAGACTCATCTACTACCCTAATACGCATTGTGTTTGACTGTAGCTGCCGCATGTCACGAGATAACCTGAGTCTGAACGATTGCCTAAAGCCAACACCTCCTGAATTGAACGATTTGACAGCCATTTTACTCAGATTTCGGTTTAGGAAGTTTGCAGTTGTAACAGACATTGAAAAGGCATTTCTTCACGTTGGTTTACACGAGAATGACCGCGATGTCACAAAAATTTTGTAGTTGTCCAATCCGAGCGATCCAGACAGTTCCTTGAAAACGTACCGTTTCAAGTCCGTGCTTTTTAACTTCGAATGGGAAATGGAGAAACTGCTCGACTCACGACAACCCCGCAGACCTTCTCACTCGAGGTATATCGGCGACGCAATATTATGAGAACAAACTATGGTTAGCAGGACCGACTTGGATTTCCAATGAATCGCAGTGGCCTTCATGGAACAACCCTGATAGTACCATACTCTCAGCTTTTACCGAAACGACAGAAGTCACGTCACGAAAAGACTTACTAGCCCATACACATATGACGAGCTATTTAGATGATGTAATCTATATCAACCGATTTAGTCACCTTCTTAAACTTGTAAGAGTTACAGCCTTCGTAAAAAGGTTTATTTTCAACTGCCAAGCTGAAACCCAGTCTAGACGTACTGGGCCACTGACAATACAAGAGCTTGCTGATGCAGAAACGACATGGATACGACATTGTCAGCAGTCTTCATACGGGGAAGAAATCTTGAACTTACGTTCCAAACGATCACGACTACCACTCGTACGACAATTACGACTTTATCTTGATCAATCTGGTGATATCAGATGTGGAGGTCGCATACACAACGCACCATTAGAAGACAATACGAAGTTTCCCCTGCTTCTACCATTCAAACATCCTCTTACACGTCTAGTTATACTAAACGCTCACGAAAATCAACTTCATTCTGGAACAAACGCAACAGTTTGTCATTTAAGACAGAAGTTTTTGATTCCAAGAATACGCCAGACTGTGAAGTCGCTTCTAAGAAAATGCGTAACATGCCGTAAAATCATTTCCAAACCCTACCTGACACCAGATCCACCCCGCTACCAAAATATCGGGTTGACGAATCTTCACCATTTACAGTAACCGGTGTAGACTTCAGTGGAGCACTTTATGTCCGCACGGATTCCGGCAAAGAATCGAAGGCATACATATGTTTATTTACCTGTGCGTCAACAAGGGCAGTCCATCTTGAGCTTGTACACAACTTAACTGTAGAATCATTTCTACTAGCTTTCCGACGGTTTGTTAGCAGAAGATCTGTACCCACACTTATCATATCAGATAACGCCAGTACATACCACGCAGCGACAAACATTTTGAAGAAGATGTTCGAATCAACCGTCTTACGAGACGAATTAAGCAAGAAAGGTACCTAATGGCGGTTTATACCAAACAGAGCTCCTTGGTTCGGCGGATGGTGGGAGAGAATGATCGGCATTATTAAAACCACACTAAAGAAAACACTTGGCCGTACCTGTGTCACGTTCGAGTCTCTCCAGACGGTGTTAACCGAAGCTGAAGCCGTACTTAATGACAGACCACTGACTTACGTCACTTCCGGCGATTCGTTGGAACCCGTGCCACTCACTCCTTCACATCTACTTCATGGGCGGAGACTTACATCGTTACCACAGAACGACATCCAGTTCGAAATTGGAAGCAACCACCAGAATATTTCCAAACGGGCTCGAAAACTACAAACATTACTGCAGAGTTGTTCGGTTAGGTGGAAAAAACGAATACTTAACGGCCTTACGAAAACGGCATACAAAAACCGGTAAAAATGAGCAGACGATACAAGTCGGTGACGTGGTGCAGGTGCACGATGAGATTCCGAGGTTGCGATGGAAACTTGCTGTCGTGGAAGAACTTACTCCCGGAAGAGACATATATACACGATCTGCGAAGATCCGTACCAGTGATGGTTATACAACAAGACCTATAGCGAAGTTATACCCTCTTGAAATCACTGAAAATAGTGATCATTAACTTTTAAATCGCGATAGTTTTCACATTTCGCAGTGAAGTTTTAAAGACATGAACTTTCGTCAAGTGATGTAAATACATACATTTTTACGAGTGTTTGAGGAATATTGTCTTCAGTAAGTTATATGTTGCAAGATATATACTTACAGTGTAAATTTCTATTCACAAAGAGACATTTAGATTCAGAAAATCTGAAGGACTTTAACATGTTTAATACGTTATTCTCAGCAGTGATCCGTATTTAACATAGCTTCTTGAGATATAAGTAACGATAAACTTTAATTGATTTAAGGATTGATGCATTTCTTCAGAGCATTGTTTATGACTTTAAACAATTTCAGCTAGTACTTTGCATTTTGCGGCCCCCAGTGTGTCGGGGATTTAGCGCAATTTCATGTTATTATCATGTGACGTTATTGACGCGAGTTGATGCGTGGCGTCGTTTGACGTCACTTCCGATTTTTTTTGATATAGTTGGTGAGGATTAGATATAGGAACGCAGAGACGTCGTTACTCTTTCATCTAGTTAGAAAACCCGCAAACGCCCACAGTACCTTTATCCTGATACTGGTACCTTACATCCTGATACAGGTATCATACATCCTGATACTGGTAACTTACATCCTGATACTGGTACCCTACATCCTGATACTGGTCATCTACATCCTGATACTGGTATCATACATCCTGATACTGGTACCATACATCCTGATACTGGTACCCTAGATCCTGATACTGGTCCTCTACATCCTGCTACTGGTACCATACATCCTGATATTAGTACCATGCATCCTGATGTTGGTACCTTACATCTTCATACTGGTACCTTACATCCTGATACTGGTACCATACATACTGATACTGGTACACTACATCCTGATACTGGTACCATACATCCTAATACTGGTACCTTACATCCTGATACTGGTACCATACGTCCTGATACTTGTACCCTACATCCTGATACTCGTACCTTACATCCTGATACTGGTACCATACATCCTGATACTGGTACCCTACATCATGTTTCTAGTACCCTACATCCTGTTACGGGTCCTACACATCTTGATACTGGTACCCTACATCCTGATACTGGTACCTTTCATCCTCATACTGGTACCATACATACTGATACTGGTGCCTTACACCCTGATACTGATACCCTACATCCTGATACTGGTACCCTACATCCTGATACTGGTATCTATATCCTGATACCGGTACCCTTAATACAGAAACTGGTACCTTACATCATAATACTGGTACCCTACAACCTGATACCGGTACCCTACATCCTTATACTGGTACCCTGCATCATGATACTGGTACCCTACAACCTGATACTGGTACCCTATATCCTGATACTGCTACTCTACTGGTACTCTGCATCCAAATATTGGTACATTACATCCTAATACTGGAACCCTACAGATTGATACCGGTACCCTATTATACTGTACAATGCAAACTCTGCTGTTAATAACTACCAAAAATAAGCGACTAGTAGCAAAGTAAAAATGGAAATTGAGATGTGAACAGATACTGGATTACGCTAATAATACGATTACCCTACATCTTGAAGATGAAGCCTTGATTAGTTCCTAATGATGATGACCCACGTCATATTAGTCGTACAACGTTAGTAACACCTTCTCTCAACATCAGTCTGAATATACATGCTATATGTATACATATATATTGGAGGATTAACTGCTACAAAGAGACGTACCCTTATTAGATAAATGACAACAAATCTACTATTATCATTTCGTTATCCAACGACACTTTCCTCAGTGACAAAAGTTTGCTTTTAACTCTAAAGTGCTATACATGTATAATATCTTGAAATTATGTTAACCGTTACGGGAGATGATTTTAACGTTTATTAGATAAATGACAAAAAATGTACTATTATCATTTCGTTATGCAACTACACTTTCCTCAGTGACAAAAAAAGTTTTCTTTTAACTCTAAAGTGCTATACATGTAAAATATCTTGAAATTATGATAACCATTACGGGAGATGATCTTAACCTTCACCCGTACCTTTGGTGTCCGTAAGCGCTGTTGATAGTCTATCTTGTTTTACAATGTAAGATCATGTAACCTGGGTTTTATTATCCGCTTCGCCTCTCTGATTTTCCGATTTCCTCACACATATCAGCTACATTGCAAAGATTGATTTTAGCTCTTACGTTGTTTTGTAATCTAAGTGCAATCGATATACTCACTTCAGCGGGAGAATTTATTACAAAAAATAATTGTTATGATTGTGTTTACATATTGCCTAATGTTTTAGAATGTAATAGTATGTGTTTCAATCAACAGCAGTTGTAAATATACATACAAATCATAGCGTAGACACTTTCGAAATATTTAAATCTTCCCTGTCCATTAGGTTTTCAATACGGAAAATTGATATAGTGCTGTAAGGACTAAAATTAAAAGCGCATTACGATTATCGACGTGGAGGCTTACTCTACTTATTTTAATCATCTACCATAATCATGTTTGTACAATAACATAATTGTGTAAAATGTACGTCTCTTTAACTGAATATTACACCATTTTAATAGTATTACGTAAGTTTAAGAAAACATGTTATTTAACTCTTGTTTTGCAGACTATTATACGCCAATATTTTATTCAGTTTACCAAAGGTTTTAATCCAATCAAGGCAGTTTAAGTTTTATAAATCGCTAGCGATATTCGTTAAACGACGCCAGTTAAAATTTCAAATGAAAATATTAATTATTAAAAAATATATAATTCTTTGAAAAGTGACTGAAAGTTGAGTAGTGTATACTCGCTTCAGCGGGAGAATTTATTACTAATTAATTGTTTTGATCATGTTCCCCGGTGGATTAAAATGCAATAGTATGTATTTCAATCAGCAGCAATTGTAAATATGCCATACACATCTTAGTGTAGACAATTTCGAAATGTTCAAATGTAATGTCCATTAGGTTTCCAATGAGGAAAGGATGTAGTCCTAAATAACAATGCTTGAAGACTATCAACTATCGGCCTGGAGACTGATTCTTGTCAAATACCAAAATCATGCTTATACAATAACACAGTTGTGTAAGATTTACCTCTCTTTAACTGAGTGTTACATCATGTTTAATAGCAATACGTACGTTTTAACAAACATGTTATTTAACTCTTCTTTGGTAGACTATTATACGTATGTAACAGTTGTGTTTCTTTATAAGATTATTGCATTAGTATTTAAGTCAGGGGACAGACAGATTTAGGATTGGTGGTGCGCCGCATGATTTTAAATCTCAGATGTTAAGGGGGCGGGTTGGGGCGGAGTGGAGGAGAAAGGGTGTGTGTGAGGGAATTGTTAAAGTACAGGTGACAACTATTCCGTTTGAAAATAGTAAACTTTCCACGTGAATTTTCTCAAATTCTGTGTAGGATGACTCTCGCCTGGTGCTCCTCTCCCTCCCCTCTAAACCCGCCCCTAAACCTATATAATAGAATAACACTCTTCAGTGACTTGTAAACACAATTAATAATTTATTTTTTAAGCGAGTCAAATATCTTATATGACTTGTATTGTCAACCCTTTTCGTGTTTGTGATGTCGTTTGCATTTATTATTGCTTTTGCCTTCTTGTTTGTCTGTTTGCGTGTTTGTTTCTGTGTTTTGTGGTTGACTGTCCTCCTTGAATGCTACTTTCCCTGTCCGATCTTTTTATATTTCTTTTTCTTTGTATAGATGATTTAAACGTATTTTATTTATCTTTTGATTCACAGCATGATTTGTGTACACAAAAGAAGAAAATGAATTAGAACGAAAGTATAAGTACACATGATGTTCTACTGTTTATGTTTAGTAGCGCGCGCAAGCGAACTCTACGGTAACGCGAGTAGCAAATACTACGGGGAAAACAACGTGGTAAAAAAGTCAAAACAAATTAAGTCCCTTGTTAAGAGGAGGTCCTGGCTATATTCATTCCAAACGTAGTTAACTCCCAATTCTGTTTGGTATCCGGCCAACCTCCATTCGCATTGGATCTAGTCCATCCAGATGGCCGGTTACCAGGCTCCATTGTTAATGTGACGTCATTAGGTAAAAAAACGTCTGGCAATTTATAAAATAATGGTGATTATTACCAGCTGAGAGTCAAAGTAACGGTATTTCTACCTAAACTTTAAAAGCTACTGCAGCATCGATAATCTAAAATACAATGTTTAAATGAAAACGCATCGCACTTTAGTGATATAGATAGATGTTACGGTAAAGTCGGTGGGTGGGGAAATTTTAACCACTGCAGTCCATATATTGCCCAAAACAACAATTTTTTCACACAGTTCATTTTTGTACCAAGGCACAACTGGTTACATTGGATACAAAAAGAAATACAAAATAATTAGCCCAACATTTTTCACGAGATCATTGTTTGTATCCAGGCACAACTGGTTACATTGGATACAGTTACATTGGATATAAAAAAATAGCCCAACATTGTTCACGAGTTCATTGTACCCAGGCACAACTGGTTACATTGGTCACAGAACAATTAGCCCTTCACGAATTCATTTTTTGTACCCAGGCACAACTGGTTACATTGGATATAAAAGTATTGGACATGTTTCCATTAATAATTAATATGTATATATATATCTATTATATATACGGAGAAACATGTGTGAACTACCAAGGACAGAAAACCTTCGGACGAACTACGGCAGGGCGCCTAGCTATGACGAGATACACAGAAATCAAGCGTATGAAATCACTCCTTAAAAAAGGTAGCTGCAACACACGTTGATGAACTGTATCTCTACATCATAACACACTCGTCTGGAGGCACAATTAACATATAGACGCATACATACATACAATTTGAGCTCACTACGGCAACTTTCTAAATTGGGATTTCGTAAGAGATTCACGTTCACAAGGCAGAATTATATATAGGGAGAAACATGTGTGAACTACCAAGGACAGACAACCTTCGGACGAACTACGACAGGGCGCCTAGCTATGACGAGATACACAGAAATCAAGCGTATGAATTCACTCCTTAAAAAAGGTAGCTGCAACACACGTTGATGAACTGTATATCTACATCATAACACACTCGTCTGGAGGCACAATTAACATATAGACGCATACGTACATACAATTATAGCTCATATGAGTGGGCCACATTTAAGCGTTCAACCACACACAGCTATAGTGAGACAGTGACAATGAAAGGTGCCGGATCTTGGGGATACTGTGAATTCAGTAAATATAATAAAGGGAGATAATTTGAACTCACTACGGCAACTTTCTAAATTGAGTTCTCGTAAGAGATTCACGTTCACAAGGCAGAATTATATATAGGGAGAAACATTTGTGAACTACCAAGGACAGACAACCTTCGGACGAACTACGGCAGGGCGCCTGTCTGTCCTTGGTAGTTCACAAATATTTCTCCCTATATATAATTCTGCATAGTGAACGTGAATCTCTTACGAGAATATTGTTTTAGGACAAATGGTTAAACAGGGCTACACCAGGTACAAACTGGGTACAAGTGGGTACAACTAATACTATTAATAGATTTGGGGCGCATTAACTTTGGGTACATGGTTACACAGGGATACACCAGGTACAAACTGGGTACAAGTGGGTACAACTAATAATATTAATATATTTGAGGCACATTAGTTTTGGATACCTGGTTAAACAGGGCTTGAAGCAGACGAAATACTAACTCAGTAACAGGCTACAGCATATACATACAAATAATACAACCCCACACCCACTCGAAACAAAATGTTTGTTATTTATTTTTTGCATATTTATGTGTTGTTTTGTGCAATTCTTACACATATAGCTATGTTGCCTTCCGCCTCCCACACTCCGCCACCCTCCCCCACTAGGTACTTAAGCATATATATATATATATATAATCATATTTATCATAATTATATATATATCATTTTTGTTTGGGATTTCTAGTAGCATTATGCATCTGATTCATATATACTTCACCAAAATTGGGGCAATGATTAAGACAGAAAGCATTTGTCCCGATATATAATATCAAAATTACTTTTAAAGTGTTTTCATATACATCAACTTTAAACAGATTTATGATACGAAGCTATACTGTGTAAAAAAAGTTTTGGACCATGGCAGTGTTCGAACCCGTACAATGATAGCTGAACCATGACATTTGGCCATAACCCTTATTATCTCAGTTGATAATTCACAATAGATCAACAATCAACAATAATTATCGTTTACAATGAAAGTTTGCGAAAAAATAATAATCTTTTTATTGGTTACTCGAATGTGTCCGTAACTGTTACTTTTTATGTACTTTGCAACATTTTTTACAGACCATTTGTGTGTTCGCGATATTTTTTTAAAAAAATCTTGTTTGGAATTTAATGTTTCTGGTACCAAATTAACCGGGTAGGGTAGACCTTGATTACTAAAAAGAGATACGTAAATTCTGTCCACTAGTTTTATTTGTATATGACTTTATATAACCTGGTCCAAAACTTTTTTTTTACCGAGTATATATTGAAAACCTTTTTTGCAATCAAAACTCATACTCGTGGTAATAAAATAATAAATTAGCGAGTGCCTTTCTATTGCGCACGTAGGCAAATAAACTTCTTCCGAATGAAGTATCATTGAAGTTTCATAAATTGTGCAATAGACGGACATATAATTTACCTCTGTTTGTTTTCAGACATAATGAACGTATAAAACTGCCTTAATCGTGTAAGTGGTTAAAGCGATAGTTGTCCTAGGTATTCATAAATTATACACGTTATGAGTCACCTGACTATCGTCGCAAGTGGTTAAAAACGATGGTCCTATTAATAAATCAATTAATTATACGCGTTAAGTATCGTGTTATGTACGGAAGCGTATTCGTGCCTCGTCTTGTTGGGTTATATTGAATTTCTCAATTTGCAATAACTCGAGTTGTTATGATATACATCTATAAATCGATATATTTACGTCGACAAAACACGATGTAATTCCAATAAATGCAAAACAAACACGTTTAACTGTTTTTTTATTTTACAATAAATCGTCTTTAGTGAACTTGATATATTTGTATTTTATTTCTGTCGTGTTGAAACAAAGCAAATACAAATATATTAATATAAAGGTACTCGACGTAATGAGTATTATCTGTATTACACGAGATATTTATCTGATATACACGAGATATTTATCTGATATACACGAGATATTTATTTCAAGCTATGTACATTTTGTCTATTTTGTGATATAAATGTGTCGATTTAAAATCTAAAAAAATGATAAAACATTACGTCATGTTTTTATTAAATCAAATTTACACGGAAATGATTAGCCTCGGTCGTCCGGCCTGCTTCTGATTTTTTTGCTACGCTATGTTACGTGTATTATAGTCTCGGACAGTTTGTTTGTTTGTGTGTTTGTTTGTATGGTGTTTTACGTCATTTACAACACAGGTATTGTTATATATGACAGTCGATTTTGTTAAGGTTGAGTCAGACCATCCACCTTTCCTGGGTAGAACCTCAAGAACCTCCCGCCATCCGTAAAAATCGACACTTCCTAACATACAAGTCGAGCTCCCAGTGAGATTCGAATCCGCAGCGGTGAGAGGAGAGACGGTTTACAACTCAACGTCGTTAATCCATCAGCCAAAGGGACGCTAATCTCGGACAGCCAAAATCGTATGATGTATATGTCGTTTATGTCTTACTTGCAGCTATCGGTCTGGGTGTATATAAAGAGCCCACTAGCGATTAGTCCACTGTATTCGCCCCTTGTTTGTATAATATTGTAAATAAAGCTACATCAGGGTGGGGTGGGGTAAAACATTTGCACTTTGAATAGGGCCCTAGACATCTAAGCTAAAATTCGTGAAATTCAACCTCCGACAGTCTTGCGCTTCAGAGGGCTTCACCCGGAACCTCTAACCAATGGGAAAGAGCTAATAGGACCCCCATGTCAATCCTGACTGTCACTGGACCTTGATTGCTCTGCAGACGATATCATGCATCTTACTGGCGGATAAGACCAAATAAAGCGCCAACTGTATTTGCCCATATTTCATGCACATACAAGTCAACGTTTGCATGACATTATGTTGTAAATAAGCTACATGACGGTGGGAGGTTAGGGTGGAGGTAGAGGTCTCATAACAGGATAACAGCAAATTGAATTTGATGATAATAGATAACAATGAATTAACAGTAAATAAAATCAAATAGCAGTCCTAAAGTTTACATTTTAAGAAATTTGGTGGAGGGGGAGAAAGGGGGTTTGGGTACAAGATAAATAAATAACAGATAACATTAAATTAACCAATAATAGATAACAGTCAATATTATTTTTAAATAACATAGGTATAAATTTCGCCAATTACAGCATATTCTTAAAGCTCGGAAAAGTTCGACAACCAGCTAAAATGGGTCAGTAACACCAGAGTTATGGCCCTTGTTTTTTTTCTGAAAAATGCCATTTTCTGCGTTGTGAACACTCTAGCACCTTCATTTATTCTTTGATCTTTACCAAACTTGCATAAAAAAAACAAGGGCCATAACTGACCCAATTTAGCTGGTTGTCGAACTTGTCCGAGCTTTCATTAATATTAACAATCTGTGCGAGTTTGGTAAAGATCAAATAATAAAATGAAAGTGCTAGAGTGTTCATAAGGCAGAAAATGGCATTTTCCAGAAGAAAACAATGGCAATAACTCTTGTGTCACTGATCCGATTTGGCTGGTTTTCGAACTTGTCTGAACTTTCATACTGCGGTGCAGCTAATGAAAGCTGTACGATACATGTAGAAGTATATATAAATGTCGAACCCTGAATTATATCGCATTGTCATGCATTTATTAAACACCTTGCTTATAATTTATTCCATTCTAGTTAAATATCATATACATGTACATATCAAGTTTGTGTTTTCGATGTCATCAAATATTCAAAATGGTCGCCACGAAAACCCAAAGGTTACTTACATTTATATATAGGAAACGGCTGAAAATTATTGTTTCTTGGGTTGGCCTCTATCATGTTTATTTCTTTGAATCACACCGTACCAGTAGAGCGTCTACAAGCCATTGATTTATGTTATGCATTCGGAGTAATGTGCTATGAATTAACGAAGTTCATAAATGCATGAGATATGCCTTACGCTTTCACAGAGTAATACAGTTCAAAAATAGTCACAAAGTGCTTCATTTTAAGGTTATAAAAACATAATAAAAGTAGCATCACCGACAACTATTTAAGGATTCTAGCAGAATACTGTAGCTAATAGGGATAAATCCGCGAATTCAAGAAAGTGAACCATTTCGCGAGGGCAAATATTCGCGAATCTTGGCCGAATGTGTTTTTTGCTCTCTTAAATCTATAGTCCGCAAGCATGTGTACGTACATGTATCACTATTTGTCTTTATCGACCTTATTAAAATATATCTTAGGTAATGGTTTGTATCTCATATCGTATATACTTAATTTAAATAGTTTCAGATATTTCTCTTCTCTTTATGTTACGTGTTACATGAGATTCATTGATACATTGTTAATATTGAATGATGTACAATAGTTGTTATACGTAATACGGTATTATGTCATGCTCTTCTCCATATAAATGTATAGATAATGCGTGTAATTACTATGTATATTTAACCGCTTATATATATATTGGCGATGAACATTGTGGAATGTCTTTGCTTAATGAAATAATTGAATTGAATTGAATTGTTATTTAAAGACGGATGTTCATGCAAGTAAGGTTAACAGGTGTGATCAAACAGTCCTATTCAAATACCGAACAAGACCTTTAGTTTAACCAGTTTAGTTTTAACATCGATTGCGAAACAATTACATGTACTTGCAACTTAACTATATACATACTCACGACAAGTTAATTAAAGAGAGTTACATGATCATAGAACGCTATCAACACTTGTGAATTATTTTAAGAACCCGCCAGTTAGCATATATGGTTCGTGTATGATCAGTTAACATTCAAATAATGTAAGACCCTATGTTCATTAAATGTTCCATGTATATTTCATGTAGTTTTATTAGTCCCACTGCAATCTGGATAATACTATACTAAAGACTTCACATATACCCAGTTCATGTTTCATGTCCATTAATCTCACCTGGTGATGAACATATAATAACCCCAACTAGAGCTCCAGGTAAGCTTTCGGCGTTGAGAGTATTTTACCCCTGAATTTCTTTTCAAAGAGTAAAAAAATCAATCTGTAAAATAATCCTAATAAACTATTACTGTAAACCTGGAAATGTTCGCGTACTATTATAATATACATGACACATTCATAAGGACACTACCACTCATGTAACAACTAGACAAGAGTGAGTATAGATTAACTAGCATTATAAAAAATGTACATGTCCATAAAACTAACATATACTAATCAATACTTAAAGATGATTTCTATTATTCTCTTAGAAAATTGCTTAAAACCAGAAAGATTACTTTTCGTCGGAACAGAGTTGAATTGATTAAACAAAAATGAGGATTTATAAACGTAAAATGTCTGAAATAGAGAGTCTTAAGAAAAGTAAACCACGAGATTTTTGGAAGTATTTCAAGAGCTCAAATTAGTCTGTTGCTAATAAGATAGCATTAGATACTTTTCGTGAATATTTTGAAAAGCTTGGCAGTGATGTATTTAACTGTACAAATGATGACGCGGAATATATTTGTGAAAATAATGATTTTGCTAATCCTAATGGGTCCTTCCCAGAACTTGACCAGCCCACCACGATTGATGAAATTTTAAATGCTGTAAAATCTTTAAAAAGAGGGAAGGCTTTTGATAGTGATTGTTTACTGAATGAATATTTTATTGAAAGCATAGACATATTATCGGCTCATTTATGCGATATATTCAACTGCATTTTGAATTCGGGTTTTTACCCAGATAAATGGATGGAAGGGATTATAATTCCTTTACACAAAAAGGCGGTGTAAATGATGCGAATAATTATAGAGGCATTACGCTATTAGTTGTTTCTCAAAGGTTTTTACTACTGTTCTCAATAGGCGACTTGAAAACTTTTGTAATGAGCATAACATAATTTCGGATGTTCAGTTCGGATTTCGCAAAGGAAGATCCGCTGTTGATGCGATTTTTATATTTATGTCATTAGTCCAAAAATACTTGCATGAAACAAACGATTGTATGTTATTTTTGTCGATTTGATGAAATGTTTTGATTCTATTTATAGAAATGCATTATGGCTTAAGATGTATAGATGTGGTATTAATGGCAAATTACTTAGTATTATACGCAATATGTACCAAAAAGTCAAATCATGTGTCAAATCCTGCGCTAATTATACTGATTATTTTAATTATGCTGTTGGCTTACGTAAAGGTGAGGTAATGTCCCATCTTATGTTTTCTCTTTTTGTTGAAGACTTGGAGTTATATTTGCAAAATAATATAGATTCAGGTTTGCAATTAGATGATATAGAACTAAAGTTATTGCTATTTGCGGATGACATGGCCATTGTAAGAAAACACCTGCTGAAATACAAGGACTTAAGGTAAATATTGCTAAAACTAAAATTATGTTTTTTTGTAAACGTGGCGGATTATTAGCCAGTGAGCATTGGACCTACAATGGAGACGTTATCAACGTAGTGAATGATTTTAACTATTTAGGGAATGTTTTCAATTATACTGAAAATTTCGCTCCTAATCAGGAGCATGTAGTTGGTAAAGCTCTTAAGGCAATGAATGTTCTATTATGTAAATGTAAAGTATATGATTTGAGTCCTTAAACTTTATGTCAGTTGTTCAATGCCTTTGTTGTGTCTGTTCTTAGTTATGCATGTAAGATTTGGGGCAATACTAAATCTAAAGAAATTGAAAGAATTCATTTAACATTTTGCAAAAGGTTACTAAAGGTACTACCTAATACATGCAATGCAGCTGTGTATGGCGAACTTGGAAGATATCCCCTATATGTTAATAGATATATAAGAATTATGAAATATTGGTTAAAAGTAATAAATACTGACAATATCATTCTAAAGACTGTGTATGAACACGCTTTAAAGGACTGTAATAACGGAAAAACGAACTGGGTTAGCAGTGTTAAGAAATTTCTAGATGATTACGGTTTTTCTTATGTATTCGATAATGCTTCTTATATAAACAGTGACGTATTTTTGTATGACTTTAGAATTAGAGTGTTAGATGCCTTTAAACAAAATTGTTGTGGTACCATAAACAACAGTTCTGTGTTAACATTGTACAAAGATATTAAAACTAGTTTGGAATATGAAACATATTTAGATATTTTGCCAAGAAGTTTACGTCTATATTTTACTAGACTTAGACTATCTGTACATCCACTCAGAATACAGACTGGTAGATAACAATACAACACTTTGTGAAGAAAGATATTGCCTAATTTGTAATAGTTTAGATATAGAAGATGAATTTCATTTTGTATGTATTTGTCCTTGTTAAATTGATATTAGAAAGAAATACTTAAAACGTTGTTATTACAAACGTCCTTCTGTTTTCAAATATTTGGAGTTACTGAAATCACATGACAAGATAGAAATAATAAAACTTGCGTTATATGTTAAAGAATCAATTACATTACGTGGTCCCGTCTTAATTCCATTTAGCGATGACAGATGCGCCGAAGGCGGAGCTTATCGTACTTATCGTACTTAATCGATATAGGTAATTTGTGGGCGGAGCTTAGCGCTTATCGTGACGGACTATTTTCAAAGGAGTTTACTCGACTCTGTGATTTTATGAGACGAATCGATAATTATCTTCGTATTTCCTTTAACAATTATTGTCGTATTTATTGAAATACATGGTTTGTTTAAAGATTGTAATATTGCACAGAAAAAAAAATGCGCACGTAACAATCAATTTCACTACGAGAGGCGTGAATTGCGTCTAAATAAATTATCTGCCCGTCGTAATTGGCACGAGTGAAAATGTAATATCCTTGCTTAGATAAATTCCATCAAATCGGTGAATTTTTCAGGACCAGATATTCCTCGTTTTCATGTTACCTCGAAACAGTCATGTACTTACACACCATTCTCAATCTGTAATATCCACATTGACACGGTCATTGTTCGGGCACATTTACGATAAACGAAATGGAATTGTATCAAAGTTACTACAATGTTAATTACTGTCTATCTACATGTACAAACCCTATAAAAACAATGTCTACTGGTATTTTGTGTGGGATTAAAAATGCCGCGATCTTTTGAAGTTGCCGTGTGGCGTCTGAAAACAGCCGATCACCGCGATTGTATGACGTAATACAAAGGACCTTTTGATCTTGCGCACTTACCGCGACTTTGTCGAGATCAAGAGCAGAAATTAACAATTTAAAAGGAACATTATAACGTTATGTGTACTCGACTGCATTGAAATAAAACAAAATCTTTAACATATTGTTAAATATCTAACTAGATATTAAAATATTAGCACTGGACGACTGGATAATCACCTTGCGTCTTTACGCTTTTTATATTTTCAGAAAGTGTACTTCATCTTTTAATTTTTTAAAGGGCTTTTCGTTTGTGTTGCAGCTCCATTCCCCAAATGACACGTTTATCCAGACAAGATATTAGCCAACATTTCGGTCTAAATAACTCGTGAAAACAAAAATAGGTCTCTCTCTCTCTTTGATATATAGTTTAAACACTCATGGAATGTCAAGCAGTTTCAAATAGTATTTATTATAAACTCTTTATTATTATTATTATCAGTGGCTTTAACACACAGATGACTAGCTACAATCCAGGTAACTTAAACATTCTAATCGGATACTATTAACTGAGGGCAAACAGCAATCTTGAAGTTTGTATTATGCATTAAAATTGAACTTACAATTTAATTATCCAGTAACTTTTCTGCACACAATTACAGTGATTTTTTAAAAAGTTTTATCAATATATAAAACAATATATTGAAATCTAATGTGACACCGTGGGTTTAAAAAAAATATCAAGATTGCTTATGTCCCTTTAAAGGAACTTCTACTGTTGATAATTATATTGCTACAAGAATACATTTAAACCAAGAGAAATTTCATTTTAATTATATGAAAGCTTAGTACAATGTCAAAACGATTTGGGATTAATAAACCCGAGAAGCTAAAAATAATTGCCACGTGTCCCTTTAATTTAATCCATACTTAATTTTAACAAAATTCATTTTTAAGAAAGATATCATAGATGTAAACTTGTGGATTCTGAAATATGGAACGCCATGACTGTCTTAGGATTGGCATTTCTCTTTATGTCTTTACATTCGGTACATATGCCTTCAGTACATAATTATGCCTTTATGTTCGGTGCATATGCCATTCAGTTCAGTGCATATGCCTTCAAGTTCGGTGCATGTCTTTATGTTCGGTACATATGCATTTTTGTTCGGTGCATATGCCATATGAATTGTTCGGTGCATAATCCATTATATAAAGTAGTTTCTGAGATACTAGCCGCATTCACATACACATTTGAACAAGTTTTCTAAGTATAACAGGGGCCATAATTCTGTTAAATGCAGGAGTTATAGAAACTGACTCTGTGGTGTCTGATGATGCTGAATGCAGGTGTGTGAAGTTTCAGAGATACAACTTTAATCAAGTGACGCAGATGACAATGACAATCAAGATGAAAATAGCTTTTCTTCTTCGAAAAAGCCTAGCAAAAAGGACTCGACAAAAAATCGGTGCATATGCCTTTAAGTTCAGTGCATATGCCTTTAAGTTTGGTGCATGTCTTTATGTTCGGTGCATATGCCATATGAATTGTTCGGTGCATATACAATCCATTATATAAAGTAGTTTCCGAGATACTAGCTGCATTCACATACAAACTTGAACCAAGTTATACAGGTGCCACTGAGTTCTGTCGGTGTGTTCTTGGGCAAAACACTTTCCCTTAGCCCCGTCCGTCCGATGGGGACGTAAACCGGGCGGTCCCGTGTATCTGTCTATCCTTCCAGCACGTTAAAGAACCATAGGAATCTATTCGATAATAAGAGTAGGGCAGGTTCCCGGATTCCTATGTATCCATCCCCTCTCTCTGGGGCGGCTCTATATAACCTATACTGTGTTGATGAGCCGTTAAACAACATTCAATTCAATTCTAAGTATAACAGGGGTTATAATTCTGTTAAATGCAGGAGTTACAGAAACTGGCTATGTGGTGTCTGTTGATGCTGAATGCAGGTGTGTGAAGTTTCAGAGATACAACTTTAATCAAGTGACGCAGACGACAATGACAATCAAGTGATAAAAATAGTTTTTCTGTTTCGAAAAAGTCTAATAAAAAGGACTTGACACGTAAATGTTTTCGTACTGACGGATGAGGGAAGCCTAATTTCGTGGCGGTGCATACAAATACTGTTAGTTGATTGAATGTTGTTTAACGTCATTTTCATTACATGTTTTAGATTATTATAAATTATTCAACTTTTATAATTGGTCACTTTTCAACGAATTATATATTTTGTTTAATAATTCATATTTTCATTTGAAATTTTAACTGGCGTCGTTTAATAAATATCGCTAGCGATTTATAAAACTTAATTGGACTATACCCTTGTTGATAAACTTAATAAAAACTTGATTTAATAAAAGCTTGGTATATGTTTCAGTGATTTTCAGTTTTTAGTATTCATGTTTTTTCAAAAAACCAGGGTGACCAATTATAAAAGTTGAATAGTGGTGGAGACAGACCTACCACTTTTTCCTGGATAAAACAAGTACATGTACTTTATACCTTCCCCATTCCAAATAATCAACACTTTCTCAAAAGTCGAAGCAGTGAGAGAGGTTTCAAGCATATGGGCACATACTTTCAGTATACACGCCTTACCAATATAGCCCTTGACAACAGTTTGAAATACAGAAAGACTAAAACAATTGTTTTCTTCTTTAATGTTCTTTATTTATACCAATCAATATTAAAATGCACATCAAATCCATTATTATTTTTTTATTTCTCCATTAAATGATTATCTGAACTGTAATATGAAACTCAATATCAATATTAAAATTTAAAAATGCAGATGTGATTCTTACTATTGCTACTGTTTCACCCAATGGCATTTTACAATCAATACCACTGAAACATACATTAATTGTCTGAAGAGGAAAATAAGGATAGTTTCCTTTGCTGTGTATAATGCATTGTAATGAGTATGCAAGATGCAGTTTTAACATATTGAGAAATCGAAAGAATTCAGGACTTGTGTCCATTTTTTGGGATGTCACACTTTTTTTGGGACTAATCACTTTTGACAGGGTGACTAGTCCCGGACTAGTGGCTAAAACAAATATTTGTACAGCCCTGACTGACATTTGACTTTTTTGACAAAGTGACAAATAAATTACTGAACGTAAGGTTACTTTATCATTATGTGAGGCTGTATGCGACCGACATTATTGAAGAGTGAAAAATAATAGATTTAATTACCATTAGGCCTAAATTAAAAGATTGTTTGCAGTTTGCGACCGATCCACGGCAAATCCGCCGACACTAACAATTTTTTCACCCCGCCCATGATGTGTTCATCACAAATATTGTTGGTTGTTTCAATTATTTTGGGAAGTTTCATAATTATATTGGACGCTTGGAAATAATCTCTGCTGCTATAGTAAATTAAAAGCGTCTACATATTTTCAAATATTTCTAACGATGATGTGCGAATATTCCATTTATATGTTTTAGATGTTACATAAAAAGAGTGTAGATTGTATGCATTGGATTTGATGTTCATATCTAATAATTTTGTACCAAAAGATTTTGTCATTTAAACATTACTTCGAAAAATTTAGCGTCTAGCACTGTTCAATAGTTACCAAGTCTGTTTCATCTGACAGTGTTCTCCCCAGAAATGTTTGAAGGCATGTCGATTATATCTCAGAAAATATGGTTTAGGGTGTTTCAGTGTACCCAACCCCTATATTTTAAGGTATTTTGTCAAAAAGACACCGGATTTATGAAAGAAATAGGCTAGAGATACTAAATATTATGGTATAAACTTATTCAAGATAAAAATAAATGAATTAATAATAAGGCCTAAAAAAAAAATTGTGTGGGTCGGGTAACATGTTCAAAATTGGTAGGTAGGGTAGGTCGGATTTCTTTTTTTTTTAATTTTTTTAATTTTTTTTTTCGAAATGGACCAAAAAAAACGTCAGGGAAGATGCACTGAATTATGTACTATAATTACTGTGACTTTATATTGTTATTATTTTTTTTATTATTTTTTTTTTCGAAATGGAATAAAAAAACGTCAGGGTCGGCGGGTATTCGTAGGTAGGGTCGGGTGACCCGAACCACACAATTTTGTTTTTAGGCCTAACTGTATTACATGTCCTCCACAATTAAGGCATGTTGCAAAAGCATTTTGGCTGCGAAGGCATGTTAAATGGGACATGCCTTTATGGCCTGGGGAGAACACTGTTCATGTGTCCATAAATGAACATTTGATCAATGTTCTGTTAATATTTAACTAAACCGTTTAAAAAAAATCTATGGATAATACTAGTGAAGCACACGATACATGTATTTGCATGCAACCGACGGGCATATATCCCTACCTACCGACCCACCCCTAAAAGCCATGAGTCGGAAACTGCAAACACACAATTTTTTAATGGTGGCCTTAATTATTACGAATCAATGCTGTACATTTAAAGTGGGCGGGGTATGAGTCATTATATGATTATAATGTGATACATTAATTGATTACAGCAACAGTACTTATAATTACCTCAAGCATGCAGTCTAGATACTGTCCAGGTCCCATGTATAGATTTCGGTGTGGTGTGGTGACATCTGTTTCTCTCTCAATTTGTTGGATGTGGTTCCAAGCTCAGCTGGTCATATCTCAGACACAAACTATTATTACAAAGGCAGCTCACATGAAGGCTCCGAGGTAATCCGAGACACTCTTTACATAAATATATGTTGCCATGACATGATGTGTGCGGAAACGTTCTAATGGATTGTCTCCCATATTGAGAGTAACCACACTTCTTATGCATAACTCCATCCAACATGCTTCTTGATGTAGAGTATAGTCTGAATGTCATGCACCATGTAGTCAATTTAACACTGTAAAATCATTAATCCACACTTGATGCCGTTTAACAATCCTCAAACTCACTTTTTTCCATTATGAATACTGTTTTTTTCTTCAGAAAACACAAATCTGCATCAGTCAGCTGCTCTTATAGAATGCATCTTCTGAACCGGATGAGGTTTGGTTTACGTCTCACAACACAGTTAATTTTACATTGCTCTACATGTACATATATGTTCAAGCACCACTCTGGATCACAGTAAAACTTCCTGAATTTTCTTAAAAATACTTTCTTTGTGAAACTTGACGTCCGTTGTTCTAATTTATATCCAGTAAAAAACACGGGTTTGACAAATTTTCTTTTTTAAATATCATTAGTTTGAAGAGACCCTCTTGAATGTCTTCATTTCAGTTCACTTTCATTTTCAAAGGTATTAAGACTTTCAGATCTGGGCTCAGAAACATTCAGGCATATCCAAACCTGTATGAAATCATGAACTTTTCCCATTCTTGTCACCTGCAACAAAAAAATAGAAACTATTTGCAATGTGTATTTTATCCATTATTTTCTATAAGGCCAAAAAAAAAAAGGTTTGTTTCTGCTAACGGCTTCAAAAAAAAAAATAGGGTAGGTAGGCGAAACTTTTTAATTTTTATTAAGAAATAAACAAGAACCGAAAAACACAGAATTTTTTTCTTAATCGCCAGAATGTTCCTACCGTGACTGACAAGGGAAATATCTGTTTAGCGAGACCTGTAACTGGTTACTGTAATACACGTATGTATTATAATCTACCAAATGATGCCAACGTCTGGCAAGGAGTGTGGGATTTTACCAATTTCATGATACCTAAGTCTGCCAAAGATGTTGGTTTGTGAGTTACTAAATTCTGTAAACACCAACTCGATATTAATTTGCCCCTGAATCTTTGGAAATACAGTTCAGTCAAAGTCAGTGACTCAGTTATCTGGCCTTTAATCATGATAAACAAACGAGACAGGGCACCAAAAATACCAGGTGGTGAAAACATTGTGCCTTTGGGACTTTAACTCTTTTTTTCGACAAAGCAGCCTAGGCCTGTCCATTTTGGGAGAAAACATGATTATTTCTCATTCTGACTTAAATCATGTAAAAATGGCAATACCAGGCTTTATTTATATTTTCTGTATTTCAACCATTATTTTCTATAAGGCCAAAAAAAAAAGGTTTGTTTCCGCTATTAACGGCTTCAAAAGAAAAACAGGGTAGGTATGTAAAACTTTTTTATTTTTTATTATTAATGACCTTATTTTTGCTAATGAAAACACTTTATGTAAGATAAAAAGTACTGGGGAAGGCATAAATACCTAGATAATACATGATTATGGCACTTTTTCAATATTTGGTAATGTACACTGAAAACCCCAGAGGTTGTGAGTTCAAATCTCACTGCAGGAATATTTTTTTATCTCCATAAGAAACCTTAGTTCATGGGTTCAACTTTTTAGTATTATTTATCATGTTTATGATTTAAATTAATTTGTTTGCAATAAAAAAAGTTAGGGTCAGCGGCTTATTAATAGGGTCAGTCGGGTTAGCGGAAACAAACACTTTTTTCTTTTATGCCTAATCACCGACTGCTAATAACCGACTCAACAGACAAAAGCATGTCACAGAATTAATGCCCTTTCTCGAATTTTGAGGTACTGCTGTTATCTGAATGGGAAAATGTCTGCCACATGGACGGGGAAAAAAATCAAGCTTCTGTTGAATAAGGTAAAAAGCCTTTGCTGTTCGCCTTAACAATCAAGGACATATGGTAGGCTATGATTTACGTTTGAAGTTTTTTTCTACCGATACTGCACATAATCAATTTCTGATTTTTACGGCAGCCTCGTATTCCGGGGAAGGGTATTATGGGCTGTTTGAATTACTGATTAACATAGCAGTTCAGTGAGATCTTTAACGTGAACAGGTTATGGCTCTCCCTGCACACGGGACATCCCCTCCGAATGGTGGCATATTTGACAGTACCTTGCCCGTGTAAGTTCCCGATGTCTGCATTTTGAAAAACTTGAGACGTGACCCCATCGGGAATCGAACCCGGGACCTCTGGGTTAAGAGGCAAGTATGATAACCACTCGGCCACCACAACTCCAATACCTGCACCAGAATACATCTTCGCCGCCTAATAGTGTCGCACACTTAACAATATAAGTGAAACTATATAAAGTTACCATAATACGATGCTAGTCTTAAGACTCTTAGCTAGATGAAATTCGCAGAAAAAAAAACTACCTTAATAATAAATGAACAAATTTACTTTCGATCCAATAAGATTTGTCAACGTATTAATCCGCCCTTACCGAATGAGAAGGTTTGCTGCAAGGTTGCTGCAAGCTTGCAGCGAACAATTTTGTTCGCCAGAACATATACTCAGTACATTTGAAAACGCACATCTTTTTGCTGACGAAATTTATTATGATCCCATAAAGCTACAACAACACAATTTTGTAGTATTTATATATACACTGAAGAGATATGAAAACGCAACACGGGAATTTCCACTATATATTGTATTGTATATACTGCACACTTAATTGCACATAATATTCCAATGAAATCCTAAGATGTTTTTTAAAAAAAAAGTTGCAGTTAACTAGAGAAAGGACACAACTGTGATGTTGTAGACGTTTTAATCACACTACACTTTATTACAAAAACTTCATCAATGTTGAAGTTGCTCTTTGAAACATTGAGTTAGTTCAGTACTGTATTTAACTTAAATAGTTTGCAAAATGTTGTCTGTGAATAATGAAACATTGAAGGAATACTATTTGCTGTATTATTTGTTGTTTTAGTATTTTTTCCAAAAGGAAAGGTCTTACGTAGCCATGTACCATTCGATTAAAAGCAGCATAGTGTACATACAAGTAGTATAGAAACTGAGAGTTAGAGCGCAATTTTTTTATCTCCCGAAAAAGATTCACTCAAGAAACTAACAATAGCTCACCTGAGGCTAGAAGCCAGGCATGCCTTTATTTAAATAAAGTCACACCTGAGCTAGATGCCTCAGATGCATACTATTAGCTACTCGAGAGGTCCTTCCAAAAGAAACTCGCCCAAAACTCTCAGTTTCTAATCAATCAGGTTGCCATTTTAATAACATAACATTTGCAACTCATTAAGCAAAGTCAGACGGAACCGGGCAGTAGTCTTTATCATCACTCTGCGTATCATTTTACTTGTATGCTAACGTATCTTGTCCATTATCTAGTATGTATCGCTTATCATCATAAGCTGATAAACTTTTTTTATTTATTGCATAGCTGCTTATGTTATGCTTTTTTGATCTAATGACTTTCATCTCGTGATGAGCTTCTGTTGCTGTAAACAAAATAGTTTTATAATCTTCATTAGTTATATGTTTTTTCACAACACACTTTTTAACACCCTTACATTTCTTTGCGCTAACCTCATTGTCTAACATATATGAATATAACTTACTACGCAGCCCGAAAAAATTCAACAATAGGTATTCCACAAGTTTCATCTTTCATCTTGCCAATAACTTTTTTATTATCATTAAAATGAAACTTACTTTTTGGATCATAATCACAATTATCAAACAGTTCCTTATCCTTGTAGAAGTCCGCATACACATCTTTTGTTTTTATTTCATAACACAAGGAATCGGTATCAGTAAATAATAACTTAGCTTTTTTATCATAATTGTTTTTGATATAGTTGTAATGGAAATCATACATAAAATATTTTGACAAGTCTAAAATACACATACCAACATAAATAGGGCGATTTAAAACTAATCGTTCTTTTATTCTGTTTATGGCAAATAAATTTTCATTAAACATTTTACAAGAAATAAATGAAGGTCTTGCTGCATATTTTAAAAGGACCTCCTCGTCGTGAGTCAATTTAACATTAATTCTTTTTCTCAAATTTTCCATAGTTTTTCCAAAAACTGAATTGTTCATCAGTTTGAAGAAATCCTTTTCAAAAGCATTTTTACCGGCTGTTCTCTTAGCAGTATTAAAATCTATGTATGTCTTTAACCACTCTGATTCATCAAACTGTAGTATTCGATGTATTTTTATCACCTTTAATCCAAGCTTTTGTACAATTCTAAGTTTCTGAAATGCACAACATATTTTTCTTTATTTTTCAACGTCGTAACAAGTTTGTTAACTTTACCAGATCCTAAATTAAACTTTTGTTTTAAATTTTTACAATAGTCTGACAACCACTCATCTTTGATATTTAAACTTTCTGGAGCAAGAGGATAATCATTATGTAACTCATAAAGTTCTTCAGGATACTCAATATCACACTCAACAATGTAATTTGTTTTTCCTTTGTTAAACTTATCAACCCACTTGAAGTTGCCAGTAGGTAACGGTTGACACATAGCCCATCCGTACAAGTTATTAGCATCTAAATATATTATGTACTTGCTTTCTTTTTTCTTGTCATAGTCTTTCATATATTTGTTATTAGCTTTTGAATATCTATTTGCAATGTAACTCGTACCGCCTCTTAATCCTTTTTCCACAAACAAATATTGATCAATATCAGTTATTAAGTCGAGTTGAATACCAGTCATCTTGAGGCACGCATCCCAGGCTAACCCAGGACTACTGAAGTAATGGCAAGGATCTAATTTGTAATACTCGATACACATTTTTCTAAAGTTTTCAAAAACATCTGTCAGCAGCAGCACATCAGTCTTGAGATACAGATCATGATATTCTCCCATATTTTTAATCTTAAATGTTTTCCATATTTTTTTAGCGTGTTCATAATCCGCATCTGAAATGTGCTCATCATTTAATTGAGAATAAAAGCTATCTTTGCCGGGTAACTTAGTATCCCCGAAGCGTTCAAAACTGTTCATGTAATCATAAGGATAAACGCCTTTTCTTTTTAGCAAGTATAACTTTTTACCACTGTATTCTTGAGATATGTATTGAAACGACGGAACGTTTTTTACTAGATTATCTAATGATTGGGACATGAACTGAAAACTGTCAATAAACACTAAACTTTGTCCTAACATAAAAGCCATGTAATTTTCCATGTTATTTGGTATCACATTTATGTTTTGTTTAAACTTTCCGATGTGTTGCATTATAAAGTGAGAGTCATATCCTCTCAAGTTGTGAAACACAACAGGTATTTTTCTAGTCAACCTGAAATTTATATTACATATGTCATGAGCGCTTCCCCTGTACTTTCCAGTTATATGACAATGGTCCCTGACTTTTCTTAGAGAGTTTTCATATGCTACTGTACGGCTTGGGTCATCTTTTTTAAGAGTTATTGAAAAAACATTACCACAAATATGACATGATTTAGATTTTTTGAATCTAACTTCTTCTTCCTGTGACATTACTAGATCTTTTTTAAAGTTTGCATTCATAGTTTTCTTGCACCACTTTTCTTCTTCTATCATTTTTTCTAAAAACTTGTAAGCAGCATTTGGTCCTCTGTATGTCACAACTGGTTTTGAATATTGATCATCATAACAACAAACAACCTTATACTCATAACTGCAATCAGTATGCTTTTGATATGCTTCCGTATGTGATTTTTTAGGATTGTTCGATACTGAAGAAATACTTTCGGTTACTGCTTCAAAATCAGCATATATAACAAACGGAACCATTAGCTGCCTGTCGTAGTTTTTAAACTTAACCTTTTCATCTTTGTTTGGCATTTTTATTGCTTGTTTTCCATTAAGTGAAAGACAATCAGGCTCATGCATTTTTAGCACACGTTCTAATGTAAAGCATTGTAGGCATGTTTTACAAAACCATTTTTTTCCATTGTGTGCTGTTTGATTAGACATCAAACTGTTAAAGTTTTTTATCCACACGTAATGATTTTTTTCTTCTTCGGTAATCAAAAGCATGTCACAGACGCTCCTTGGAGCGTCTCTGGACGGCGGGCTAGCCTGCCGGTCACATGTTTTTTCTGCTTTATTTTTTGATATGTACAAAGGGTATACTTGATTATCTTCATACCCAAATATGTTAAAACAAATGTTGTTTTGTTTTTCTATTTTTGGGATTTGTTCGATAGTAACAGGAAATGTAATTCCTTTGTAATCAAGATCACCAATATGATTTTTGTACTTTGTTATTCTTTGAGGATCTTTTTTAACAGGAAATATGCAAGCCAAGTGGCACCATCTAACACACTCGTTATCTTAATTTTTTATATTTACCAATCCTTTTTTGCTGTGTTGCAGTTCTTTTTGTAAATTCAAATAAGAGCTACCTCGTAAAGGCTTATACTTTACTGGATTTATGTAGTGTGCATCAACTGTTGCAACTGTCCAATTGCTTCCATCGGAAAGCCATACGTTAATGTTATTCTTTATTTGCATCATTGCTCTAGTTAGCGCATCAACAATTTGAGTTTTGTTTATGATTAATTCTGCTTTGGACGGAAAATAAGCTATTTTATAAGTGCTTGCTATTTTACCTTCTGCGTCATGTGTTGGTTTACCTAAAGTAAGTTTTAAAACAACTTTCATTTTAAGACTGTTTGTTTGTTCCAATTCCTTTTCAAGGACATTTACAACAACTGGTATTGTACTAAAAAGTTGTGCAAGTGGATCGTTTTTAGATAAAATATCAACTTGAAAAACTTTCATATATTGCTTTGGTGATTTTTCCTTTTCCACGACTTTACTAGATTTTGTAAATTTCACAATATCTTTTTTTGTTTCCAAAACTTTACTATATTCTTCTGGTACTAATTTTACATCTTTTATAAGTTTTTTAGCTGTTTCCTCAATTTCCTTTTTTTCTATTTTACTATATTTTTCTGGTGATTTTATAAGTCTTCTAACCAATTCCTCAAATGTTTTAATTTCCAAATCTTTTTTAACCATTATATAATATTACATGAGATTATTTCTTTAAGCCCCTATTAATTAATTAATAATTAATTAATTTAAAGTAAAATATTTATTCCCCGGTTAGATTATATATTTTTTTTTATTTATCTGTACCTCACCGGCTAGCCGGCGAGCTAGGATGCTTTACCAGCTTGCCGGCAAATCATCCGTACATAATAATTTTAATTCCTTTGTCTAACAAAATGCTGTAGTAAGCAATAAAAGAATCTTTGTATAAAGTTGGATGGTGACTGGTTGCCTCTGAAATTTGTTTTTTGCACAAAGAACGTAGTTTGTTTATATCTCCTTTTTTATTTACCATGACAGTTTTAGTTGTTTTGCCATTGTTATGATTCTTTCTGTCAAATCTTGAAAGTTTGAAAAAATTAAAAGCTCTGCATCTAATTTACACGCATCTTCAAAATCAACCCTTTGAGCATATATCATTTGATCTTCCTTAAAGGTTTTGATTTCAATTTCTACTTGTTCCATTTATATAATTACATAAGATAATATTTCTTTAAGCCTATATTTAAATATATAATTCTATAGTATAATATAATGAATTGTAAATATTGTGAAAGAGTTTTAGGTATTATTGATCCTCCTGGGGTGTGCATAGATTGTATCTTATTTTACATGACTAATAAAAAGAAGCTTTGCAAGTATTGTACCAGAACCAAACTGTGTTACAAGTGTACTTATGCATGTATAAATTGTAATGATACTTGTGAAGTTTTCGATAACGAGCGTGTTTGCCTTAATTGTGGTACCCACAATGGTTATAATCTTATCACAGGTTACAACTACAGCCAAAAGAAAACTATTTACCACAGAAAGTAGCATTTAGATAAATACTTGGTAGCATTTGATTTGTCTTCTAAAAATAGGCAAAGATTTGAAAATTTGTTTTACAAAATTGTAAAGATTTTAGATAAAATAGAAGGCCGAAAAAGATCAATTAAATTTGAATACATTTTTCAGAAAATATTTAAGATATTAAAAATAAAAAAAGAAACAAAACTGATTAAAACAAAATCAACCAGAGACAAGTATGATAGGATATGGAAACAAGTCAGAAAAGAATTACGGCTTAATGCCATGACCGTTTAACTTGAACAGATGCTCCTACGGAGCATCTCTACTAGCTTAATGTCCATTAAGCTTGAACCTTTTCATATACATTTCCAGAGGTTCTGTGAAGTTATCATTTTTTTGAATCTCTAATATTTTATTGAAGACAATTCTAATTACCTCTTCATCATTTTCTAGTCCTGTTGTTGTTTGGACATATGATAGAAGTTGTTTAAAACTCCTATGATGTGTTTTTAACAAAGTCTTTTTTTCTGCTATTCTTGTTTTACTCACTAAGACAGCAACTACTGGAGGAACTGCACCAACCACAGCTATGAAAACAGGAATTGCTGGAACCAATGCCAATACGGCAGTACAACCAATTATTCCACTGGCAATCTGTAATGTTGTGTTTATAATACCACACAATTTATAACTGCATCTGTATGCAGCTACAAGTCGCGTCAAGTGATCAATTAATTCTTCTTTGGTTTTCATGTATAATTACAGTTAGACAATAATTTAATTAAGATATTCAGAAAATAGTTGCTCATGTTCTTTGGGTGATATTTCACCTATTTTTAATAATTCATCGATTATGCTTATACCTTTATTTATTATCTGTGGACTATTATTTCCTGATTCGATGCTTCCGCATACTAACTCCAGAGCATTAACCAAATCATCAAGACTATTGTAATATTCAACATCAGCACAACCTCCTAAAATCTTTTTGAACTTTGAAGAACCTTTATGAATTGGTAAATCAGATAATTCTGTTAGTTCCTTGAAAGCATTCTGAGACAGCTTTGAATAAGTTTTTCCATTGTTGTAACGCTTTGTTATCAAGTCTATACAATCATTATCTACTTTCATATCTAACACAACTGCTTCTCCCAGCTTGGCAATAAGTTTGTGATGACCAATAAGCTTAGGTAAATCAATCTGTAACATTCCATAGCGACCATCTTTGTCGATTTTGTAGGAATTTTTATTTTGTTGCATCCCTTTGCCAGTCTTTCGTGCAGTTTCGCTAGCTCCTCGAATTCGCTCAGGCAACCTTTCCATATAAAAATTCAGAGCATTTGCATCTTTTGCTTTTTTATTATATTCTTTTATAAGTAAATCTCTCTTTATTTTGGTGCCACCGGGGTCATTGAGTAATTTTGAATATTTAAGTTTAATGGCATCAGTTGCTGCTTTTTTCCACTCCTCTTTGAAGTTTTCTTCGTTGAGGTTTTTTATTTTTGTGTTTAGACCTCTTACGACGGGAATCAATTTATTACGTATCCCATCAGCCCTTTTAACATATTCATCATATTCAGCTCTTCCTTCTATAATACCTGGTATTTCAGTTGGCATTGGCAAGTCATACTTATTAAGTACGTCTTTATCCATGCCAGCATCCAAGTCAATATCATACACCGGTTTAGGTTCATTAGGCCTCGCAGCAGGTTCTTCGTCCCATTCTTCTTCTTCTTCCATTTCTCTTATTATTTCTTCATCCTCGGGACTAAATGATGAACGTTTTTGTTTGATTTTTTCATATAATTCTTCCATGGGTTTTGGCCTAGGCTCTCTTTCCGGAGTTTTTCTTAATTTTGGCCCAGACTTTATTGCCTGCTCTAGTTCCTCTCGGTAACCAGTCGACGATGGTTTAGGATCTGCGGTTTTCTTGGCAGCTGGTTTTTTAACATGCGGCGTTGGTGGTGGTAGTAGTGGTGGAGGCGGCGGCGGTGGTGGTGCTATGGCTCCACGATCAGGCGGGGCAACTAATTGCGGACGTATTACCTCAGGAAGAAGAGCCAACTGTTGACGTATTTCCGGAAGGATAATCAAATGTTCTGCCAGCCGTCTTGTTTGTTCTGTTATTTCACTAGTTACAGGTTTAAATACTTCTGTGTATAAATCACGACTAGCTCCTTTTTCTAGTCTTTTTCGGATAACTTTATGTTCATAGTCTTTAACAAGCTCACTCGCTTTTCGCTTTTTATCTGCTAATTCTTTCCATTTTAACAAAGACATGTATAATATTAGGTTAGATTAAATTAAGATAAGTTAAGATAAGTTAAGATAAGTATTATCTAAGTATTATTATAATGGAAATTCCAAACTATGATATGAAAACAGAAAACGGTAATTTTAATCAAATATGGAACTTTATGCCAGACTGTTGTTTTAGAATGTTAATTTGTGGTAATTCAGGATCTGGCAAGACGAACACATTAGTTCATATGTTGTTAAAACCTTTAGTTTACTATGACAAGATTTACTTGTTTGCTAAAAACTTGGAGCAGTCTAAGTATCAGGTCTTGTCGCAAAAACTGGAAAAGATAGCAAAAAAGAATAAAATCCAAGTGGAAGATATATTAGAATGTTCAAATGATGAAGTTATCCCTGTGGATACTTTAGATTCAGATAATCAGAAGATAGCCATTTTTGATGATTATGTTTGCGAACGCAATCAAAACGATATTATTAATTATTTCATCCAGGGAAGACACAAAAATTGTTGCGTAATTTATTTATCTCAATCTTATTACAAAACTCCCAAAGATATTCGGCTAAATTGCTCTCATTACATCTTCTTTGCAACTCCGGTTTATCGTGAGCTTGGTATGCTTTCCAATCAACAAGATGTCAGCAAAGAGCAGTACAAGAAAGCGACTGACAAGCAGTACGACTTTCTGTATCTGGACAAGCCTAGGAAGTTAGTAAAACGTAACTTCATCGGTGATTTATAACAGAGATCGAAGATTTAATCTAATCATATTATATACAATGGGGCTTTTTAATGATCTTGGTGAGGAAGTTACTACTGGCAGTGTTAATATTACAAATGTTGGTATTGTGCTGTCTGAGTATGTAAAACAAAAACATTTGGTTAATTATCTTAACAAAGGCAGAAACCAGGAAAATGTTTTGAGAAGTGAGCTTAACATGGATAATAATAAAATTATCAATGTTGGTAATCCAACAAAAGCAGATGATGCAGCAACAAAGCAATTTACTCAAAGAAGAGTTGCAAAAATCATACGTGATTATAATATTAATAAAATTCCAGACATGATAAAAACTCTGACAACAGGTGTTGAAGATAAACTAAGTCTGATACAAACAAAGTTACAAGCAAACCGCGAGAAAATGCTTGAAATTCAAAACGGATTGAAAGTTGAAATAAAACTTCTATGTGATGCTTTGAAAGAGCTAGAAAAGAAAAAAAGATGGATTGGAAGAGAGTGAAAACTACAATAAATTAAGTGAACAAATAAGAGCTGGTGTTTAAAATACTAATGCACGGATTGGGGAAATCAATACACAAATGGTTGACAATAATGAACTAGAAGCTGCTATTGCTGATGCTTCAAAACAAATGAGAACTGCTTTTACTACCGAAATAACTCAAATTAAAATATTAAATCAACAGATAAACACCAACGTTGCTGATATCGACAAAGAGTTTGAAGACATCAAAAAGAAAATGGTTGACGGTAAGTCGCTGGAGACAGCTCTGAACAAACTGGTTGACACTGATAAACTTGAGACTGCTATTGATGACGCTTCAAAGCAATTGAAAGCCGCCCAGGATGAAGAAACACAGCTTTTGATGGTGAAATAGCTTCATTGAAACAGTTTAATCAAAAGTCTGGTAGTATACACACAGCAATTCTTGGTATAATTGATGGGTTGAAAGTAAAAGTAGACTATTTGAGTCGGATTCTGCTGCTTGAATATACAATAGATGATGGAATTAGCATCATGCAAGATAACAATGGTTTTGTATCATATCCAACACGAAAACCACTTGAAAGAACCAAACGTAATGGTTTTCTCGGGGCGTTTACTTTTGTTGCCAATCCGTTTGTAAAAAGTGAAAAATATGCAACAGGAACTGCTGTTGGTGCAACAATTGTAAAACCCAGACGCTATATAGTCGAAGCAGATCTTACATATACAAGCATTAATCGCATAGAGTCTTTTCTTTTGCTTAATGTAAGTACCGGCGAGCCATATCAGCCAAAAATAGAAAACGGTAAACGAATACTAAAAGAAACAGCTGAAGAATATCTTCCGAAATCTCATTTTTGGTCTGTCCTTATATCCTCCGAAATGCTACATGCTACAGAAGTTTACAATTTTGAAAAATCAAGTTTTAAACTGTATTACAAAGGCGATTAATTTTAGCATTTCATTTAATCTAACTTATATTATATGGAACAAAAAATTGTATTATCATCGGAGAAAGCGTCAATAATTAATAGTTCAAATACACCGAGTAATTTTACAACTGTGTTTGACAGACCATTAATATTAGGCAGGAACAAACAGTATGGCATCGGACTCGATAAGATTAATTCCATGACTTACTCATTGTATAATATTAGTGAAGATTTTAATAACCAAGTGATAAGGTACCACAATGGAACAGATTGGAAACGTATTATTTTTACAAATGGAAATTACAGTTATGCTGATATCGATAATTACATCAAAGAAATATTATCTGTAAACAATGATTTAACCGATGACTCACCTGTCCCGATAAGAATTGAGTTTGATTTATCAAGTTTCAAATGCTTGGTTACCATCCATAATAATTTCATGCTTGATTTAAGAGAAACAAACTTTCATGTCTTAATCGGGTTTGACAAAGATGCGGTTATTAGAGAAACTAAATTTGAAACTGTGACACCAAACATAACAAATTCTATCGATACGTTGTATATCCGTGTGTGTGTGTGTGTACTTCTAAGGTTTATAGTCCCTCCGCCAACGAACACGTCAGGGTATACCTGACGCGATGGGCACAATAGAGTCTGGACTTACGTTGTATATCCACTGTGATTTGATAAGTAATTCTATTGTTGATGGATCATACGGGGATGTATATCCACTGTGATTTGATAAGTAATTCTATTGTTGATGGATCATACGGGGATGTTATTTATGAAATAAGTACAGCTGATCTTACAAGATCATATCCTTTCAAAGATGAACCGATAAGAATCGGGTTCTGTGAAGTAAACAAAACGATCATTAACAGTATTAATATTTACATTACCGATTTCTCTGGCAAGATTATTAATCTTAATGGTGTCCACACATCATTTCGTTTTGTTTTGAAGGAATTAATGTAACATAAGTTATATGGTATGTTTAAAAAAAGTTTATGACACTAGCACGGGAACATATACTCAAGTTGACCGATTAACTGGAGCTGGCATATTTGACATTCTTTCAAAAGTCGGATCAAAGATATTTAGCGAGTCTGCGAAAACAGCAGGCAAGAAAGCATTAGAAACTGCTGGAAAACAAATCATAGAAAGCAGTTCTAAAAAACTTGGAGATGAAGTAGGAAAAATGGCTGCTGATAAATTAGTTTCAGTTATTAAACCTAAACCAAAAGGTGAGATGATTTTAAAAGAACTTACAAAAGCTGCCACAAAAGATGCAGCTAAAGTTGCGGCTGATGATATAATTGAAGAAGATGTAAATGCAGAAATTAACAGATTACTATCCGGAAGAGGAACCAAAAATATTAATGCAAGAATTAATCGATTACTATCCGGAAGAGGAACCAAAAATATTAATGCAAGAATTAATCGATTAATTAATAAAACATAATCTAATTACTAGTATATATAGATGTTTCGAAGTGATCAATATAATAATAGATATGAACATGTACCTATTCAGTTAGATACCCCCATAACACGACCAGGAAATAATACCAGACAAATGAAAAGTGGTTATCAGTTTACAATAAATGACAGAAGTTCTTACTTTGATTGGTATAATGCATATTTTGAAATCAGTTTTCAAGTAAACAAACTTGCTGATGGAGCTAATTTAGCAGACGCTGACAGAATTGCTTTAATTAACAATGCTGCTTCATTGATTGATCAAATGCAAGTAAAGCAAAATAGAAAAATAGTTTACGAAGGAAATACTCTTCACAGATTTGTTAATATCAAAAGCTTGCTTGAAATTTCTGACGATTATGCAAAGACAACCGGAACAAATGAATACTTTTATTTAGATGATACGGCTGATGCAGAATCTCGAAAGGACGAAGATACCTATAATAAAGGTTTTGGTATTCGCCACGCTTTAATCATAACTAATCAAAAAGTTGACTCTATAATCCCATTAAATAAATATTCCTTCTTTGGAGGTTTGGAAACAAACATGCTTCCTCCTAGTCAGATTCAAATCAGCTTGCAACTGACAGATGATAATGTACTAATTTTCAAATCAAGTGGTGATGATGGCCGAGTAATTATTAATAAATTAGTTTTGTGGATACCCAGAATGATATTTAACTCAGATGGTTTAAGTTATGTAATGACAAATCATATGACATCAACAAGATGGACTTACCTCCGTGAAATGATACAAGAGAGCGGAAGTTCTGAAGCAACTGAATCCGTATTTAGAATAACGGCTGGTGTTAAAAATCCCAAACATGTGTTTGTTTATTTGCAAAGGGCTGACAAGAGTTCTTCTCAAACACAAAATCCTCATCTTTTGGACACATTTAAGGTAAATGCTGCTAATACTAATTGCTATTTACAATCAGTTAGACTGGAAGTTGGAAATGGAGTTTATTATCCAGAAACCGAATATAGTTATGCTAATATCAAAAGAATATTCAGAGATGTTATTAATTATTCTTACAAGCAAAATGATAAAAACACCGGAACTTTACTCAATGTATGTAATTTTAAAACTCTTTTCGGAATGATATATTTCGATTTGAGTTACAAGGAAAATGAAGTTAGTATTGATCCAAAACAACTAAGTCTGAAATATAAATTAAATATACCTCCTACTGCTCGATATAAAGTTTATGCTCTGGTTCTCTATGAAGTAGATGTTGTTATTGATACTGTTGGAAATAAACTAGTTTTTGTTTAATCTAACTTATAATATATATGACTTACGTAAATTATTCAGTAAATTTAACAGATGGTCAGAAACAAAGTCTGGCAAAAGCATATGAAAACAAAAGTGAATTAACACTCAGGTTAAAAAATAACCAACTAACTGGGAATTTTCCTTTGCTGCTAACAGCTACCCAAATTAACAATATTAACAAAGCTAAATCTGAAGGACGGGGATTAGACATAAATATATCAAAATCGCAGATGAGATCTCAGTCTAAAAATGGAGGCTTTTTAGGTGCATTAGCTGGTTTGATAACTAAAACAATTTTACCAACAGTTGCTAGATTTGCTCCAAAGGTATTAGGGCCTCTAGCAACAGGGGCACTTAGTGGTCTGGCAAGTACTGGTATTGGTAAAATATTTGGAAATGGAATGGTAACTGTTCCTAGTGATAAAAAACAAACACTTCTAAAATCAAAGAAATTAACAGCTGCGCAAAGAAAGAAGATAGCAAAGTCAAAAGGTCACTGCCCTGTTAAAACTAAAAAACAACAGCAGGACGGAGGATTTCTTGGCATGCTTGCATCACTAGGAATTCCATTGATTGGATCTCTTAATAGTGGTTTGACTGGAAAAGGTTTGCAAGTAGATAGAAGAGGACACGGTTTACAAGTAGACTCACAAATTAGGCCATACAGAAGTATTCCATTTATAAAAAAAAATTAAAATTTAAAAATGAACCTATCTCTAACTTAGATATAACAAAATGGGTTAAGCAGCTAGGCATACAGAACTTCAGGGGAGTGTTTAGCAAGAACAAATTACCAACAAAACAAAATAAACAAGAATGTGGTATTATTAATCTTGATGATTATATTGGACCTGGTACACACTGGACTTGTTACTATGATAATTATTACTTCGATCCGTTTGGCTTGAGCCCACCAAAAGAAGTTTTAACTTACATACCTGATATAAAATACAACACTATTCAATACCAAGATAAAACAAGTGTTCTGTGTGGATATTTCTGTTTGTACTTTATCAAAAAGTTACAAGAAGGAAACAGTGTGTACAATATTCTTTACAAATTATTAAAGCCTTACAAACCAGTAGAAAATAAAAACATCATAACATCATATTTTGTAAACGAAGTTTAATCTAATCATATTATATATGAGTTACTGTATAAAAGAAAAAAAGGTTACTGAAAATGTTAACCCTAAGTATGTGTTAGCCAAAAATGGTAGAAAAATGTTAAGAGCAACTTGTGCATCTTGCGGTATTACTAAAACAAAGTTTGTTAAAAACACAGAAGGTGGAAATATTGATATTCATAAAGATTTGCTCCCTTTGTTACCCAAAAAGGGGTTAACTTCCTGGTTAAAATATTGCGGTCCTGGTAATCCACTTGATAGCGGAGAACCGGTAAATGAGTTAGATGCTGTTTGTAAAGATCATGATTATTGTTATGATGAAAATCCTAGTAATAAATCAATGTGTGATAAAAACATGTTGACCGGTTTAAAAAAAAGTAAGTCTAAAACTATCGAAGAAAAGATTGCTAAGAATTTGATAGTCAAGCCTGTGATTAGTGCAAAATATAAACTAGGACTTGGAGAGCCAAAAAACTGAAAAAGGCGTTGAAATGGACTGACAAGTTAGCAGATGAACTTCATAAGCTTATACGAAGAAAGTTCACTCAACGCCGTGTGATTGTTAATGAAATTGATAAAATATGGTTTGCTGATTTGGTTGATATGCAATCGTTTTCAAAGTACAATAAAGGTACTAAATATTTGCTTACTGTTATTGATGTATTTAGCAAATATGCTTGGGTTGTACCCGTTCCAAATAAAACTGGTTTAAAAATTACCAAAGCGTTCCAACAGATAATCAGTACAGGAAGACAGTGTAAATTGTTGTGGGTTGATCAAGGTGTGGAGTTTTATAACAAGACGTTTAAGCAATTCCTCGATGATAATAATATCAAAATGTATCACACTTTTAATTTCGGAAAAGCTGTAGTAATTGAACGATTTAACAGGACATCAAAAGAAAAGATGTGGAAATATTTTACAGCTAACACTACAAATACATATTTAGACGTGCTTCAGGCGATGGTTGACAAGTATAATAATACAAAACATCGGAGTATTAAAATGACACCGACTGAAGCAAGTGATGAGAAAAATAAAGGAACAGTGTATTTCAACGAAGTTTAAAATAGGGGATAATGTTAGAATCAGCAAATATAAAAGAACGTTTGAGAAAGGTTATACCCCGAATTGGACCGAAGAAATATTTGTTGTTGATGAAATTCAATATACAAATCCTGTGACATACAAAATAAAAGATTTAAACAACGAAAACATTGACGGAAGCTTCTATGAATTAGAAATAATAAAAGCTGTTCAAGAAGTATTCAGAATTGAAAAAGTTATACGACGTGATTACAAAAAGAAACGAGCGTTGATTAAATGGAAGGGTTACAATGAGGATTTTAATAGTTGGGTCCCGCTCAAGGATATTGAAAATATTAAATAATATCTTGAACTATGCAGAGTGATGATAAAGACTACTGCCCGGTTCCGTCTGACTTTGCTTAATGAGTTGCAAATGTTATGTTATTAAAATGGCAACCGGATTGATTAGAAACTGAGAGTTTTGGGCGAGTTTCTTTTGGAAGGACCTCTCGAGTAGCTAATAGTATGCATCTGAGGCATCTGGCTCAGGTGTGACTTTATTTAAATAAAGGCATGCCTGGCTTCTAGCCTCAGGTGAGCTATTGTTAGTTTCTTGAGTGAATCTTTTTCGGGAGATAAAAAAAATGCGCTCTAACTCTCAGTTTCTATACTACTCATACAATATATAGCGGAAATGCCCGTGTTGCGTTTTCATATCTCTTGAGTGTATATATATATCATCTTTATTTCATTCATTTGCCAAATTTCATCAATATCATACAGAAAACTCATGTATTTTTACTTATACAAAGTTACCCACTTCATAAACCATAAGTCACAAAGTTAACCTTGATGCAATTTTTGTGGCTATAGACCTTTGAGGAATTACTCCACTCTTCCACTAACGCACGACAGAGATCAACAATAGTTTGCGGAGGGTGAACACGCCCATACACGCGCCTTTTTAACATATCCCAGACATGCTTGATTGGTGACATATCCGGAGATAATGATGGCCAATCGAGCACATAAATATTGTTCTGGGCGAGATAATTGCGAGTGATACCTGCTGTACTTTGTGACTTTGGTTTATGAAATGGATAACTTTTGATATATGAATACTACAAAATTATATTGTTGTAGCTTTATTGAATCATAATAAATTTCATCAGCAAAAAGATGTGCGTTTTCAAATGTACTGAGTGTATATTAATTGTTCGCCACTAGCGGTAATCTTAGGTGAATTTGCCGCAAACTCGCCAAAAACCTATATATGTTTGCCAGAAGTTCGCGACAAACCTGTATTTATTTGGAATGTTCACCATAACATCACCACAAACTTGCTTGCAGTTTTTTTTGTTCGCCACAACATCGCTACAAACTTTACCATTCTGATTAAAAAATTGTATTGCACGCCGTAACATCATCACAAACTTTTCAGTTCAGATTTGCCGTTTCTTTATTCGCCACATCACGACAAACTTTTCCATTCTGATCTGCTGTATCTCTGTTCGCCAAAACATCATCGCAAAACTTAAAACTTTATACAGAATTTTATTATTTCTGTGTTTTATGTCAAAGGACCACTTGAACGAGTCATTTTGCTAAGTATACATTTTTAATGGAATCTTATTTCTTTCAGAATAAGCAAAATATTTATTATTGTATTGCAAGAACATTTTTAAATACCAAACACCAGGACAACTACAACATTTAAACCTGAGAACAATTAAAATTGTATCCCAAGTGCAAAATGCAGTATTAATTTGCATTAATAACACGATGACAAGCCAATTTAATAGTTTAAGTCATTCTGAATTATCATATAGTAGCTATCTACAAATTTAACAAATATAACAATGTATATCTACTTTGAAATTTAAGCACACATACTTTAAATAACATGTATTTAAAAGTAATTAATGACAAAGATAATTAATGCTAGTATCAGAAAAATATAAGTGTACAGTCGTGTGTGTGTGTAGTTCCAAGGTTTATAGTCCCTCCGCCAACAAACTCAATGTGCCTTAGGGCGCACCGAGATGGGTACAATAGAGTCTGGACTTTTAAAATGTAATTTTGAATTTTGAAGTTTACATAAGCCTTGCCAACATGTCTGTTTAATGCCTAAATATACAAGTGCCAAAGACAGTGTACAGTCATGTAGAAACACCCAATTTATGATAGAGTGAAAAAGAAATGCTGGATCATAAAATTGCTCACTGGGTCAGTTCATTATTATTACCAGGTATTATTATTTCCTTTGATCTGAAGCAGTATCATGCAGAGGTTATACTATTAGAAACACATGTCAGACATTGTGTTCATAAAATTGTGGTATTTTTGCATAAATATAGCCAGTTATCAGGGTTAGACACTAACGTTTTATGACTACTAGCATATTGGGCTAGTGCCTTCTTATTTTTACTAGCCCTTCTTAAAACCAACTAGTCCTCCTTTTACTCTTGTGCGGCAAAATAAAAAGATACCAAAATATCATGGCTTGGCAGCTCCATGGATAAGGCCTCCAGGCTTTGGAGCTATAGACAGACATCTGACCAGCGTGGGTTCTCTCCCTTGCAAAGGCATGTCTGAGTAGAAACTTTATAATCCGGCTCTATCTATAGCTGAGGTTGCATTTCCTATATGACTGTACTGCTTGGAAATATTGCAAGACAACAGCTTTGTGACTAGGTAATAGTCAAATTTATTTATAGGCCACGGCCATTATACCTTTCTTTGCAGCGGCCTGCATAAGGCATTTTCTACAATCAAATTTCTTTTAAAGTCATGCCGACTGGGAACTGGGAAAAGGGCTCTGTAGGCACTTATACGATGGCTAAAATACACACGAATGTGTTTATTTGAATCATGTTGTTTTTTGCTGATGACGCTTTTCCTATTCTGTTTTTCGTTTGTTTTGATGGAGACAGTGTTCTGTATCTAAATATCGCCACATGTTTGTTTACAATGTGAAGACCATCATGTCAATAAAATGCTTAGAATGTAATACAGTGATAGAAATGCTAGCGTCTCTACAGAAAAAGATGTGGGGATATGTATAAAACGCGGGTTATTTTTCAGCATTTTGCTCCATCAAAGAAAAAAGTGCCATTCAGTGATGAGTAATTTGACACACCTACACATTCGCAGGTGCATGTCTTGGTCCATATCATAGCCATCTTTACATAATGATATTGAAGAGTTTGAATAGCGAAAATTTGAAATGATTTGGCAATTTTCAGCATCAGGATCATATAAGATCATTTAAAATCGACATTTAAATAATAAAAATAACTAGCCCGTCGGGCTTGTCAACTGTGAGTGATGTCTAGTCCTTCTCGAAAGTGACTAGCCTCGGGCTAGCGGGCTAGCGTTAGTGCTAAACCCTGGTTATCATGTAGCTGTACAGACAGGTGTGTTATGTGCACTATTTTTCAATGAAATTGTGTCAGTTTAAAACAATGGATTATGAATGAGTTTAGTTTGAGTGAATATTCTGAAGAGGATGTGCCACACCTGTATATTGTAAGTTTATATTAACTGTTTTATTTTTATATGTCGCAAAATAGCAAGATTTTCATCTTCAAAACCCCTGACCTCCAGAGCTAAATGTGTATATTTACGTTTGTCACAATGTGTGTCTGTCTAGGGTCTGGTGCTTATTCTAAGATATCCAGAAATGCAGAAATGACAGTGCTCGACATCTCCATAAAAATGGAAGTAATACAGAAATGACAGCGCTCGACATCTCGATGAAAATGGACGTAATGCAGAAATGACAGCGCTCAACATCTCTGTGAAAATGGGAGTAATGCAGAAATGACAGCGCTCGACATCACTATGAAAAAGGGAGTAAGGCAGAAATGACAGCACTCGACAACTTTATGAAAATGAGAGTAATACAGAAATGGCAGCGCTCGACATCTCTATGAAAATGAGAGTAATACAGGAATGACAGTCTTGACAGAGCTGGACATCTCTAAGAAAATGGGAGTAATGCAGAAATGACAGCGCTTGACATCTCACGCCTCAACATTAACTTTTGTCGGACAAGTGACTTCAGTAATCCACTTGTCCTGACCTATAATGAACTTGTCCGAATATAACTTTTTACTGTAAAGGCATTAAAACATGTAAAATACAGCATTTCTATTCAGAGATTGCGATCCGATGAAGCGTGATACATGTACACAATCCGCAAAGCGGTCATATGTGATTGTCGCAAAATGTTCAAGCGATTTTTATTTCGTAAAATTTACGATTAGCGTATAATTAAACAACTTGCTTTTGTAGTATTTTATTAACAATATTTTCACAACATAAGGAATGCTTTTTGTCATTCAAATCGGGAGAATAAAACGTCAAATACAGGGATCCCAAGCAATGTGTTCCGACAAGCAACTATCTATATATATCGGCAGGGAAAATCCTGCCGCGCATGCGCAAAACTGTCTAGTTTACAATCATTTCCTATTAGACTACACTCGCTACGATGAAGTTTGAATTTTGTCATTTGGCGTGGGTTTTCAGCGTATTTTGTCGTGGGTTTTCATTTTGATTTTGTTTTATACATTTTTTTCTACTTGCCCAATCGGACAACCTGGATTCAGAATCAACTAGTCCGAGACCCAAGTCTGGGTAGCCAAAACCTATCGGACAATGCCTAATGTCGAGACCTGCATCACCATGAAATTCGGAGTAATACAGAAATTACCGCACTCGACATCTCTATGAAAATAGGAGTAATGCAGAAATTACAGCACCCAACATCTCTATGAAAATAGGAGTAATGCAGAAATTAGTGCTCGACATCTCCATGGAATTGAGAGTAATGCAGAAATGACAGCGCTCGACATCTCTCTATAAATAGGAGTAATGCAGAAATTACAGTGCTCGACATCTCCATGAGACTGGGAGTAATGCAGAAATTACAGCACTCGACATCTCTATGAAAATAGGAGTAATGCAGAAATGGCAGCGCTCGACATCTCTACGAAAATGAGAGTAATGCAGGAATGACAGAGCTCGACATCTCTAAGAAAATGGGAGTAATGCAGGAATGACAGAGCTCGACATCTCTAAGAAAATGGGAGTAATGCAGAAATGACAGCGCTCGACATCTCCATGAAATTGAGAGTAATGCAGAAATGACAACGCTCGACATTTCCATGAAAATGAGAGTAATGCAGAAATGACAGCGCTTGACATCTCCATAAAAATGGGAGTAATGTGGAAAAAGACAACATTTGACATTCCCATGTAAATTAGAGTAATATTTGAATCAAAGTTAGTTGAAATTTCCATGAAAATGAGCATTTGCATTTTACACATGTCTGGATGTAATTTATTATTGTATGGCTTTGTCAACTTTGTAAGTTACGGATTAGGATAACTTTGTATTCCAGAATTTTCATTTACAGTATGAATTCTGCATAATATTTGTTTTTGTTTAAACGGCGCACCATTGTTCTATTTTATAATTTAAGTCCTTTATTTATTTTGAAAAAGTTTGCCGCGATGTATTGGCGAACATTGCCGCAACTTTGCAGCAAACATCAGCACAAGCATCGCCAGATAGCTAGAACATTGCAGAGAAACTTTTATGCAAATGAAGTTTGCTGCAAAGTTGCCACACACTTCTTCTAGATGTAAATGAGTTCTGCGGCAAAGTTGTAGCAAACATTGCCAAAACATCACCAGAAAATTATAGCTAAAAGTGTTATGCAAATGAAATTTGCTGCAAAGTTGCGGTACACTTTTACCATGCAAATGAGGTCTGCGGCAAAGTTGCGCTGAACATCGCCAGAAGCTGATTTGCAAATTTGTTCGCTGCAATTTTGGCGCAGACCTCATTTGCATGGTAAAAGTGTGCCGCAGCAAATATCCGCCAGAAGCCTATATTTTTGATAAGGGCGAGCCTTCTCTGACCCTAAAAGCCCCCTTTTCTTCTTTTGTAGCTTTTCACAGCCGGATGAAATATCAAAATCGTAAAAAGGGCTGGTAAGGTCAGAGAAGGCCCGGATTATCAACGTTTGAGCTCCATTTTATTACTTTTATGAGGGCTGTGCAAAATAGAACAGGTGGTGAAAATATTGTACACCAACCGGGACTTTATCTGAGGGGTCTCTAGCTTGCAGGGTCAGCCACTCCTGTAACCCTTTTCACCTGAGCGTAGGACCATCAACCGATTTAAATTTTAAAAGTAAAACACTGCAGTTGTTAACATTTTGGAAGATGATCGCGGTCTCATCACATTTAGGAACTGGGTGGGGTGATCTGAAGAAACGCTCTACCAGGAGAAAAAAACATGGGGGAGGGGTGTTGCGGGGAAGAGGCAGCAAAATTCCGGCCTTGTAAGTTATAGCACAGGTATTCGATATTGTATGTTCACTGTCGGGATCCGTACACCGGATCTTGGTCAAGACCCCGTTCACTAGTACCGAGTTTTGGTCAGCCATGTTGTAGAAAACGTGCGGATAACAACAGCAAATGTAGGTTAACCACGTTTTTCTTCTATTTTTGTTCATTTTATATGAATAATCAGTATTGCTATATGGTGCGGAAACATTTCCTCGTTCAAATATTACCGTACATTGTTGACATATTACTTTAAATGTTCCAATTCGGATCAAAGAAAAACAATTGCCGGTGCTGAAATTCGCCCAAAGTACCCTTCAGCAATAAATATCTGATTAATTTTCAAGTTAATGAAAATTTTGAATTGGCAGATTTATTTGTTTTTCCAATATACGTGCATGTTCAAATGTTGAACTTCATTCATCCGAAATTGACCGAGATATGAATCGAAACAAAATTAATGTTTGTGTACGGGGTCTTGGGCACTTGTGTACGGAGTACTGCAAATATTCTCTTTTAACTGTACGGAGTTTTGCTTTAAATATATTGTATGAAACTATGGTTTTAATGGTACTTGCATTTCATGTAATACATAAAACATTCATTGAATGTTTGTAAACAGTCAATGTAGTGTCATTAGAACTGAATCGACGTAAATTTCCTTGAACAGATATAATCATGCAAGCTATATAGATAATTAACCCATGCCGTTATCTATATTATGTGTTGTCAATGTAGTTTAAGAACCAACTTTACATTTTCTATTAACATGCTTAGGAAAGTTTGACATAGGTTAGATGTCAGTATGGGGCATAGAATTAATTTTAACCTGACAGGCAAACTGTTTGAAAAAAATACGGTAAGGATTTTTAACGCCCGTGGGACGTATAATAATACTTTATTTAAACAATATTTTATTCAAGTTCTGCATGGGATTGGACAACAGGCAATGCCTATGTAAGACCTCTCCCATATCAAGGTACATATAAACAATAAATTCATTTCAAACATAACATAAAATGTGGAATTGTAGTACAGTTTGCATATATTGGTTTGACAATTAACTTAGAATCTTTGAAACATGTGTACCGTCATTGTTTAGTATTAACACTTTGTACTGTCAGAAAGAATTTAAGTGAGAAAAAAAAAAGAATCAACAGAAAGAAAATCATACTGGAAACCAATACGAAATATATATAAAAATGTATCGATTATTACAAAATATAATGGTTTTAGTATGAGTTTCTGTAACCAATAGTTAATTTTGGAATTTAAGATAACTGAGAAAACAGACAAACAAAAAAATAAAAATGACAATAAAAAAAGAAAGAAAGATGATAATATATAAAAAAAAAATTCTAGCATTGTGACAAAACATATCTGAAAATACAATAGTATATACATACATATACATATGTACATGTACATACATCTATAATTCTACGAAAATCCCCTGGTACACTTGATGTATTTGTGGACGATAAGTACAATTTCTGAGATCGTCGTATCGTTTAGTATCAAGTCAATGTTTATATGCGTGACATCAACAAGATTGGCTAGGGTATCAGGTAAGTCATTTTTGAATTGTTTATACAGTGGACAGTTGAAAAAGAAATGAGTATTGTCCTCACATGGATTGCCACATTTCGGACATACTGCTGAATCTGTCAAGAAGTGGTCAAATAAATGCGTATTTTGATTACTTGAGTTATTTCTTAATTGACAATGGATGATGTTATCATTCCTGATTCCTATATTATAGTGATATGGACTGTCATTCCTATGTTCAATAGCCTTAAGTTTATGCTTAAATTGTTCAACAGATGGTGCATTTTTAGCTTCAACTTGGACGCTCTCTAATAGATCAGATTCTCCCTGTGTACAGTTATCCCATACTGAATCTCCATATTCAAGTATAAGTCTTATAAAGGCGATATATATTTTCAATAGAGAATGTCTGTCAAGTTTGTACTTAAGCATTCTTAGAATGTTAAATCGTGCACATGCTTTTTCGTATATATTTTCTATTTTTTTTTGCGACCAAGTTGCATTGGACTGAATTGTTAATCCAAGGTGGCTATGGGACGCTACGTCTTGTACTACATCATTATCAAAGTAGACTGGTGGGTGGTTATAGTTTCTTCTAGTGCAAACAAGGCTTTTGTTTTTTTTAGGATTAAATGTAACTGCCCATTTTTTTGACCATTCAGATATTTTGCAAAGATCATTTGTAAGAGAGTTGGCACATTCTACTGGGTTTTTATCAACTACAACTAAAAGAGAAGTGTCATCAGCAAATAACCGTACATCATTCAATAAGTCATCTGTGATGTCATTTATATAAAGCAGAAATAGAAACGGACCTAAAACAGAGCCTTGCGGAACACCTGCATCTATAGTACTGAAGCTTGAAGAAAATCCATCTAGGACTACTTTTTGCTGCCTATCAGAGAGATAGCTACGTATCCAGTTACATAATGAATCATTGATACCATATTTAGCTAATTTAAAAAGCAACCAAGCATGCCATACTTTGTCAAACGCAAAATATAAATCGTACATCTTTCCCAGCGTCGAGGTTGCTTATTATGTTATTATATATTTCTATGAGCTGATTTACTGTAGAGTCTCTAGGTTGAAAGCCTGCCTGGCATTTGCACAGAAGGTTATTCGTTTTGATATAGTTGAACAAGTGTTTAGATACGATTTTTTCTATCAATTTGCAAATAATACTGGTAATGGATATAGGCCTATAATTGCCCGGCATGTCAGGTTCTCCCTTGCCCTTAAAAATAGGAGTTACATTCGCCTGTTTCCATTGGTATGGTACTTTTCTAGTGGACAATGACAGATTAAAAAGTCGCGTCAATGGAGCAGCGATGCTATTTAAAACTAATTTTAACACCTTTGGGCTAATCATATCTGGGCCTGGAGGTTTCGATAATTTCAAGATTTTCAATTGATCAATTACTTCCGTTTCATTTATAATAAAGTCATTCATTTTATAGTCAGTGCGATTATGAAAAGTAGGTAATGGGGGACTACCGATATACAGAGTTATCTGAACATTCTGTTGGTTTTATCTCCCTTGTCCGCTACGTGGCGCTGCATTGGGTAGTTCCGGTTTACAACAAAAACAGCTGATAGATTAGTCAGTGTAGAAATTCTTCCACGTTCATCAATTATTTAGCCGTATCTCGTCGTTGGCAAACCTACATGTAAGTAGTATTCATTACTCTTTATCTTTGTCATTTATATTGTGAAATGTCAAATGCGAAGAAATATCGTAAAGGTGGAAATTTCCCGATAATTGTGAGCGGTGATCGCTCGTGAATATGGGACATAAGGGACCAGACACAATGTACCACATTTGGGGACAATAGGGACTGCATTAAGGTGTTAACATGTGATTGTATTTACTCAAAAATACCAATACACTTGTCGCCAATTAAAGATGTTGGAATTCTTTAATTGTTCCCACTAATCATGCTAATGACAATTAACTACACATTAATTAGGTGTTAATTTTACAAACTGGTGTATTGTTTTGTTCATACCAAGCCTACATACCTATAAATGCTGATGAAATATCTAGCAACTTCAAAACTTATCCAGCCTTAAAACTGGAAAGTTGTATTCTGTTTGTCAAGAATTCGGGCAATTAGCAACTGTCATATGCAAATTGGTCAAAACATACCATTATTAGGACTGGACTTACATGCAAGGTAAACATGTTCTTTGATTTTAAATACTATTAGTAAGCTATTATTTGTTTTCTATTTAATTTCAAGTTTTGATGATTTGAACTTATTAGTATAAATATATTTTTTATTAAGGAAGATATTTCCTTAAGTTGGTAATTGATTCCAGAATTCTGCATACAATAATTACATGAAAATTACTGAATATAAACACATGACAGTAGGACTCCATCATGTTTAAATAGTGTAAGATCTAATATTATGAACAATTACTTTTAATTAAACTTAAATTCTGGAAAAAGAATGAACATTTCAACCTATAACTTTATTGAATAATTGGCCATCAAATGATATTCTTGAGATTAAGTTATCCTTTAAATTATCATTTAAATAATCAAATTATGATATTTACCATTGCCATACACAACTATTATCAATGCAAATCTACATTTTTAACTAAGTTTTGAATGGTCCCTTGTGTCCCATAATGTGGTCCCTTTTGTCCCCAAATGTGGTCCCTTTTGTCCATGGTCCCTTATGTCCCACTACCTCGCTCGTCATGTCAGGACAATTTACTTTTGAATGCCGCATTTGACTAACATGGATTAGTATTCTTTGTAGAATATTGGTGATTGATAAATAAAATAATGATAAAAAATACATGAGATGTAAATAATGAATTTGTTCTGGTCGGACTAAAAATATTTTTTTATGAAAATACCCCACCCACTTAGTGAAGACTGTTCATGTTTACTTCAGGTATAATTGAAAGTTCAATTTTAAATTTACTGAGATATTATTTAATGTCAAATGTTAACTGTGAACTAATAAATGGCTTTTATAATTTTCAGGTGAAATGGCTGACCCAGAAACTCCAAGAATACGTCAGAGGGCTGCTTCTGGTGGGAAGCGTTACTGTGTTTTGTGTAAACGGTACGAGAACGAAATAATTGAAGATGGCTTCAAGATCACTTTACACAGGATACCTGGTGGTCAGAGCAAACCTGAAATATCCCGGAAGAAGGCATGGATTCGAACAATGAAACTGCATAGACCAGATTTGCCACTGACAGACAATACCAGAGTGTGCATATTACACTTTGAAAACAAACAGTACATTCGTGGTGAATCCGTCCCAAAGTATTTTAACTTGAATAAGAATGCCGAGCCTAGAAAAGTAAGACGACCTCTTTCAGAAAAATTCAGCAATATACAGTGTGAAACTCTTGAAAACACTGATAGTTTGGCATTAGACTGCACAGACGTGTCAGTTGTGGGCGATGAACCTGACATTTTGCTTTCGGAAACATTTATTGATCATATTGACAATTGTCATACTGTTGAAATTGAAAATACCAGTGTATTACCGGAGTGCATAGTGATAGACCCACGTTCTGTTTTAACTGAACATGATTATGGGACTCTAGAATCCAACCCAAATGTGCCAGTGACTACAAATGCAGGATCACAAACATTACCGTTACCAAAGTCGCTCATGAAACCTGAGGACATCGAGAATGATGACGAACGGACAAGATTTTATACCGGGTATCCCAACTATGCAACATTCTTGTTGATATTTCAAACATTATTAAGTCATGGGGCTGATAAATTAACCTACTGGGAGGGTCAGAAACGTTCACTGGGCGGGGAGAACAGAACTTACAATGACGACAGTGTGGGAAAGCCTGGTCGAAAAAGGCGATTGCGACCGTTGGATGAATTTTATATGGTGTGCGTTCGTCTTAGATTAGGTCTTCTGCAGGATCATCTAAAAGATGTGTTTGGTGTTTCAGTGATGACAGTATCGAGAATAATGAACACTTGGATAAATTTCATGTATGACCATATGAAAAGTTTGATTCCGTGGCCTACTAGAGACCAGATAATGTCCAATCTACCAAAATGCTTCGCCGAGATGCCGCAAGTTAGAATTGTTGTGGACGCAACAGAATTTTTTTGTGAAAAGCCAAGTTCGTTAACGGCACAAAACCTAACTTGGAGTGAGTATAAGCACCATAACACGTTCAAAGTTCTTGTGGGAGTAGCACCAAATGGGTTAGTGACATTTATTTCGCGTGTATGGGGAGGTCATACATCGGACCGCCACATAGTGCAGAAGGATGGCCATTTATTTATTCCCAGAATGGAACCTGGCGATATCATTCAGGCTGACAAGGGGTTTACCGTGGCAGATTTGCTTCCTCCACATATAGGACTAAATATGCCACCATTTGTATCGAGGTCAAGACAGATGACTAAAAGTCAGTTTTTTAAAACTCAGCAGATTGCAACCTCGCGCATTGTTGTGGAGATGAAAATGGAACAAATTAAGAACTTTCGGGCTCTACAGACTGTCTTGCCATTATCTGAAGCTCACCTGGCCGAGCAAATCATCGTCATTTGTACTGCGATTACTAATTTGTATGAACCATTACTGAAATAAGTAAGACGTAAGACATGTGATGACAGATCAAATCTGCTTAACTATAGGGATTGCTAATGCTGGTTATGTGTTAATAAACATGTTCTTTTGGGGACTCAAAGTAAATGTGTGTGCGTGTGGTTAAATTTTGCTTTGAACATTCAAACTGCCAAACTGATAACTCAGGTTACAAATAAATACACCAGAAAAAAAAAATCTAAATATTTATTTAAAGGAAATGAAATAAAATCTAAATACTGAGAATGAGATGTGTTTTATTTTTCTTGTTGACAGAAGTACTGATATGACAATTGTATTATTAACAATGTAATGAACAGGGCAAAAAGGCCATCCCTAAAAAAGTGTTGGTTTGCTGTGCTCGACCTACACACTAAAAAGCCCTTTCCAAAACTTGTTATTGCAATTCTTTTGACTTTTTTTTACTATTTTAAGTATAGTTTCCCTTTAATTTCTTCTTTTTTTTTTACTGTCTTTGTAAAAGAAAAAAATATTCACCTACCTACCCACCTAAAACTTTTTGGGTCGGAGCACAGCAAACCAACAATTTTTTAAGGATGGCCTCAGCAACAAATAAACAATGTACATGTATAGCAAGCACAGTTGCTGTTTTGGAGAGAATAACAGATTTTATTTGATCGAGAAGTGAGCAAATTTTAGATTTTCACAAATGCCAAGCATCGGTGAAATCACTCCGAGATAAAATAAAATATGATTTCGCGCCGAAACATCAAATGTTGTATTTATGTATTAATTACATGGTGAAGTTCCTAAAGGCTATTTTCACTAATCATAATTTACACAAGCACAACATACGGCATTCTGAGTCTGACATCTAAAGTGTATTGCATTGCACTCAGCAGGGTTTATTAATATATATTAATAAAAAATTTCAAAAAATTATTCACTGATTTTCAAAACAATATTTTACTGTCTTAGCGACACTTCCAAGTTAAATATATATAAATTCAACACATATTTTCCAAAACTAATTTTAAATTGAAGAAAGCAGATCTGGCAGTGAAAATAGAAACTATGTTTCACAACATTATTTAACTTTAAAAGTTTTATTTCACTGATTGCTTACATGCATTGCAACCGGCATGATCTTAAAGGGACATATGACAATCTTGCAGAATGTTTCAAGCTTTAAAATTAAAACCTCTATAATTCCATTATCTTTATTTTCTAAAAATATTGTTCGGGCAGTGAAAATAACACTACCAGTTTAATTTCAAGGAACGAAGTCACACTTTTATTTCTCTACATAAAGTCCCTATCCTGCCATCAACAGACAAATTTAACTAACATATGTATACCGTTTCTAAACCTACTAACGACAAGTTATATATATATCTTAAAGTTTGAAAATCTGAACTCTATAAACACAATATAAACGGCTTTAAACAGCGAAGCCAAACACTGGAACGTTGAATTGTTGCTCACAATTCATTTTACACATTTCAATTTCGGGTATTTTAAGTACCCATGAATAAACATATACTTTTAATCGGCATATACATATTATTTTATGACCTGAACACCTGGATATGATATGGATAATTACTTTATGCATTTCATGCCGACCAATCAACACAACATTGTTCCAGGTTATATTACACATGTTTACCATAGATAAATCTGTGTGCCTGACTGGTGAAACTTTACTAAGGCCTTTTCTACAACGGTCAATACATTAGTTGTTTTCCACGTTTGATGCGATTAGTGAACAATTCAGCCACAAAGAAAGAACTGTAGAAAAATTTCAACCGAAATAACATATTTTGCCAGAACTTCTCATCAAAATGAACTCGTTGAACATTTATGCCTTTCTTCGTCCAAATTATAAAGTCGCACCAGTCTACACCAACTATTTTCATTTGTCCCATAATCTGGTACATATAGTTATGGTTTGATTTCAGAACCAAATTATTGTTTTTATCTAAATCACCACAGAATTGTTTCAAAGACACACACTCCTTTGGTGATAGATTTCTTCCACTGTATGGGCACTTAATTTCAACAGCACCGATACCACAGGTTTTACAATTGACAATGCCATCCACACTTGCACCGAGATACGGAAATTCTTTCGACATCACTAAACCTGTCGTTTCCACAGTCACACAACTGCCACATTTACGCATATGAGTTCTTGTATACTCGCGTCTCGCATGGGACTCTTTTTTTCTACCATATCGCATTGCTTTGGTGTCAAAACTGGCCTCGTAGCCACGTGTCTGCTTGATGATGTTGTCTGGTTTAGTTTCAGGCCTTTTCTTGCAAATCTTACCGAAATTGGATGCTGTCAAGATATACGTTCGCATTTCCTTCCATTTCATATTCGAACTTTGTCCTTTGGTTGAGTCTTTCACTACTGTGATTTCATTCTCTGAAAGTTCAATCTCAGATACAAAGTTCCTGAATTCAGTCTGACATACACTTGAGTTCAGATCGACATGGTCACAGTACATAATATCGGTCTGGTACTTCTTCATGACATCCGACAAATCAACAATGTTTGGATTCAAGGTCTGGAAGAGAACCGAATTTGGACAAGCTTGGCCTAACCCAGCTAATATCTGCTGTAAAAACAAATCTGGGTCCTTGCAAGGTCCAGCCTGGTATACATCAGGGTAGGGTTTTATGGGCTGCTCTTTTTCCTGTGCCGGATTAACAAACTTGATGTCTGCCAACCTTTTTGGGCTCAACTTTTTCAAAGTTTGTGGTTGTAGCCATTCACAGCTCCTTGATGTACAAGCACTCTTTATTTTCACCAGAGTCAGTAGAAGTCCTCCAATGTGGCTGCATACACCAGAATGTCCTGCCTTGCAGTTACAAACTCCACTGTCGATCTTTCCCGTTTTTTTCACTAATACAACATGTAATGTGTAATACTTCGATACATTTCCATCACCAACTATAACAGTGTCCTTCATACTGGGCTTACACTTTGCCTTCACATAGCAGTAAGAGTTTTCCGCTTCAATATCATGTATTCTAACGTCATACACATAGTCTTCATTGGAGAACTTTCTTGCTTTTTTCAGTTGGCGGTGGCATTTGTTTGATCTTCCCGTTATGGGATTCTTGTTATAGAGAAAGTAGTTCTCAACATCTTCTTCTCTAACAGGTGGGCAAATACTTGTTCCAACTGGGGACCAGCCATCCTTTAGAACATCAAGAGGGGGGAGTTTTTCAGATTCACTGTCGCTACCATCACTAGATTCAGATTCAGTGTCGGAGTTACTCGAATTGTCAAAACGTAATGACCGGATTATTCTATGAACGAGAACCTGCTTATTTCCTGATTTTTTTTTCTTGTGATCGACAAGCCACTGAGTTAAGTCTTTCTTCTTCCAATTTTTCAGAGTATCTTCATCAAAGATGTGCTGATTTTCATCCTCGGACTCACTCATTCTGAAATTTAAACAAAAAATAAGTCTATAATTTGATAGCAGATACGTATCGCCATACCCAATTTCATTAAAGGTGTATGTTATGTTATTCTCACAAAATATTGGCATATAGGGTTAATACTAGTAGCTACATTCACGATTACCATTTCATCAGTCTCCATAATATGACTCTTTAGCCGGAATTAGAAGAAAAATACTTTTATAATTTGGATATATTTTTTTGTCAAGAAGAGCAAAGAGCAAATACATACTTATTTGCATATTGTTACCTATTTTATAATAAATAGCATGACCAGCATACTGGTGTCTGAGTTTTCATTCACTCTGATATATCGGTGGGTGGGTGGGGTAAAGGCATACTGTTTGTCACAAACTTGTTGATGAACATAGTTTCTTCCGTTTAATTGTGTAAACATACATCTTTGGCAGCTACATACATCTTTGGCAGCTGCATTTGGGAAATATTTCGATGAAATGACGAAATAACCGAAAATATTAGTCAAACATTGTCAATATGCGGATCCCACCACTGTCACTTTCTTTCTTCTTTTTTTTTCGAACTTACTCTAACTTCGAACGCAAAAAACAAAACATACTTACTTTAACTAGTCGTAGGTCATCCACTTTATTTGGCTTGGCGATATTTATTCAGTGACTAAAGCGATAAATAAACGTGTAATAGATAATGCGCGTGTTGTCAACTTGTCAATTGCTAAACCGGAACTACCCAGTAGCTAAGGGAGATAACTGAACATCGCTTCCGGAAGGGAGAATACTTTTGATATCGGTAGTGAGCCATTCCGGTTCCTGTTCAATATGAGATGAAAAGGAAGAATTCAATGCGTTTGCTTTGTCTACTGGATGTATTAAAATACGACCGTTATTTTAATTGGAAAGTTTGGTTGAGTTACTTTGTTCAATTTAGAGATCGATTTTGCTATACGCCACCATTTACCCGTGGGGATTGATTTATCAGTTAACTGGGATGTAAGTTTTGACTTGTATGATTCCTTAGATTCGCGGATTAAAGCAATTACCTCATTTCTAAGTTGAATAAACATTGACCAATGTAATGGATTGTTGTAAATGAGAAAAAAAAGTATATGACGTTAACTGTGGTCACAATGAGCTAAAATTGGACAACTGTATCAATTCTAACAGACAATAATATACGTCTGGACTTAGTTTGCAGTACATGTAGTTATTTGGAATAAGTACGGAGTCTTTCTCAAGAATTACCCCTTTTAAGTTTTAGTTTTCTGCATTTTTTTCGTCTTAACAATACAAAATGGTATAAGACATATAGGACCTAAATAATGTCTAAGAATTACTACAAATATAAGTAAATAACATCAGTGCAGAGCAGCGAAAACAATCTTAGCATTGCAAAACCCCGTACAGTACATGGACAAGACTCCGTACACAAATCAGCGTCTTTTTATATGAATTAGTTACGCTGGGCACGTTTTGTTTCGATTCATATCTCGGCCAATTTCGGATGAATGATGCTGACATTTTGAACATGCACGTATATTGGGAAAACAAATAAATCTGCCAATTCAAAATTTTCATTAACTTGAAAATTAATGAGATATTTATTGCTGAAGTGTACTTTGGGCGAATTTCAGCACCGGCAATTGTTTTTCTTTGATCCGAATTGTAGCATTTAAAGTAATATGTCAACAATGTACGGTAATATTTGAATGGGGCAATGTTTCCGCAACATACACCAATACTGATTATTCATATAAATGAACAAAAATAGAAGAAAAACGTGGTTAACCTACCTTTGCTGTTCTTATCCGCACGTTTTCTACAACATGGCTGACCAAAACTCCGTACTAGTGAACGGGGTCTTGACCAAGATCCGGTGTACGGATCCCGACAGTGATGTTGTGTAGGAATAAAATGATGAAAAAAATACAAATATGTACCCCACCCATCCTTTTATTATACAGTTAACCTAATAAGATGCTAGATGGAATAAACTATTCAGTCTGCAGCAAAAACTACCTAGACAATTATCATATTTAATTTACCTTTCATCTGATAAGATTTTTAAATGTATGACCTACATATTTTTACTTGCGGTAAGTGGCTTTAGTTTTCGCACACTTAATTGAATTAGTTTTTTCCCTCATGATGCAATGTTTTCATACGGGTAATTTTATGCAAATGAGTTGACCTGATTTTATGTAAATTGCCAACACAGAAAAAAATGCAAAGTATCCACTATTATTTTACTTCAAAAGAAGAAAACAATGCCTTGTATTTGCTTTATGGTGTTCTAATGAAAAAAATACATTCATCATCTCGGAAAATAATAGTTTGTAAATTGTTTACATATGCTGTGTTCAAAACATGGCAGCCAACTTAGATCACATGTCAGTCACGAAAGTTTTGGGGCAAACTGTTATGAAATAACCACTTGCCAGATGGCTTTTTTACATAAACACCGATATTGCGTCATCGTTTTTTGCAGGTACCCGCCATTGACTTGACCCAATTCCATTTCTTATTTACGATGAAAGAGGTTGATGAAAACGCAATTTGTTTACGGTTAAAGAAAGATAAAAGATCAAATCCATATAGTAGCGAAAAATAATATTAATATTCCTGAATTTTCTTTTAAGGGAAAGTATTTAATGATAAATACACCGGTAGATGGAGGAACATGCGAAATAATAATGTCCGTAGAGCTGAAAATCGCTTCAATTTTGATTTTGATGCTTTGAACTATAGGCTTAGCAGACGGACATCAAAAGTGATTACGGAATTCACACAAGAAACGCGCGCATACGTCATTTTCTGAATCGTCCGAAATCACAAGGTGTGCGAAAACAGATGGTTCGACGATACCCTATAGGCTTTCTGCGAGTTTAAAATACGTGTTGTCGTGCTTTTTATTCATACACAACATATACTTTCGAATTTCTGTGGTTATAGGGTACTGTACGGATATATCCGCTGGAACTCTCTAAGAGAAGGGAACATAATATTTGGCTTACCTTGGTTAAGTTCCTGATCTATGTCGAAGTCCCCTCGAATAATTAAATTATCTTGCTGCTTGCAACCCGGTCGTGGAATTTCGACCACTGCAGAAAATGAATCCTCGCTCCATCCTGGCGAATCTCTGTCACATGCGCTCTCTCCCAGGCCCGGCGCGCCGTCAATGGCTCAAACAATTTGATCTATTGAGAACGTTCCGGCTAATTAATTAATTAATTTAGCTATACGCGAAGGAGTCTGGACTGTAAATAATAAAATGGCGCGCGAATGTGTCGTGTTTACTTCGTGTATAAATGAGCGTTGCAGAATCTATGTTATTATTTGTAGTTAATAAAATATTTACATATTTTCTTTTTAATATCAATAAAAGATAAGTTTAAAATATGTCTTTGACAAATATTATATTCAATTATAAGTATAATATCGAATAAGTATGATCAGTGAAGATCTATTTCTTATGTGTATGTTGTACGGCTTTGAATATGTTATGACGTCACAAAGTAGGCGGAGCTTACAAATTCGCACCGATGCTGCGTTCGTAACGACTGATATTTTATCGATTAAACACACATTTTAAGTATAAAAAAAAAAGAAACGTTTCATTATAGATTTGATAACAATTATATTGTGATAAAAACACAAAATGAAGCAATTTGAGCTAGATTTGACCGACTATTATGATGACCCCAAGGTACCCCGTTTCGCCATATAGGCAAAGATGCGACCTTGGGGTCTTAAAGGTTAGACCGTGTCCACGTAATGTATTAAGAAACGCATTATTAACTAATGAAATGTAGTTACTTAGTTCAACCTCCTACTCTTATTTACTATACTACTACTACTACATAATAATAATAATAATAATAATAATAATAATAATAATAATAATGAAATGATAAATTATACCATTTGTATATATTTCACCATTGAAATCACATGACAAGAGATAATAAAACTTCCGTTGTATGTTAAAGAATCAATTGTATTAAGAAACGCTTTATTAACTATTGAAAGGTAGTTACTTAGTTCAACCTCCTACTCTTATTTACTACACTACATATTAATAATAATAATAATAATAATAATAATAATAATAATAATAATAATAATGAAATGATTAAGTATACCATTTGCATAAATACTCACCATTTACTTGTATATATACGTTGACATCATATGTGATAATATGTATGTATTGTAGACGATATACTTTGTACAAGTAAATAAAAAAGTCTGTCTGCCTGTCTGTCTTTGTTTGTACATTTTCAAAATATCATGACCCTGACTGTTTGTGTCTAGAATACTACTGCACTTACGGCAAGTTAAGGACATCAGTCTAAAATTAGAATATTTCAATAAGCGTCTACTACACTGTTCGGGTATGTTTTGACTACGACGGATTGTCCTGTGATTTGTTCGCATTAATAATGGTTCTCAATGTGTATTGCCGATTTTCAGTGCGCTTCTTTACGCTCTATTATTTTTTCAATGCGTTTGTTATAAAAACGAATACGTAATTACGCATCTTATCTGAAGGTCTGACAAATACCATACTAGATTATTTTATAAATAGGTTATACATAGCGCTATTGTAGAATGTTCTAAATCAACCTTTGCAAATAAGATACCTAGAAATAACATCACAAATAAAGACCCCCTTGATTTGTTTTTCGATTCTCACTCTCCCAAGAGAAGAAAACGATTTCACAGAGACACATACCAGTATAAACATAATACAAATAAAAAACAAATATAATAATACGCTACAACTCTAAAATAAAACGCATAATGATAATTGTAAATAAAACTATTAAATATTAAAAAAAAGTCAAACAATATTACAAAATTTTAATTGTAAAAAAACAAACACTGAATCTACATTAGAGTCTTCAAAACAATTGTGATTTGTCCATATGATATTGTTTGATATAATTGCCTTAAAGTTGTGGTATTGTGTAGTATCAAATGTTGATAATGACCAATACTCTTATCTCAGCGACTTCCTGTGTATCGATATTGTAAAGGTAAAGACAGATAAAAATATCGGACAGGGAAAGCAGCATTCAAGGACGACAGTCAACCACAAAACACAAAAACAAACACGCAAACAGACAAACGAGAAGGCAAAAGTAATAAAAAATGCAAGCGACATCACAAATACAAAAGGGTTGACAATAGGGCTCCCGCCTTGGAACGGTCAGTGGCAAAACTCTGCAGCAAGTGGACTACGTCATTAGAAGAGTCTTCAAAATGCTCTACGGTACCACACATTTTTACATGGGTTGGAACAATGATGATCAGAGGGTCTTTACGAAGTCTCCAAATGCTGTCGCAGTAATGTCTCTCAACTAAACAAGGAGTCATCACGCATAATTGGTATGGTCAAAGACAAAGATACAAAGATATACGGGAGAGGGTCAGAAATAAGTTACAGGGACATAGCCAAAGATATTGTAGGCGAGCGCAAACCCCTCTCACACACTATCTCTCTATCTCTATCTTTCATTCTCTCTGTCTTTCTTTCTTTCTCTTTCTCTCTGTCGCGCGCACACACACACACACACACACACACACACACACACACACATTGTGCTATATATGAATATATTATATCAAGTATGGCACTATGTGTAAGGGCGACTACTCGAGTTTACATTGATACCAGCCGAACAGCTTGCCTTCTCCTTGAGTCAGTCTAGCATATACAGGTAGGGTAATCTTATATGGAGGTCATAGTATTAGGTGGAACAGCAAATTATACGAGAGGTGCCCCATTTATAATTGAAAACTTTTGTTTAAGATGTTTTGTTTCATCGGAAGTGATTATCATAAAAAATCCGTAAGTTAATGATGTGAAACTGTCATTTAGAACGTATGCATTTAAAAATAATATCCAATTTCACGCGGTTCTTTTTAAATTACATTTTGAATAAGGTGTACACTATTTTGTAATTTTAAACCTATATGTTGCTGTTGCCGTGGAGTTTTACCTTAAACCAAATAATTACACTAAATGCATATCATAATTGTTAAAACCTGTGTTAATAATTTAAATATAATCGTATGTTTTATTTTAAGACAAAAATATAGATGCTGAATTAAAAGCTCGACTTTTTATCGCAATATTAAAACATTGACAGATAATAAGAAAGTTTGCTCGTATGTTACTGATAATTTTATAAATTAACCAAAATAACTATTTTAATCATATTTTGTGATATAAAAACATGAACAGTTATTGTTGATGTATATCATATATGTATATTATATACCTTATAAAGATATCTTTGGTAAAAAAAATATATTATTTTTATCATTATTTGCAAATGTGTGTGTTTTGCCCCTAAATTTTAAGTTATATATTTTTCTATCTTTTCTTTTGAGAAACTTATGAAACTTTTTTTTTATAGTGAAGGAAGTCACAAAAATGCCTGCAGTTAATGTTTTGAACTAGAAGCTTTCGTAAATTTAATCTTTTTCATAGTTCAATTTCATGTTAATTTTCGCTAAAATCCTGAAATTCGACAAATTAAAAAAAATGCATATTACATTTTTCTACGTTCAGACATGGACATATCGGAATACTATAACCTTTAACGATATTTTAAAAGCATTTGTGTTAAAATTTGTATTGCAGTTATTTTTATAGTTGACGATTTTTGCTTCAAAATGTCAATCTCTACCCCTTTTCGAAAATGCGGATGCAGCAACATTAGGAAGCACATAATAGTGCATGTCATAATGTTTCTTATCGAAGGAATCATTAGACTTGACACTACAATCAACATATTCGGCGAGAATTTCATAATAGTTTATTCAGTTACACAATAAAAGTGTTTAAATATAAGTGGGGCACCTCTCGTACTACACTATGGTGGGTATATCTGATGATAATATGGACCATGACATTACAATGATTAGTGGGAAGAGGAAGAGGAAGTTAAATTAAATTGGATTTTATACGTTTCCAAAAGTTGATTAATTTCTTAGATTAACTGATTATAAGAAGAAGGATTTTTCTCCTGCGAGTAATCAACAATGGATGTATATGTATCACTTCTTGTGTTAGCGGTTGTAATTGTTAATATGACAAGTAAGTGTTTTGTTTTAAATGATACACACATATAACCAATACGATAGGTTAAATTTGGGTGTGTGTCTTTGTCGAGGTTCAGAGCAAAACCGCGCTTTCTTCAGAGGATTTCTGGGGTTGGGGTGGAGAGCAGCTTCAATAAAGCTTTATAATGTTTACACACACTGTGTTAATATATTTAAAGTATGGGGGCCATCAATATCCTTCTATCACTGTGAAACTATAGTCCGTGTAAGCACTCAGATAGGTATGCCGAAAGAGAAAAATGTCAGAGTTAAATGTTAATATAATTATATAGATGTGACTGTTCGTATGGTGTTAAACGACTTATAATCATATGTGAATAAAATTGTTATTTCGAGCCACTATCAATGCGTTTGAACAGTTAAATTTTACGACGGTGTAAACAGGACTGAAATTCAAATAGTACCATCCGATGTATTAATGTCCCGAGGTGGTATACAATCAAAGCGTCTGATCCAGTACGTTTCTCTTGATTTACGGTCCTTATCAGGTGGTATGATCTATGCAATGCAAATTCAAGTCTGCAAATGTGTGTCCAGTCAGCTGAAGTGTTTAGCTACTGTTGATCGGTCAACTCGTTTAGTTCTCCAGTCTGATCTGTATAGACGTATATGCACGCAAGCTCAACGACTGTTTCGTTTCACCCACGTGAAAATAATAGAGTAAGTCATGACATAGACATAGACATAGACAAAACATGTAAAATCTTGCCGCGACCTCTGAAGTGGTACAGACAACATCTGGTGCCAAAATTCACACTGAAATGATAACCAAATTTCTTGAAAATCAGCCAATGTCGCCTATGCCATGACTTACTCCATTTGTAAGCAACAATATGTGTCCCCATCTTTCCTTATCCATCTCGCCCATCTTTTATCTATATATCCCATATCGCACTCTCCATATCACACATCTTTTCTTTATATATCCCCATCTCGCCATATACATCTCACTCATCTTTTCTATATATATCACCAGTTGCCCTCTCAATCCCTCTCATTGTTTTCTCTATTATTATATAACATATCACTCATTGTTGTCTCTATATATACCATATCGCACTCTCCATATCACCCATTGTTGTCTCTATATATCTCCATCTTCGCCATCTCCATCTCACCAATCGCCCTCTCCATTTCACCCATTCTTGTCTCTATATATATTCAGCTCGCCATCTCCATCTCACCCATTGTTGTCTCTATATATCTCAAACTCGCCATCTCTATCTCACACATTGTTGTCTCTATATAACTTCATCTCGCCATTTCCAACTCACCCATCGCCCATTCCATATCACCCATTGTTGTCTCTGTATATCTCCATCTCGCCATCTCCATCTCACCCATCATTCTCTCTCCATATCACCCATTGTTGTCTCTGTATATCTCCATCTCGCCATCTCAATCTCACCCATCATTCTCTCTCCATATCACCCATTATTTTCATATCTTGTTCATATTTTGAAACATTTATGTGATAATGTGTTCTGTATTGGGCTATAGATGTGTAAAGATATACTTTTTAGTGTCATGTGTTTTATGAGAGTTATTTTCTTTTTTATGAAAAACATATACTTTAATAATTATACGCAAACTAGGTATACTAATTTTAGCACAGTTCAGAAGAGGATGAGATATTTCAAGTGAAAAACAGAAACTATTCATTTATCCATTACAAAATACCGGTCTATAGCGAAACGAAACTTAAAAATAATTAAATTATTAAATAACGTTGTAATGGTAGGTAGGTCTAATACACAATAAACGTCTAAGTTGTTGATAAATACTTATGACTCTTTAGTATTGATATTGCTAGTGAAATATGTCATAATATGTCAAATTAGATGGTATATACACATTTTACAGATGCAACGTTAAACCGAGTGCTATTTTAGCACCTCCCCGATGTTGACAGAAAATGAGGTCATTAATAATGAATGTGAGTACCTCTAAATGTAAATTATTTATATTTTCAGATGCCGCTGAATATGCTGACAACCGAACGGTTATGATTCCAGGTTTAATATTTGGTCTACACTTGCCTATAATCGTCATTTTGGTTACCTTCTATTTCCTTGTTCTAAAACCCTGCTACGGGAAATCCAATCAAAGAAGGCATCAACGTGCACAGGCGACTTCAGCTTCCGTAGCTTATGATCCAAACCGACCCTGTACACCGCAACTTACCAGATCAATATCAGGTAGAAAACTAACAAGGTTTTACACACACGTGTCAGTTCCTATTTGTTTATTATTCTTACTTATATCTTCCATTTAATAAAAGCATCGATTTTCTTTCGACAAAATAAGTATTACTAAGTAATAGATAGAGTCTGGTCTCAGCGAGTTGGCTTATTTAAACACCGAGATGGGCGTAGCCCATCGAGGTGTTTAAATAACCAACGAGCTGAGACAGACTCTATCTTTTTTGTAGCATGGTGTACTGAGTAACACTGTGACGTCATACTGACCGTACTCTAAATTCCAATATCCGGTAGTTGTAGTACGGTAAAGCCACGCCCCTTTAGTTAACCTGAATTAAACGATTTAATGCTCTGCATTCATCAAAGGAAATGTCACCGACCATGCTACAAATATCATTAAACCCCACAGGTGATAATTCTATTGTTTATTCAATCTAACATATATTAATCTAGAGCATAGCTAAACTAAAATTCTAGATGCGCACGGGGGAATGTATCGGAGGTGTTGTCCCATTCCCATAAGGAGAGGGGGTACGGGGGACACATGACGTAATGGAGCTCTTTGGCGGCTTCGTGAGAAAACACAAACAACGCAAATCCTCGGACCTCCTAGAAATTGGCCGAGTTTGTACCAATTTTGTTTAAGGCCTAAAAAGTAGTTTTATATAAATCTCAATTTTTGAATAGTTTATGAATACACACACGTATTATATTCCATCTGTTTCAAATGCAAGTACTAATTTACCTCGTTATAGTTTCCATTTTCCCTGCGATTTTAGATACAATTAAACATCAACATCAAAATGACAATTTATCAAGTGAATTTCCTCTGAAGAATTTACGCAAATCAAACAAAATATTAAATCATAGCATTCATTTGAATTATCAATATACTCAGATACTAATATACCGTGGCGCTAAGGAATAGTGACGCAATACAATAGCGACATATCATCAAGCGGACGACACCTATAATTGATTGCTTATCACTGTGGCTTCTGAACCTCCAGTTAGTCCTCTCAGGTTTCATTGATGTTTCAATGTCATAAACTGAATATACACAGCCGGGGTTTTGTGTGAATTGTGATTGTCATCGGATACCTTTCTAATGGAGAAGACAAAAACATATGCGTATACTCAGCTGATTGAAGTTAGCTGAATATTCGTTATTTTATTCGAGATTCATATATACGAGTACGATGCGGTTAGGGTAAATCATGTATACATTATAAGACATTTATGTAGTAGCTAGTGTTTATGTAGTAAAGATAAAACCCGTTGGTATATTCACATATTCATATTTTATCTGTTCTTGTGTGTTTTAGGAATAGCTGTTGATGACGGCTTGCCCATGTACTGGAGTGATGATACGGAGCCTATAAGAATTGTTAACATAACAAAGAATGCTGACTTTATAAAGACACTCGTGTACAATCTATGGTCACCTAGAGACGTTGGAGTTGGTAGAGATACAAAAGATGTCGGCTGGCATAGGCAAATTAACATCACGAAGGTTCAACGTGTAGAGAACGTTGCTCTGTTTCATCTTTATAACGAGAGAAGACAGAAGATGTTGCGCAAAGAAGAAAAGGTTAACTATTTCAAAGACCTAGGGCAATTGTCCAGCTCGCCTGTGGAAACAACAGACCTCATTCAAAAGGTCCGATATCTCCATAGATCAGTCCTTGAAACTGATATGAACCACGACATAAACGAACACTACCTGTTCCACGGAACCCTCCCACAGAACGTCAAGTCAATATGTAATACTGGCATGAGCACCTACTATGTGGCCAGAGCGTTGTTTGGAGAAGGAATATATACTGCAGAAAACCCGACAAAGTCGGACCAATATACAAGTAAGTTCCATGGAATTGTATAGGAAGTTGTTTATTTATTTTTCCGGCACCATTGAGTGTCTGTCCATTGCAATTCGCTATCCCTAACATCCCCTCCATACCAAATATAGGATAATTCAACTTGACCGTCAGCAAATAGTAAGTATCTGTGTCCATGTCCCCATTAAGGGGACTTAAATAAACAAAGGTGAAACTTGAATCTCTACTCTTCGGTAGAATTTGTCTTTAAATGGCGATATCATCTTCAATGCAAATCAACGCTACTATGATACAGCATGTTAATGCAATGTTATTTTCTTAACAGATGACAATGACGGTGTGCAAAGTAACAAAGGCAAGAAACTGCTACTTGTTCGTGTTTGCTTGGGAGAATTGTACATCCATAAGGAAGGGCACGCCAACTACCTGAAATCACCGCCTTGTCGCACGTGCTGCAATCACAATTGTAAAAAACACAAGTTCACCTTTGACTCGGCCGTTGGTGACTTGCCAACCCTCCGTTTTAGAGAATTCGTTGTGTACAGAGACTACAGAATCTACCCCGAGTACATCATTTCATACGATCGCGTTACAGAAGACCATGAAATGAGACGCTATTTGGTTTAAACACTATTTTATTCACATTCTATACAGTTTGTGTTTTATAGACATACAATTATATAATAGTTAATTAGGATCCAGAAGAAAGCAAAACGCTTGTATATATATGTCTCCTTGATCATGGCACAAGAAGTTTACATTATTCTTGATAGCATAGTACATGAAATCAAATGGCTAGTTAAGTGTTTAATATATAATTACAAGAAATATACAAATGTAAGGTGTGAGAGAGAGAGAGAGAGAGAGAGAGAGAGAGAGAGAGAGAGAGAGAGAGAGAGAGAGAGATAGTGTGTGTGCGACGATCCTCAGCAAACATATAGGCCCTTATCCCCATACGGATGTATTGTTATAGCGGCAGATTCAGCTTGTAGGGAGCATGATAGCGATTTTATAGATTGGCATACTGTTTAGTTAATTTAATTTATTCAAATTAAGTTAAGTGTATGCAATTTACAGGAACCGTTTCGTATTGAGTATATATTTTTGGACTATTTTGAAAACTTGTGTGTTTACGTCTAGAGAAAGTGATTCATCACCAAAAATAGGGTGTCTAGTGTTATTTCGTCGATCAAGTGTAGTAACTCTTTATTCATTACTATTCTCTGGGGAGTATATAGTGGACAGTGCAATAGGAAATGATTCGTGTCTTCTAAGGATCTACATACACACAGTGGACTTTCTACAATGTTTTATTGACAATAAATGCTGATTTAAGCTGCTGCAGTGAGTGCGAAGGCGTGTGTGGAGAATGTGGGCCTTCCGATTACCAGTAAAGTAGTATTGTGGTACAGTAGTCCTATTACTATCCAATCTAGATTTGAAGACACTAATAGACTCGGAATTTCTCGCCGATGGGGGAAGTTTGTTCCATTCACGGATTGTAGATGGGAGAAAAGAATTGGCATAAAGCTGTGCATTACAGTGGACTATTCTTGCGTTTCTGAAATTGTAGTTTCCAACGTTATCTGGGACAAGGGATGACAAAAAGGCAGGAGTTAAGTTTGCATTCATTTTATAATATAATATAAGCTTATGCTTTCGTCTTCTAGCTTTCAAAGATTCCCATCCCGTTTCGCGGTTAAGGGCTACCAGGGATACAAGTTTGGTTGTTCCTGTCACAATTATGGCAGCCTCATATTGATTTTTTTCTAATTCAAGCTCTTGCGATTTAGTACAGTTGTTCCATACGACGTCGGCATATTCAAGAGTCGGACGAATAAATGTCCTTATATAACTCCAGACGCTATTTATTGGATTAATCAAATGCCAAACTAAAATGTTCGACAAAACAATACGTCAATTCTCATATAGTAGACATGAATAAAATATCATTCAATATCAATTATATTGTCATTTAACATATTTTATGCAATACATTTACACAAATGGAATGTTTGAACTATAATTTCATCAATTGTATTGTACACAATGTAATCTTGGGCAATCTTTACAATACCTTAAATGGCTATCTATTCTATATTTGCCTGGTTTTACATATTGCCTGTAGCATACTTTACGTGGTCCTAGTATTAACTTTCATACCCATCCAACCCCTTCTCCAAGAAGCAAAAACGGTGTTGGCTGGGGTATGAAATACAATTTTAATTTCGGCTTAAAAAGTTTGCATATTGTAAAATTAAAGCATGTAATAGGTAATTTGAAATATGTTATCGCATGTTTTCAGTAAAAAATACTTTTAAACGTGTTTTTTTCGAAATATCCGTTATAAAATCCTGCTAATATAAGCTTTCCCATCGCTTAATGGTATTAAGGTGAGTAGTATCGACTGAGGGTTCTGGTGCAGTTTTCCCATCGGGGTTTTATGCAACGAGTCAGTAAATGTGCTGCCGGCAAGCCAATCAACAAATTTAAAACTCATTGTAACCCCCTCAAAGAAACGCCCCCCCCCCCCCCCCCCGCCCAAACGAACCCTCAGTTCCTTTTCTACTCATAGGATAATTGATAATATGATTTGACACTTCATCCCAACTAGATTGAAATCCTGCCGCTCTCTAAGGAAGCACAAGGGCGCCTCCAGCCAAATGGCCAACTTATTTTCAAATCTAGCAGGTGTCTGGATAAAAGTCCGTGGATGCTTGCAGCCAGATGTTTAACTAGATTTCAAAATAAGTTACCATCAGGGCAGGATCGCTTTATCACAGCAAACAAATCAAGCCTGAGTGAAATTAAACTGGCCAAATGCTGTCAATAAGTGAAAACAAACAGGCGGCCAATACTGATAATCCAAGGCTCTGCTTATCCCAAATAAGTAACAGGATAAAGTTAGCATTCTTGCAACGCCTCATGATCTATCAGCCCGAGCCTTTGATGCGATTAAACAAAGTCAGAGGGAATCGAGCCTGAAATTGTTTTTTAATGCGATCAAACAAAGTCGGAAGGAACAGGACAGTCATCCTCGTCATCACTATACATATCACACTCCATCATAGAATACTTTATTTTCCTGCAAACATATATTTCACATTTCAAATCGAGAAGTTTTTCCCTGTTTTCATCAATTTTTTCAAGATAATAATCCATTTCAGATAGTAATCGCTTTCGTTTATTAATTTGACTTTTTTTACTATCTAGAAAATCAGCACGAATCACATCATATTCTACTCCTGTATACATGCTAGCAATAGTTTTATTTGCCTTTCAACTCCTCAAGTTTTTCACATATCTCTTCCACAAATGTTTGTTCCATATATAATAAGTAATATATTGTATTTGATATTTATTATTATTTATATGCTAGTGTATCCCGACCATTGTCCATTATATACCTCTTATCATCATATGCGGACAAACTCTTTTTAATTAATTGCATAGATGCTTAGCTTGTGCTTGTTAGATATGGCAACTTTCATTTTATGATGAGCTTCTGTTGCTGTAAATAAAATATTTTTGTAGTTATCATGTGTTATTTGTTTTTTGGCAACACATTTGTTAACACCTTTGCATTTCTTTGTTTCAGTATTATCAGCCAACATGTATGAGTATGACTTGCTCCTCAATCCATATCGTATTACATTTCTCAGCCGCCCTAAATTCTTTTTCTTCTGTTGCTGTCATTGTCAAATATTTTTTTAAAAACAAGCATTAGCACTTTTTTTACAATATTTTTCTTCCTCTATCATTTGTTCTAAAAACTTATAAACAGCATTTGGTCCTCTGTATGTTACAACCGGTTTGAAATATTCGTCATCATAGAAACAGACAACCTTGTATCCATAACCACAATCAGTATGTTGTTGATATGCATTTGTATACGTTTTTTTTTATTATTTGTAGCTGAAGATATTTTTTCCGTTATTGCTTAGAAGTCAGCATATATAACAAATGGAACCATTAATTGCCTATCATAGTTTTTAAACAAAACCTTTTCATCCGCTAAAAGCATTTTTATTGCCTGCTTGCCATTTAGAGAAAGACAATCAGGTTTATGCTTTTCTAAGATTTTTTCTAATGCAAAGCATTGCAGGCATGTTTTACAGAACCATGTTTTATTTGAATGTAATGTCTGATTATGCATCAACCGGTTAAATGTTTTTTTTCTTCTTGATATGTACAGATGATACAACCCACCTTTTTCATATCCAAATATATTAAAACAAATAATGTATTTTTTTTCTATTTTGGGAATTTGCTTTAGTGTTACAGGAAATGTAATTCCACTGTAATCAAGATCATCAATATGCTTTTTGTACTTTTTATTCTTTCTAAATTTACTGTTGCTGGAAATTTATATGCCAAATGACACCATCTGAAGGACTCGTCATCTCTTTTATTTATTATATTTATTAAACCTTTTTTAGGATAAGAAAGTTCTTTTGGTAACTTAAAATAAAAGCTACCCCTCAAAGGCTTATACTTAATCATGTGTATTTAATGCGCGTCTACTGTATCATTTTGCCAGCAACTTCCGTTAGAGATCCAGTTTCCAATTCTTTCTATAATTTCATCAGTTGCTGTAAAGCTCCTTTGATATCGTTTACACCTAAGATTATTGCTGCCTTTGACGCAAAGTAAGCTGTTTTGTATGAAGTTTCACCTTTTTCCATGCATGACTTAGCAAAAGTATTTTTTAAAGTAACACTTAATTTAAATCCTTTAGTTCTTTGTAATTCCACTTTGAGGAATTTTGTAACAGTTTTTCGCGTCCGGCGAAGCTGAACAAATGGATATGATCTATCTACAATACCCACAGAGAAAACCTTACTATATTGTTTCGGGGATCTTCCAATTTCTTTTACACTTGTCATCGTAATATATATAATACGGAAATCTTTAAGCCATAATTAATTAATTAATTAATTTAACCGGCATAACAAATAGTATCAATTCCCTGCTTTAATAACTCAGCAAAGTAGTAGTAATTAAAAAAATAATATCTGCTGGACCTCCAGTTGCTAGTGAGATATTTTTATTACACAAGCTTCTTGCCCTTTTAATATCATGTTTTCGTATTTTCCACGGGAGTTTTATCTCTTGAGAATCAGTTATAATCTTCCTTGAAGTTTACAAAAAATAATAGTTCTCTATCAGTTTTATTTGTACCATCAAAATCAACTAACAAAGCTTGTTTATTGCATTCTTCGCTAAGACTTTCTATGTCGTCTTCGTACACCATATAATATTATATTATTCTTAATCTTTTAAGCCCTAATTAAATAAATAATAATAATAATATATTATATGATGAACTGTGTATACTGTGAGAAAGTATTAGGTGTTTTTGATTCTTCTGAATTTTGCATGTATTGTTTTTTGTTTACATAGTCGGCAAAACGACACACTGTACAAACTGTGTTGGGTACAAACTTTGCTATAATTGCACGTATGCATGCGCAAATTGTAATAGCACATGCAGAGTTTATAACGGAGAACGTATTTGTTTTGAATGTGGGACTCACAATGGATATATGATCATGTTGCAGATTATCGGGAGTTCGCAAGAAAAGCGTTTATCATAGAAGCTATATAGAAAAAACTCTTAGAAAAGTATACTTTATCCCCAATAGATAAGCAGAGATGTGAGGATATGTTTTACAAGACTGTACAAATTGTAGATAAGATAGGAGGCCGGAAAAGAGTAATTAAATTTATTAAATTGTCCAGATATTCAAGCTATTAGAAATAAAAAAAGAAACAAAGCCAATTAAGACAAAAGCTAATAGAGACAAGTACGATATTATATGGAAACAGGTTGAAAAAGAACTAGTAACCATTTAACTTTGACGGATGCTTAGTAACCAATTGAATTTAAACCTCTCAATATACCTTTCCAATGGTTCAGTAAAACTATCATTTTGGCTGCAGAGGGAGTATTTTAGAAAAGCATGATGAGATTATCTCCCCATCTGGGATATTAGATGTTTGCACATATGAAAGAAGGTTGTTTCTAACTTCTATGATATGATTTTAATAAAATCTTGTCCTCTGCTATTTTAGTTTATTCATCAAAACCGCAATTATTGGGGAATTGCTCCAACAATAGCAATGAAAACAGGAACTGCAGGGATTAATACCAATGCGGCAGTACAACCAATCCCACTTGTGATTTGCAACCCTGTATTAATTCTGCCACATAATTTGTAACTAAGTCTGTATGACGCTGCTTGTCGAGTCAAGTGACTAATTAATTCCTCCTTGCTTTTAATTTATTCATTATAATAATTAGATTAATTAAAATATTTAGAAAACAATCGCTCATGTTCCCCGGATATATATATTTCCAATTTTAATAACTCGTCGATTATGCCAATGCCTTTATTTCTCAACTGTGGACTATTATTCCCTGATTCAATACTTCCACATACTAATTCTTGATCATTAACCAAATCATCGGGACTATTATAATATGCAGCGCAATCTCCTAAACTCTTTTTGAACTTTGAAGAACCTTTATGAATTGGAAAACCGGATAATTCTGTCAGTTCCTTTAATGCATTTTGAGACAACTTTGAGTATGCTTTTCTATTATTGTAACGCTTTGTTATCAAATCAATAAAATCATCATCCACTTTCAGATCTAGCACAACTGACCCTCCTTATCTGGCAATAAGTTTATGATGACCAGTTAGTCTGGGCAAATCAATGTGTAACATATCATAGTAGCCATCTTTGCTGACTTTATAGGAATGCCTTTTTTGTTGTATTCCTTCGCCTGAATAGACTTCACTATGCACATGCATTGCATCAATTCTATCTTTATAAAAGTGTAAGGCGGGATGCTCTTCTATAACGTTTTCTCTGGCTCGATTATTTTTTTCTCTCGTGTCCGCACTCTTTTCAATTTAATTTGGTTAGTAAGAAGAGCCCTATCGCGAACATTATAATATCATTAACACGCCTAATTATGCCTCCAGTATTTAAGTTATCTCTAACCGCCTTTGACGGCAAGGGTAAATCATTCATTTCCACCACTGCTTTATTGATGTTAGCATCTGGATCAATCATAATTGTCTGCCCTCTTTCTCGTACTTCCTCGCCTATAGCCCCAGGGAGAGTGGCTAATTGCTGACTTATTTCCGAAAGAGTAGCTGCTTAGTTAACTATTCAGACTGGTCTTTTATTTCACTAGTTACCGGTTTAAATATGTCTTTTTATAAATACAGACTAGCTCCTTTTTCTAGTCTTGTTTGAATAACTTTATTTTCAGATCTTTAACAAGATTATTCGATGTTTGCATTTTATCCGCTAATTATTTGCACTTTTACAAAAGAATATGAGAGTGGATGTTTGGAAACGGCAGAACAAGACATATACGAAGTATTTCAGTCTTGTTCATGAACGGTAGTGAAATATGCTAGCTACCGCTGACGTCCTCTAGCCCCGGGTTGAGCAGAACTCAATATTCATAAAATCAATGGTACACAATTTTAACCATCCCGAAGATGAATGCATATGACGGTGGACATGGAGTATATTTCTTCCCATGTCGTACGGCGTATGGTCCCAGTATCTAATAAAATTAAATGCCCCGAAGAGCGAAATAAAGATAATGGAATTTAGTTGGGAGCAGCGGTTATGAAGGTTAGATAAAAATAAAATAAAATAAGTTATATTGGTTGTAAACTATGTATGAATTATTTTTTAGTCGCTTCCTTGGTGTTTTTTTAGCAGCCTCGCTCGTTGGTTTTTAGCACTCTTGATTGGTGTTTCTTTTAGCAGATTTGCTCGTTGGATTTTTAGCAGTCTTGCAAGGTGGTTGTGGTTGTGAAAATGTCGAAGAAAACAGCAAACAAACACTAAAAGAAACATTTAAATTATATCTCACAAAAAATGGGCATTACTTTTCAGTCCAATTATATAAAGTGGCACTACTTTAATTTTGAAAAATCAAGTTTTAAGCTGTATTACAAAGGTGATTAATTTTATCTAAGCATTTCATTTAATCTAACGTAAAACGTCTCCCCGTGCTACGAATCAGTAGTGTTATTTTTACTGGTTCTTTGGGACCAACGAGCCCAATATAAGTGGCTTTGAAGTAGAATACCGCTTAAGCCGGTGCTAGGGGGCCTGAGAGGTGTTGCTTCTTGCATTACTTCTCATGAACAGACTCAATAAAACCGAGTCTGCTGCTTTATTCTCTTAATTGTGTTTGTTGCTCCCAAAGGATCACCTTTATCAGTATTTATTACTATATTAATGGAACAAAACATTGTATTATCATCAGAAAGAGCTGCATTAATTAATAGCCCAAATACATCGAGTAATTTTACAATCGTATTTGACAGACCATTGATATTAGATAAGAACAAACAGTATGGTATTGGACTAAGATTAATTCTATGACATACTCATGGTATAATATTAGCGAGGACTTTAATAACAAAGTGATAATTATCACAATGGAACAGATTGGAAAATTATTATTTTTACAAATGGAAATTACAGTTATGCTGATATCGATAATTATATAAAAGAAACGTTGACTGTATATGGTCATTTAACTGATGACTCGCCTGTTTCAATAAGAATTGAGTTTGATTTATCAAGTTTCAAATGTTTAGTTACCATTCATAATAATTTCATGCTTGATTTAAGGGAATCAAACGTTCACACCTTGATAGGGTTTGACAAAGATGCAGTTATTAGAGAAACCAAATTGGGACAGTAGTATATAACACATTCTATCGATTCTTTATATATTCACTTTGATTTAATAAGCAATTCTATCGTTGACGGATCGTACGGAGATGTTATTTATGAAATAATTATAGCTGACCTTACCAGATCATATCCTTTCAAAGATTAACCGATCAGAGTTGGGTTCTGTGAAGTAAAGAAAATGATCATTAACGGTATTTATATTTACATAACCGATTTCTCCGGATAAAATCATTAATCTTAATGGAGTTCATACGTCATTTCGATTTGTTTTGAAATAATTAATGTAGTAACTTTCGTTTTATCTAAAATATGTTATATGTTATATGACGCGATTAAAAAAAGGTTATGACACTAGTATGGGAACCTATACTGAAGTTGACCGATTAACTGGAGCTGCTATATTTGACATTTTTTCGAAGGTTGGCTCGAAGATATTTAGTGTGTCTGTAAAAACAGCAGGCAAGAAAGCATTATAAACTGCTGGTAAACAAATCTTAGAGAGTGGTTCTAAAAAAACTTGGGGATGAAGTAGGAAAAATGGCTGCTGATAAATTAGTTTCAGTTATTAAACTTAAACCAAAAGGTGAGATAATTTTAAAACAACTTACAAAAGCTGATAACAGAAAAGAAGCTGCAAATGATACTGTTATTGAAGAAGATACAAATATGAAAATTAATAGATTACTATCTGGGAGAGAGATTAAAATATTCATATGCGAAATAATCGATTAATTAAAAAAATAATCTAATTAATAGTATACATAGATGTTTCGAAGTGATAAATATTATACTAGATATGAACATGTACCTGTTCAGTTAGATAACTTTACCTGGAAATAATATTAGACAAATGAAAAGTGGCTATCAATTTACGTTAAACGATAGAAGTTATTACTTTGATTGGTATAACGCTTATTTTGAAATAAGTTTTCGAGTAAACAAGTTTGCTGATGGAGCCGCTTTTGCAGCTGCCGATGAAATTGCTCTAATTAACGATGCAGCTTCATAAATTGATCAAATGCAAGTAAAACAAAATGGAAAAACAGTTTATGATGGGAATAATCTTCATAGATTTGTTCACGTTAAAATTTTACTTTAAATGTCTGGTGAATATACAAAAACAACCGGAACGAATGAATACTTTTATTTAGATACCACGGCTGTGGCAGAATCTCGAGATGATTAAGCTGGTTATAATTTAGGATTTTGCAGCTCGTCATGCTTTAAATATAACTAATCAAAAAGTTGATTTTATAATTCCATTAAACTAATAATCCTTCTTTGGAGTTTTGGAAACAAACATGCTGCCTCAAGGTCAAATTCAGATTAACTTGCAACTGGCGGCTGATGATGTGCTAATTTTCAAAGCTGCTTGTTTATCTGCAAAGGTCAGACGAGAATCCTCATCTTTTGGATACGTTTAAGGTAAATACTGCTTATACTAATTGTTATTTACAATCAGCTAGACTGGAAAGAAAGACAAAAAGATCGGACTGGGAAAGCAGCATTCAAGGACGACAGTCAACCACAAAACACAAAAACAGACACGCAAACCGACAAACGAGAAGGCAAAAGTAATGGTTGAAAACGGCGTATATTATCCAAAAACTGAATACAAAATTATAAAAATGTTCAGAGATGTTATTAATTATTCTTACAAACACAATGATAAAAAACACTGGAACTTTACTAAACGTGAGTAATTTTAAAACTCTTTTCGGAATGATATATTTCGATTTAAGTTACAATGGAAATGAGGTCAGTATTGATCCAAAACAACTAAGTTTGAGATATAAGTTAAATATACCCCCGGGGGCTCCTTATAAAGTGTATGCGTTGATATTGTATGAGGAAGATGTCGTTATTGACACCGTTGGAAATGAATTGGTAATAGTTTAATCTAACTTAAAAATATATATGACTTAGCTAAGTATTCGATAGATTTGACAGATGGCCAGAAACGAAGTCTGGCAAAAGTATATGAAAACAAAAGTGAATTAACGCTCAGGCTAAATAATAATAAATTAACTGGGGATTTTCGTTTGTTGTCGACAGCTACTCAGATTAAAAATATTAATCAAGCTAAATCCAACGGATATGGACTGGATGTGAATATATCAAAATCGCAGATGAGATCTCAGACCAAGAATGGAGGCTTTTTGTAGGCATTAGTTGGTTTGTTAACTAAAACAATATTACCGACAGTTGCTAGATTCACTCCGAATATATTAGCACACTAGCAACAGGAGCACTAAGCGGTTTAGCGAGTACTGGAATCGGTAAACTATTCCGAAATGGAATGGTAACAATCCCTAGTGGCAAAAAACAAGCACTACCTAAATCAAGTGGGCTAACACCATCACAAAGACAAACGATAATAAAGTCAAATGGTTGCTGCCCTATTAAACTGACAATGCATCAACAACAAGACGGGGGATTTCTTGGACTACTTGCATCACTAGGAATTCCTTTAATTGGATCTCTTATAGGCGGCTTGACGGGAAAAGGTTTGCAAGTAGGCAAGTAATGGAAATGCTTGAGAGTAGGCAAAGATTTACAAGTAGATTCACAATTTAGAAGTATCCCATTCGTTAACAAAAAAGTTAATTTTCAAAAACGAGTCTATCTCTAACTTAGACATAATAAAGTGGGTTAAGCAATTGGGCCTACAGAAAGTCAGGGGAGTGTTTAGCAAGAACAAGTTACCGACAAAACAAAACAAACAAGAATGCGATGTCATTAATCTTGATGATTATACCGGACCTAGTACACACTGGACTTGCTACTGTAATGAGTATCATTTTGATCCGTTTTCTGAAAGAAGGATAACAATATCGGACAGGGAAAGCAGCATTCAAGGACGACAGTCAACCACAAAACACAAACGCAGACAGACAAACGAAAAGGCAAAAGTAATAAAAAATGCAAACGACATCACAAACACAAAAGGGTTAACAATAGGGCTACCGCCTTGGAACGGTCAGTGGCAAAGTAGGCCACTGGGGGTTTAAACCGGTTCTAGGGTGCACCAAACCTCACACTTACCCTACTGTCATCCCATTAAACAGGACAGTGTAAATAAAGAAATCCCCGCCATGATCTAATCTCTAACCATCAAGGCAGCATCAATAGGCAGTATAAGTAAAACACAAATATGCTCGTGTAAATATAATACAAAAAAACAATAGCCTAACAAGCCACAATGAAGGTACTCAATGACTTGGCAGAAGCCAGAGCAGTAAGAGAATACACCATTAAGGGCACGACAAGAAATATCATGGACAAACATCAAACGCCACCGTCCCAATGCCACCAAAAGAAGTTTTAACGTACATACTCAACATAAAATACAACACCATCAAGTATCAAGATAAAACAATTGTCCTGTGCGAATATTGCTGTCTGTACTTTGTTAAAAAGTTGCAAGAAGGAAACAGTCTGTATGATATTCTTAATAAAATACTAAAACCTTACAAACCCATAGAAAATGAAGACATTATAAAATCATATTTTAAAAAAAAAAGTTTTAGTTTAATCATAAATTATATATGAGTTACTGTGTGAAAGAAAAGATAATTACTGAAAATGTTAATCCTCAGTATATTTTAGCAAAAAATGGTAGAAGAATGTTAAAAGCAACTTGTGCGTCTTGCGGTATTACTAAAACGCAATTTGTTAAAATACAAAAGGTTGAAAGCGGTAGCCCTATTGTCAACCCTTTTGTGTTTGTGATGTCGTTTGTATTTATTATTACTTTTGACTTCTTGTTTGTATGTTTGCATGTTTGTTTCTGTGTTTTGTGGTTGACTGTCCTCCTTGAATGCTACTTTCCCTGTCCGATCTTTTTATATTTCTTTATAACAAATTACAGGACTTTCGGAATTTTGTCAAATATTTTGGGATAGAATCAACTACAGGAGTATTTCGAAAAATACTAGGCATGTCAATGAAATCAATACCTTTATTAATATATAATAGTATTAGAAAATGCCTGACGTGATCAGACTCCTTGTCAATATGAGGTCGCAGAACATGTTGTATGTAGCTTTGAACTATGGAAGCAGTATTATACAAGGGATCTGTACGAATGAAAATTGCCTCGGCTTCCTCGTCGATCAACTTTAGTGAATAAATGGACAAAGAAGTAAGCCCTGAAAGCATAGAGTGCTTTCCAGACTGTTTAAAAATATACGCATAAGACCATGAGATCTAGATTTACGCTTTCGAGTAGAAAATGTAGAAAAAATGTCAATATTAGGATCTTTAGAAATATTTTCTTCTTGATAAATATTGTCATTAAGGCCGAGTGGATAAGGTGTCTGTAAGTTTTTCATCCACTTAAGTTCTGCAATATGTCTAGCTTTTATTGTAAAGCTTTTAGTAGCATCATTATCAAAAAATATATATTCAACCGGTTGAACAGATTTGTTATTAAAATTATGACCTGACTGACGAAAGTGTTGGTATAAGTATAAAAAAGCCTATTAGAAATATTATTTTCAACTACAACAAAATAGTTTCTGACCTTGATATAGTACATAATACTCCTAAGGAATGTGAATTCAACACATCACAATTTTGCTATGCTCCAGTAAAGATCATGCTATTGATTTTAATGCCCGTCGTGCCCAGATCGCCCACTCCATTGAAGATTTTAGTCTAAAATGGTGTCGTAGAGAACATGCGGACCCAAACTCGCTTTCTACTTGGATTCTTAATATTATAGATACACGAATGAACTTGTATAATGCTAACCCCTCTTTGCGTCCTCCGAGACCAAGGTTTTCCTTTCGTAATATAAAATCGGGAATTCAGGAATCTCATAATAAATTTGTTTTAGTTCCTGCAGATACAACAGCTAATACTGTAATTATTGTTTGAAGTCTACATTACGTCAATGTTTTATCTCTGGAACTCGGCAGCACCAATTCGTATACTCCAGTTAATTCTACTGAGGATGATGTTGTTTCCGCACATATCACTCGGTGCACTACTTTCAAGGCTGGTGTAAACGATAAGCAAAATGAAATGACTACTATATACTGGATTCCTAAATTACATAGGAGTTCGTCTAAGGCTCGCTTTATTTCGAATTCTAGTGCCTGCACCACAACAAACATCTCCAAACTTTTAACTTCTTGTCTTACTGCCGTTAAAGATCACGTTAAACTATATTGTAATAAAACTTTGGGATTAATTTATTTTGGTCTATAAAAAAATCAGGAGACGTTCTTGATAAAGTTTTCAATAAAGATCAAGTTTCATCAATAATCACTTATGACTTCTCTCCTCATGGGTCAATCTGGTCAAATGGCATTTTGAAAATAAAAAATTCTAGACAATTCCAAACTATCATGCAGTTCTCATATGAGGCTGTTCCAGAAGTCCGTATACTTTTCCTGTTATTTTCAAATTTTGAGTTATATAGTCTTGATATTTTGCCTACCTATACTTTCACATAATTCTTAAGAACTTCAGTGTAAAATTGAGCGTTGTTGACGGATATATTTTAGAAACTGCAATTAAAGCATGGCTGGTTGCTATGTACGGAGCAGTACAGATTGTATACAGTAAATCGTTTTCTCCTTTCCTTTTCTTGAATAAGTTTGTTAATTAAACTGCATCGTATGCCGCGAAATTTCGTTCTGCTGCTGTTCGACATGGATGACATTATTTCTTGAAAGTTTCAACGTCATATCTAAAACGATTTATGCTCTAAGAATAAAACAAGAACGGTAAAGCGGACCAAAACAACCAAAATACATGACGTATGTTGGTGACATGGACCAGCGCGCGGCTATACGACAAACGACAAAGAAATCATTTACGTTGATAGAAAACGCTGTAATGGTACAGAGAATTTGTAGAACTTTAGTATTTAAGTGGTGCAATTGAAGGTGATCAGAGATGAGGAAGGACAGTAAGTGTCATAAATCCTTCCCATAATAAAATATGAATACAACAGTGTGCGTGATCTTAACAGTACTATATATGCGTTAGATGTGGCTATTGTTAATGTTCATAGAATATTAAAGAAGAAATTAAACACGAGAAAGGTCAATGTCCGCTTGGTGCCTAGATTATTAACGGGTGAAGAAAAAGATAAACATCTTCAACGTCTCAGCTGCTTCTCCGTGGCCGAATGGTTAACGACGTTGCGTTGTAAACCTTCGCCTCTCATCGCTGCGTGTTCGAATCCCACTTGGAGCTCGACTCGCAACTGAGGAAGTGTCGATTCTTACTGATGGCGGGAGGTGTACAGTACTTGTTCTACCCAGGAAAAGTGGGAAAAATCGACCGTTATATATAACCTTACATGTGTTCAAAATGACGCAAAACACCATACGAACAAACAAACAAAACATCAACGTCTCATCTCAGCACGACGTCACAAACGTTGGCGTTCCGCTCCATGTGCATGGCACACATGATATGCGAACACTCGTAAACAAGACAGTTTTGATATGACCATTATGACATTTTACGATCTAAAAGAGAAAAAATATAGTTTGCGATGACATAATAACATAATTATGAGATCAGTACACGAAGTTCTGGAACAGCACTCGTATACATAGAATAGGTTCACATATATTGAGATTGAATCAATTAATTCAATTTGATTTCTTTACTAAATTTCTTTTTTTTGTCTGAATTGGGTTGTGTTGACACAGGAAAGTTGCCAAAAACGGAATATGGGACATATATTTATTTTACCGGATATCTCAGAAACCAAGCTGATATATTGGTAGGTTTATTATACGGATGTATGGACTTCCATAACGCTGTTAGGTACTGGAACATATTGCTCTGTGTATAGTACGGATGTATGGACTGCCCATCACACTGTTCGGTACTGGAACATATTGGTCTGTGTATAGTACGGATGTACGAACTGCCCATCATACTGCTAGGTACGGGAACTTACTGGTCTGGGTACAGTACGGATGTATGGACTGCCCATCACACTGTTAACTGGAACGTACTGGTCTGTGTACAGTACTGATGTATGGACTGGCCATCACACTGTCCGGTACTGGAACATATCGGTCTGTGTATAATACGGATGTACGGACTGCCCATCACACTGTTAGGTACTGGGACTTACTGTTCTGTGTACAGTACTGATGTATGGACTGCCCATTACACTGGTAGGTACTGGAACATATTGGTCTGTGTATAGTACGGATGTATGGACTGCCCATCACACTGTTCGGTACTGGAACGTACTGGTCTGTGTACAGTACGGATGCATGGACTGCCCATCACACTGTTAGGTACTGGAACATATTGGTATGTGTATAGTACGGGTGTACGAACTGCCCATCACACCGTTAGATACTAAACCTTACTGGTCTGGATATAGTACGGATGTATGGACTGCCCATCACAATGTTAGGTACTGGAACGTAATGGTCTGTGTATAGTAAGGATGTGTGGACTACCCATCACACTGTTAGGTTCTGGAACGTACTGGTCTGTGTATAGTACGGATGTATGAACTGCCCCTCACACTGTTAGGCACTGGAAAGTACTGGTGTTTGTCCAGTAAGGATGTACAGACTGGGACTGCCCATCACACTGTTAGATACTGGAACGTACTGGTCTGTGTATAGTACGGATGTATGGACTGCCCATCACACCGTTATGTACTGTAAGATATTGGTCTGTGTATGGTACTTATGTATGGACTGACCATCAAACTTTTAGGTATTGGAACGTACTGGTATTCGTTTAGTACCACGTGTATTTCGCACACAGTGTCTGACCCACTTAACACCCCACGTACAATTGTACTTTGCCTTTTTGTTTTCTTTTTTTTATCGATTGTCGTATGTATACTGCTATTCTCAATTCTCAATTACTATAACATGAATTAAACTAGTTATCGATCTTACCAACGCACTATATATATATATATTTATACATGTACATATTGTTCGGAATTTGACCCCCTTCTCAGTAATGCCTATTTTCTGTCGTATCCTATCCTCTCCACGCGAAATTTACATGACCCTCTCAGCATTTTGGATATGATAGGATAAAGACACAGAGAACACATTACCCAATCGAACCCTACCGACTTCCAGAACCTATCTCTCTCACTTTCGCTTTCAGAAAGAGATAGCGGATGGACTACGTCGGTGACCTTATCTATACTGTACGCACTGTGCATGAATTATTATTATTATTTTATTATTATTATTAGTAGTAGTAGTATTATTATTATTATTATCATTATTATTATTATTATTATTATTATTATTATTATTATTATTATTATTATTTTTATTCAATAGTATATCTTTACTTATAGAATGTATATTTCTCCCACCCCCACACCAAACCCCTATCCCAAGTTCTCTCCCCTCTCCTCCCTCCACCCACTGCTGTACCGTTCTACTCTTACCTCATTACCCATGATTATGCTAAACCTTGATTGTACCATTGTACACTTGTACCCGTCAATGGAAAACAATGTAACTGCTATTTTTTCTTATGTTGTTACCATGATAAATGTAACCTGAATGAAATAAAGTACATGTTGTTGTTGTTGTTGTTGTTGTTGTTGTTGTAGTACGGATGTATGGACAGTCCATCACACTGTTAGGTACTGGAACGTACTGGTTTGTGTATAGTACGGATGTATGGACTGCCCATCACACTGTTAGGTACTGGAACATATTGGTATGTATATAGTACGGATGTATGGGCCGCCCATAACACTGTTAGGTACTTGAACGTACTGGTCTGTGTATAGTACGGATGTATGGGCCGCCCATCACACCGCTTGGTAGAGGAACATATTGGTCTGTGTCTAGTACGGATGTATGGTCTGCCCATCACACCGCTTGTTAGAGGAGCATATTGGTCTGTGTATAGCACGGAGGTATGGGCGGCCCATCGCACCGCTACGTAGTGGAACATATTGGTATGTGTACAGTACAGATGTATGGGCTGCGCTTCACACTGGTATATACTGGATCATAGTGGTCTGCGTATCGTACGGATGTGGGCCGTCCATCAATCTGCTAGGTTGTGTAACATATTGGTCTGTGTAAAGTACGGATGTATGTGCCGCTCCTCACACTGGTAGGTAGAGGAATATATTGGTCTGTTTAAAATACGCATGTATGGTCCGCCCATCTCACCGCTAGGTAGAAGAACATATTGGTCGGAGTATAGTACAAATATATGGGTCGCCCGTCACACTGGTAGGTAGTGTAATATATTGGTTTGTTTATAGTACGGATGTATGGGCTGCCCATCACACTGTTAGGTACTGGAACATATTGGTATGTGTATAGTACGGATGTATGGACTGACCATCACACTGTTAGGTACTGGAACGTACTGGTCTGTGTAAAGTACGGATGTATGGACTGCCCATAACACTGTTAGGTTCTGGAACTTACTGGTCTGTGTATAGAACGGATGAATGGAATGCCCATCACACTGGTAGGTACTGGATCATATTGGTCTGCGTATCGTACAGATGTGGGCCGTGCATTAATCTGCTAGGTTGCGGAATATAATTGTATGTGAAAAGTACGGATGTATGGGCCTCTCCTCACACTGGTAGGTAGTGTAATATATTGGTTTGCGTATAATACGGATGTATGGGCTGCTCATCACACTGTTAGGTACTGGAACATATTGGTCTGTGTATAGTACGGATGTATGGACTGACAATCATACTGTTAGGTACTGGAACGTAGTGGCCTGTGTAAAGTACGGATGTATGGACTGCTCATAAAACTGTTATGTACTGCAACATATTGGTCTGTATACATTGCGGATGTATGGACTGCCCATCACACTGTTAGGTACTGGAACTTACTGGTCTGTGTATAGTACGGATGAATGGAATGTCAATCACACTGTTATGTACTGGAACATAATGGTCTGTGTATAGAACGGATGTATGGAACGCCCATCATAATGTTAGGCACTTGAAGGAACTGGTCTTCGTATAGTACGGATGTATGGATTGCCCATCATACTGGAATGTACTGGTCTGTGTATAGTACTGATGTATGGGCTGTCCATCACACTCTTAGGTACTGGAACGCACTGGCCTTCGTATAGTACGGATGAATGGAATGCCCATCACACTGTTAGATACTGGAACATATTGGTCTGTGTACAGTACGGCTCTATGTACTTCCCATCAAACTGTTAGGTATTGGAACATATTGGTCTATGTACAGTACGGATGTATGGACTTTCCATCAAACAGTTAGGTACTGGTACATATGGGTCTGTGTACAGTACGGATGTATGGACTGCCCATCACACTGTTAGGTACTGGAACGTACTGGTCTGTGTATAGTACGGATGTATGGAATGCCCATCACACTGTTAGGTACTGGGACGTGCTGGTGTGTGGATAGTACGGATGTATGGACTGCCCTTCACACTGTTAGGTACTGGAACATATTGGTCTGTGTATAGTAAGGATGTATGGATTGCTCATCACACTGTTAGGTACTGGAACATATTGGTGTTCGTACAGTACGGATGTGTGGACTGCCCATCACACTGTTAGGTACTGGAAAGTACTGGTATGTGTATAGTACGGATGTATGAACTGCCCATCACACTGTTATGTACTGGAACATATTGGTCTGTGTATAGTACGGATGTATGGACTGCCCATCACACTGTTAGGTACTGGAACATATTGGTCTATGTATAGTACGGGTGTATGGACTGCCCATCACACTATTAGTTACTGGAACATATACGTGTGTGTATACTGGAACATATTGGTCTGTGTATAGTACGGGTGTATGGACTGCCCATGACACTGTTAGGTACTGGAACATATTGGTCTCTGTTTAGTACGGATGTATGGGCCGCCCATCACACTGTTTGGTACTGGAACGTACTGGTCTGTGTATAGTACGGATGTATGGGCCGCCCATCACACCGCTTGGTAGTGGAACATATTGGTGTGTGTTAAGTACGGATGTATGGGAGGCCTATCACACCGCTACGTAGTGGAACATATTGATATGTGTAAAGTACGCATCTATGGGCCGCCCATCACACTTATAGGTACTTGAATATATTGGTCTGTGTATAGGAGGTATGTATGGGACGCCCATCACAGTTGTAGGTACTGGAACATATTGGTCTGTGTAAAATACGGATGTATGGGCCGCCCATCACACCGCTAGGTAGAGGAACATATTGGTCTGAGTATAGTACAGATGTATGGGCCGCCCGTCTCACTGGTAGGTAGTGTAATATATTGGTTTGTGTATAGTACGGATGTATGGGCTGCCCATCACACTGGTAGGTACTGGAACATTTTGGTCTGAGTACACTACGGATGCCTTGGCCGCCCGTCACAATGTGGAGCATTGTTCTGTATATATTGTACGGGAGTATGCGCCACAAAAAAACATTAAATTACAAATAATTTCCAGAATGCAGTATTTTGTCGAACGCTGTATCGAAACCATTCAATGACGCATTTGTATATCGTGTAAATTAAGATCGATTTGCCAGTAATTATTAATAAGTATTTCCGGGTACCACATAAGATGCTAACAACACACTGTTTGGCATCATGCATTTATATGTGGCCTTACGTGTTGTTTTGTTTAACTGTTATCGTAACTGTCGTTTCTTCCAGTGGGTCTTCGTGCTAGGACCTCGTATTTGCCAAAAGCCCTGCTGGATAAATAATGGCTTTAAACAGACATCACAAGCTTATTTAAATAAATTACCCGATTATTACGTATACGTGCGGTTCACTTCATACAGGCATTCCTGTACTGATGTAATCAGTGTGTAGTTTTGTGTAACTGTTCCTATATTAATATTGCAGGGGTTTAAGGTTCATCAGTTTATTTTAAATACCGGTACAAATATTCTTTCGTTCGTTTTTAACTTTGATAACACCGAATTGAAATACCTCCGTCACCGAGCATACTACACTTCACCACATGTCGTACAGAACGCGAGTAAACGATCGATTGAACAATGTTTAAGGATATATATATCTATTTTTATTTAAATTCAGGGTGTAACGTTAAAGAGACTGTAGGCAAGAGTGAATGTTGGGAATCTGAATCAAATGAAACAGCTGCGCTTTATAACGTTCTTCAGTTCCATATAAAATACATGTGCATTAGATACAGCTGAACGTTATTTTCGGTGTAATTATTGTTTATGAAAATAAATTCTGGAAAAAACAACGACTCGGCGGTGCTTGCTGCTATATTACAAATATAAATGTATGAGGCTTATATTGCTAACAATTGTACATATGCTTCAAATATAAATGTATGAGGCTTATATTGCTAAAAGTTGTACATATAATTCAAATATAAATGTATAAGGGCTTATATTGCTAACCGATGTACATATAATTTAAATATAAATGTATGGGGATTATATTGCTAACAGTTGTACATATAATTCAAGTATAATTGTATGGGGATTATATTGCTAAAAGATGTACATATAATTCAAATATAAATGTACGGGAACATATATTGCTAAAACGTGTTGATATAATCCAAGTATAATTGTACTGGCTTATATTGCTAACAGTTGTACATATAATTTAAATATAAATGTATGGGGCTTATATTGCTAAAAGTTGTACATCTAATTCAAATATAAATGTATAAGGGCTTACATTGCTAACTGTTGTACATATAATTCAAGTATAATTGTATGGGGATTATATTGCTAAAAGTTGTACATATAATTCAAATATAAATGTATGGGAAAATATATAGCTTAAACGTGTACATATAATCCAAATATAATTATACTGGCTTATATTGCTAACAGTTGTACATATAATTCAAATATAAATGTATATGGGCTTATATTGCTAACAGTTGTACATATAATTCAAATATAAATGTATGGGGCTTATACTGCTAAAAGTTTTACATATTATTCAAATATAAATGTATGGGCCTATATTTCTAAAAGTTGTACATATAATTCAAATATAAATGTTTGGGGCCTATATTGCTAAAAGTTGTACATGTAATACAAATATAAATGCATAGGGGCTTATATTGCCAACAGTTGTATATATAATTCAAATATAAATGTATGGGGGCTTATATTGCCAACAGTCGTACATATAATTCAAACAACGTTTACCTCGATCAAAATGTATAAGAGCTTTAAACAAACTAACCCACCAAGTAACGGCAAAGTTACACTATAAACCAGGTAATCGAAACTTTATCCAAGAGTTCATGTTATGTAATGAAATATTTGTGCCGATTAAAAGTATCGGATTGTTCATGTGTTCTTAAATACCTGTGATTGAATGTGCTTACATGTATATGAGTTGGTAACTCTTAGTCAACGCTCCAGTTTTTCGGCTTGGCCTGGCTGATTAAAGCCGTTTATATTGCCTCTATATAGTTTGGATTCTCAAAATATATAAGTTATAATATATATACCTCGTCGTCAGTTTAGAAACGGTGTACATATGTTGTAAAAGTTGGCTGTTGTTGGTGGGATAGCTACTTTAAAGCGTCATATGAATTAATATTAATGATTTATATAACGAAACATGCCGAGTCATCTAGTTTTCCAGAACATATTTATTAAAAGCATACAGATCCTACTGCCTGGTTTAGATCGAGTACATATGCACACTGAATATGAAACTGAAACATATTGTTGTGGTTTTATTTGTATCTAGATTGGCATCTATAATTCTTCCAGATTGAGTCCAGTCCTTATAGATATAGCTTCGTTGGCCTGTTGCTAAATGCCCTAACATATTTAAGAAGGCAGTTATTTAACATGCATCTTCAATATAATGGTTTATAACAATAATAATAATAATAATAATAATAATAATAATAATAATAATAATAATAATAATAATAATAATAATAATAATAATAACAACAACAACAACAACAACAACAACAACAACAACCACAACAACACCAACAACAATAATAACAATAATGTTGAAAAACTACTACTACTACTACTACTACTACTACTACTACGACTACTGTTATTGATGCTGCTGCTACTACTGATATTGCTGATGCTGCTGCTGCTACTGCTACTACGAATACGACTAAGGCTACGGCTACGGCTGCTGCTGCTACTGCTACTGCTGCTTCTGCTTCTTCTACTACTACTACTACTACTACTACTACTAGTACTACTACTACTACTACTACTACTAATAATAATAATAATGACTAGATTTTGATCAGAACCTGATCAAACGGGCTTTCCTGTCTTAATGACGTCATGACGTCACAAATGTCAGGGTTGTCGAAGATTGATTTATCACGAAAATAACTTCGAACATGCAATCAGTGAAAAAAACGAATTTCACAATATTTTGAAGTCACTGACGTCATGACGTCATGACGTCAAGTTTCCGTGTGACATTCTGGCACAATCGGACCCTGAACTCTACAATCTGTGAAAGTTTTATTCAAATCCGACAATAAATAGAGAAGATATAGACAAAACAAGTGTCTATTTATGATGTCACTGGCGGCCATCTTTGATGACGACATGACAACATTCCACATTATAGCACAACTAGACTTTGATATCTACAAACTGTGAAAGTTTTATCGAACTCCGATGATAAATGAAGGAGATATGGCGATTACAAGATTTCTTAAATGACGTCATTGGCGGCCATGTTGGATGACGTCATGACGTTAAAACAGTCAGCGTCGACAATGACATTGATGGATTATACATTCAAACAACTTCAAAAATGTAATCACTGACATCAAGACGTTATTATCTAGAGACACGTTTTTACATTGTTGCACAACTAGACCCTGAACTCTACAATCTTTGAAAGTTTCATAATAAGCGTTTGAGATCTAGCGCTAAAATCAAATGTATCATGACGTCACTGGCGGCCATCTTGGATGACGTCATGACAAATTCGATATTCTTGCACAACCAATGCATTCAATCAAAAAAAATATTTTTTAATAACATTGTGACGTCATTGATGTCAAAACGTCATGACGTAGAGACAGGCTTTAACATTCTTGCAGATTTAGACTCTGACCTGTACAATCTGTGAAAGGTTTGTTCAAACTCGATAATAGATGGATGAGATAGAGTGATGACAAAATTTTCCCACTGGCGGCCATCTTGGATGACGTCATGATGACAAAATGTGCAGTGCACTATTCCAGAATGAGACATACCTTAGGGTAAAATTTAAACACTCTGTGACAAATATTTCTATGAAAAGTGGATGGTGGAAGAAGAAGAAGAAGACGGAATAAGAATAAGAATAAACAGAATAAAAACAATAGGTCTTTCCGCTGAATTGCGGAAAGCCTAATAAGAAATAGACAGCGTCCTACTGTATGCAGCAACGATTCTGCTGGTAAACTGTAGGCAGCATCGGTTCTGCTGGTAACTAGACAGCGTCCTACTGTAGGCAGCATCGATTCTGCTGGTAACTAGACAACGTCCTACTGTATGCAGCATCGATTCTGCTGGTTACTAGACAACGTCCTACTGTTGGCAGCATCGATTCTGCTGGTAACTAGACAACGTCCTACTGTAGGTAGCATAGATTCTGCTGGTTACTGGACAGCATCCTAATGTAGGCAGCATCGATTCCGCTGGTAACTAAACAGCGTCGTACTGTAGGTAGCATAGATTTTCCTGTTAACTAGACAACGTCCTACTGTAGGCAGCATCGATTCTGCTGGTAACTAGACAGCGTCCTACTGTATGCAGCATCGATTCTGCTGGAAACTAGATAACGTCCTACTGTAGGAAGCATCGATTCTGCTGGTAACTAGACAACGTCCTACTGTATGCAGCATTAATTCTGTTGGTAACTAGACAGCGTCTTACTGTATGCAGCATCGATTCTACTTGTAACTAGACAACGTCCTACTGTAGGTAGCATATATTCTGCTGATAACTAGACAGCATCCTAATGTAGGCATCATCGATTCCGCTGGTAACTAGACAGCGTCGTACTGTAGGTAGCATAGATTTTCCTGGTAACTAGACAACGTCCTACTGTAGGCAGCATCGATTCTGCTGGTAAATAAACAGCGTCCTACTGTAGGTAGCATCGATTCTGCTGATAACTAGACAACGTCCTACTGTAGGCAGCATCTATTCTGCTGGAAACTTGACAGCGTCCTGGTTACTAGACAACGTCCTACTTTAGTCAGCATCGATTCTGCTAGTAACTAGATAGTGTCCTACTGTAGGCAACATCGATTATGCTGGTAACTTGACGGCGTCCTGGTAACTAGACAGCGTCCTACTGTAGGCCACATCGATTCTGCTGGTAACTAGACAGCGTCCTATTGCAGGTTGCATAGATTATTCTGGTAAATATACCGCGTCCTACTGCAGGCAGCATCGATTCTGCTGGTAACTTTTACAGCATCTTGGTATCTAGACAGCGTCCTACTGTTAGCAGCATCGATTCTGCTGGTAACTAGACAGCGTCCTATTGCAGGTTGCATCGATTATTCTGGTAAATATACCGCCTCCTACTGCAGGCAGCATCGATTCTGCTGGTAACTTTGACAGCGTCTTGTTATCTAGACAGCATCCTACTGTTAGCAGCATCAATTCTGCTGGTAACTAGACAGTGTCCTACTGTCGGCAGCATCAATTCTGCTTGTAACTAGACATAGTCCTGGTATCTAGACAGTGTCTTCTTGTAGGCAGCATCGATTATGCTGGTAACTAGACAGCGTTCTAATGTAGGCAGCATCGAATCTGCTGGTAACTAGACAGCGTCATACTGTAGGTAGCATATATTCTCCTGGTAACTAGACAACGTCTTACTATAGGCAGCATCGATGCCTCATACTAATCAGAGAGTAAAATACTCTCCTATTACAGCATGTCTTCATAGTAGTCAGGGAGTCAAATACTCTTTTATTATAACATGTCTTCATACTAGTCAGAGTGTAAAATACTCTCCTATTACAACATGTCTTCATACTAGTCTGAGAGTAAAATATTTTCCTATTACATGTATATCCTTAATTTGTCTTCATATGAGCCAGAGAGTAAATTACTCTCCTATTTCACCGTCAACATGTTTTCATATTAGTCAGAGATTAAATACTCTCCTATTACATATTTAACAAGTCTTGAAATTAGTCAGAGAGTAAAATACTCTCCTATTACACCCTCAACATGTCTTCATACTAGTCAGAGAGTGAAATACTCTCCTATTAGAACATTTCTTCATTCTAGCAAGAGAGTAAAATATTCTCCTATTACAACATGTCTTGATATTAGTCAGAGAGTAAAATACTCTCCTATTACATTCTCAACATGTTTTCATACAAGTCAGAGAGTAAAATACTCTCCTATTACTAACGCAAAATGTCTTCATACTAGTCAGAGAGTAAAATACTCTCCTATTACACCCTCAACATGTCTTCATACTTGTCAGAGAGTAAATTCTCTCATGTTACAAAATGTCTTCATACTAGTCAGATAGTAAAATACTCTCCTATTACACCATCAACATGTCTTCATACTAATCAGAGAGTAAATACTCTCCTGTTACAACATGTCTTCATTCTAGTCAGATAGTAAAATACTCTCCTATTACACCCTTAACATGTCTTCATAGTAGTCAGAGAGTAAAATACTTTCTTATTACATTCACAACATGTATTCATACTAGTCAGAGACTAAATTACTCAGACAGTAAATTACTCTCCTATTACAGCATGTCTTCATACTAATCAGGGAGTAAATACTCTCCTGTTACAGAATGTCTTCATACTAGTCAGAGGGTTTAAATACTCTCCTATTACATCCTCAACATTTCTTCATACTAGTCTGAGAGTAAAATACTCTCCTAATACAACATGTCTTCATACTAGTCAGAGAGTAAAACACTCGACTATTACATCTTTAACATGTTTTGATATTAGTCAGAGAGTAAAATACTCTCCTATTACACCCACAACATGTCTTCATACTAATCAGAGAGTGAAATACTCTCCTATTAACACATGTCTTCATATTAGCCAGAGAGTAAAATATTCTCCTATTACAACAAGTCTTGATATTAGTCAGAGAGTAAAATACTCTCCTATTACATTCTCAAAATGTTTTCATACAAGTCAGAGATTAAAATACTCTCCTATTATTAACGCAAAATGTCTTCATACTAGTCAGAGAGTAAAATACTCTCCTGATACAACATGTCTTTATACTAGTCAGATAGTAAAATACTCTCCTATTACACCCTCACCATGTCTTCATACTGATCAAATCAGAGAGTAAATACTCTGTTACAACATGTCTTCATACTAGTCAGAGAGTAAAATATTCTCCTATTACAACATTTCTTGATATTAGTCAGAGAGTAAAATACTCTCCTATTATTAATGCAAAATGTCTTCATACTAGTCAGAGAGTAACATTCTCTCCTATTATTAATGCAAAATGTCTTCATACCAGTCAGAGAGTAAAATACTCTCCTATTACACCCTCACCATGTCTTCATACTAATCAAATCAGAGAGTAAATACTCTGTTACAACATGTCTTCATACTAGTCAGATAGTAAAATACTCTCCTATTACACCCTCACCATGTCTTCATACTAATCAAATCAGAGAGTAAATACTCTGTTACAACATGTCTTCATACTAGTCAGATAGTAAAATACTCTCCTATTACACCCTGAACATGTCTTCATAGTAGTCAGAGAGTAAAATACTTTCTTATTACATTCACAACATGTATTTATACTTGTCAGAGAATAAATTACTCAGGCAGTAAATTACTCTCCTATTACAACACGTCTTCATACTCATCAGAGAGTAAATACTCTCCTGTTACAGCATGTATTCATACTAGTCAGAGAGTAAAATACTCTCCTATTACACCCTCAACATGTCTTCATAGTAGTCAGAGAGTAAAATACTTTCCTATTACATTCACAACATGTATTCATACTAGTCAGAGAATAAATTACTCAGACATTAAATTACTCTCCTATTACAACATGTATTCATACTAGTATCAGAGTAAAATACTCTCCTATTAAATCCTCAACATTTCTTCATAATAGTCAGAGAGTAAAATACTCTCCTATTACATCCTCAACATTTCTTCATACTAGTCAGAGAGTAAAATACTCTCCTATTACAACATGTCTTCATGCTAGTTAGAGAGTAAAACACTCTCCTATTACATCCTTGGCAATAAAAAAATAAGAAAATGTGAACTTTATAAAGAATATTTTCAAATTTGTTACGAGGATTTCTATTTACCCATTGCTTGAAGAAACGGAAACATATACAGATATGATTAAAATGACAAATAAACTCGAAAAATATCTAGCTTATCACAATTGCCATAATATCATGCTATAATGTCAAGTTAATAGTCAATAGGTTTGAACATGTAATAATATGTACTATTTTTGCAAGCTAAATTACCTGCAACAGAAATTACAGGTTTACATGTGGAAACGTGAAGTTAAATGTTTCATATTACAACATTATGAGTTGTTCCGGTGATGCAGCACAATACTGAATTGATAACTTGAACATAGCTTCAAAGGGAAATTGATAACAGCTGTCAGATGGACATCCCGCCATCACTTGAATATGGATAACACATGTGACGGGGATGTATGTACCACGACATGAGGAGGCCAAGGTACAGATTATAGACACTTGACATAGTTTTCGGGCATTTCAAATTTACATGATAACCGTCATATCAGAGGTTATCACAAGGTTCAGAATAATTGATATTGACTGATATACGACTACAATCCACGTCTCACAGCTAGTATCTACACCTAATGTTGTGACTTCGTAAAAGTAGAGTCGTTAACCTTAATATAGATATATGTATATGTAAGACTTCACAGTCTAGTGTGCTTTGTTTTAAAGCTACTGACCTGTGCTTAAATCGCATAGTTCATGGCGAAATCGGGTATTTAAAGCTACTTACGCTATACTTAAGCCGCGTGCCGCTTTGAAGGAGTGCCTTTATTCGTAAATTCATATTCACCAACACATGGCGTAATCGGGTATTTAAAGTTACTTGCCCTATACTTAAGCCGCATGCCGCTTTGAATGCATGTCTTTACTCGTAATTTCATGTTCACCAGCTCATGGGTATTTAAAGCTATACTTAAATCGCATGCCGCATTGAAGGCGTGTCTTTACATGTAATTTCATGTTGACCAGCACATGGCGAAATCGGGTATTTAAAGCCACTTGCCCTATACTTAACTGCATGCCGCTTTGAATGCGTGTCTTTACTCGTAATTGCATGTTCACCAGCTAATGGCGAAATCGGGTATTTAAAGCCACTTAACCTATACTAACCCGCATTCCGCTTTGGGAGGAGTGTCTTTACTCGTAATTTCATGTTCACCAGCTCATGGCGAAATCGGAAATTTAACTATACTCAGCAAAAATAAAAAGTATCCACTTGATGTTCACACAAAATTTTATCGAAATATATCGAATACTTAAAAAATAAATCAAACTTTAAAAACATAAGAGTAAAAACAAATTTCACAAAACTTAACAAACGTAAAGATTAGCGACTTAGCACAGATTTAGCAGTCTAAGCCCATTCAAATACACAGAACAATGTTCAAAACATCGCTAATATCTCATGTGTCCATAGTTACAC